>VZZY01007060.1:57396-92685 GCA_013400335.1 Eurystomus gularis | reverse complement strand
ACTCCAAGAAGGACCTTGAGGGGCTGGAGCGTGTCCAGAGAAGGGCAACGAAGCTGGGGAAGGGTCTAGAGCAGGAGTGTGGTGAGGAGCAGCTGAGGGACCTGGGGGTGTTGAGCCTGGAGCAAAGGAGGCTCAGGGGAGACCTTCTGGCTCTGCACAACTCCCTGACAGGAGGTTGGAGCCAGGTGGGGTCGGGCTCTTCTCCCAAGGAACAAGTGACAGGACAAGAGGAAACGGCCTCAAGTTGCACCAGAGGAGGCTGAGGTTGGATCTGAGGAAGAATTTCTTGGTGGGAAGGGCTGTGCCAGGCTGGGCAGGGCAGTGGTGGAGTCCCCATCCCTGGAGGGGTTTCCAAGCCCTGGAGATGTGGTGCTGAGGGCCAGGGGTTAGTGGTGCCCTGGCAGTGCTGGGGAACGGCTGGACCAAGGAGTCAGCGGTTCTGCTCTATACAGCCCCCGAGGCGCTCTCCCGCCCGGCTCTCGCCGGCGAGCGGAGAAGTCACGGCCCCGCTGAGCTTCCCGCTCGCCGCTCACAGGCGTCGCAGCTCCCAGCGCGCATTGCGCGGAGCCGCGGGGCCTGCTGGGAGGTGTAGTCGCACCAACCCATTGGCCAGCGCTGTCAGCTGACCGGAAGAAAAGGTCTTCCCCGTCCAAGATGGCGGCGGGCGGCCTGTAGGCCGGGGGTAGCGGCTCTCCCTGAGGAGGATGGAGAGGGCCAAGCGGGAGCTGCGCGTACTGCTGGCGTCCCTCCCGGGGCAGCCGCAGTGCTCCCTGCGGGACGCGGCCCGGGTCCGGCTGAGCAGGGGCCAGGACGCTCTGGGCAGCCTCCTGGTCCCTGGTGGGATCTACCTGCAGTCCCTGGTGCCGGGCGGAGGCGGCCGGGCTCGGGGCAGCGTCCTCCCGGGAGCCTGGGCTGAGTAAGTGGCAGGGGGCGAGGAGGTGAAGGGGAGGTCGAGATGGGTCCCCCGGCCTCGCTGTGTTTTGGTGACAGGCGCCGGGTGGCACCCGGGGGCTGAGGGAGCTTCCCAGAAAGGGAGCAGCCCTGCACAGACGGGGCTGCAGGAGAATGAGGGGGACTTTCAAACCCTGCCTTGAAATGGGATGCTCACCGCTTAGAATCCCGTTGCTTGAGAGGACGTTTATTTATAGCTACTTATGTGTTTAGTTGTGGGTGTATTCATTACAGTAGATCAAAGGAGGAAAAAAAAAAAGAAGAAAATTTCTGTGTTTTATAGAGTTGCTGGCTCAAATAGCGCCCTGACTGCTTGACTTTCTTGTCTGCTGGTCAGGGGAAGCTGTTGTACGTGACATTCAACGATCGCAAGATGTTTTTAATCTCTTTAAGTAGCTTTTAATGCTGAGTCAAAACCACAGTCACATTGCAGTTCTAAACACCCGCAGTGTGAAGCAATACCAACACTTCTGGTGCTCTAGTCTCGTGTTTCCTGCTGCACCATCCTAAGGGGCCTTCTAGTCGTCTCCTCTTGGCTTGCTTCTCTCTCCGTATGAGCGCAGGTGTGGAGACTGACACCTGAAGGGTTCCTCAGCCCAGCGAGGGGAAAACCTATGGAAATGGGCAATACGCTCTGCTCCTCCCCGGCTGGCAGGGTTGCTCTTCCTCCTTCTCGAAGGCCTGAGGCAGAGCATCATTCATGTGGCGCGTATTATGCATGACCAAAGGGAACACGCAAGGATAGAGAATCTTGATATTCTTGAGAAAAAGGGACTCCTCAAGCAGTGCCTTGCAGTCTCTGCTAGGGATGAAACGTGTTCTCGTATTGGGAGGGGGTGGCGGCAGAATCTTTACTTGCAAAAGGTTCAAATTACACTATCCATCATTAGCACACTTCCAGAACTGCTCAGTGTATGAAATGTGGAAGAGATTAAGGTCAATAAACGCACTGATGTTGTGTCTTCAGCTTCATGTGGGAGAGCACAGAAGATGATGATCTGCAAGCAGACAAGACAAAAATCCTGGCTCTTAGTAAAAGTCATGAATTGTTTGTCTATGAATTCACTCTAGAAGATGGAAAATACCACCCGATTTCCCTGCACAGTTGTAAGGAAGAGGCTCTTAAAAAGCTCCTTGAAGTTAAAAACATTAGTGAGTAAAATTTCAATGTGTATTCCATATTTCCTATGATGATAGGTCGAATTCTGCTGCAGCTGGTGAAACAAATCAAGGCGGTGGGACTGAACATGAGTGTCAGATACTTTCACACCCATTTTAAGCTATTAGTAGCAGTATTAATGAACCTTGAAAAGAGTAGAGACGTTTGTGTATCCAGAGAGGACATGGTTAGAGGGATCTAGACTGTTGGAGGCTAAGGTGTTTGGATGGCACAGAGTTAAATTCCGATGAATCATTAATGCAACCCGGCTGTCTCAAACTTGCTCTTCAGTACTGGAACTGAAGGGCAGAANTTGGATGGCACAGAGTTAAATTCCAATGAATCATTAATGCAACCTGGCTGTCTCAAACTTGAGAACAGAGGCAGTGCTCCTCGTTTATCCCGGAGGGACTAATTACATGTTTAACCTTATGTCCTACACTTGGCAAGCGAAGAGTGCACAGTCTGCCGGACCCACACCTCTGGTGTTTTACATGTTCCTAAAGAGCCTCCCTCGCTAAAGTGTTATTTCCCAAGAGGGTAGTTTTTATTTTCAGTGCTGACTGAAATATGATTTTGTGATGATTTGTTGTGTCCTTCATAGTATTGTCCGCTTAAAAAGCCTGTGCTGTTTTGGGAAACTGTTGTAAAATCACTGCTTCTGACCTAGGAAGTGAGATTTAAAACAAAACAACCCCTCCCGCCCCAATCCCAGGTTTTATTAAGATGGTAGTGGAGGCAATCAATTTAAGCTGTAATTTTCTTGCCATATCTTTACCAGTCTAAAGGACCAGATTGCTGTAATCCTGAAACATCTTTAAATTTACAGGTCTGCCTTCGATTTTCTCTTTGAGGATACTGTCTTTTGGAAACAACAAATGCATACTGCTGCTCAATAGGTTTATCGTCGTGCATCTTGCCTTTCCTGGAAGAGACTCACCCGTAGAGCTGTGTGACTGCTTGACCCTTGATTTGCCTCCGCAAGTTCTCGAAGGAATAACAGACACCCAGTTCTGCAGAGGGCTCCTGTTCCTGTTAGACAGCTCTGGCTGGATTTGTATCCTTAGCAGCAGAGGCTCTGCGTAAACCATCGCGAAAATTGGTTTTCTTTGCTGTCGTGGTTAAGCAGAAATTTCTTGAAAGCCATTCAAGCATCTCTTTGGAAGATGCTTTCGGTAGGGGCTGTGGAGTGAAATGTGTTATTGTAGTAAAAAAGGGCATAGTCAGGTATCAGATGTGGTTTCGTGCCACTGGAAACGTGTTTCATACTGGAGTGGTGGTTTTCAGCACTTTTGATCTGTGGATCTGTGAACAACAGGCTTAAGTCTTCTCTTAATTAGATCCCTTAGCAGTTACCTGCAGATAGACAGGGAATCCCAGCAGAGCTGGCTTCTGTGTTGCAGTGAGCAGGAGCTGACACCTGACAGGCTGCTCCGCAAGGTGCTCAACTTCAGCATAGTCTTTGTCAGCTTTTCCTGATGTGTGTAAAAAAAAAACAACAAAGCAATGAAGTCAGGTTACCTTTTCCCCCTAATTATATACCCGCCAATATGTCTTTGTCCTGATTCAAGCAGAAATGAACTCTTCTGAGATGGCACAAGCTGCGTGGCTGTGCAGCACCCAGCACGGTTCCCTCCCAACCCCAGGTGGGCTCCGAACGCTCTTGTGAAACAATTCGACACGTTTTGTTGTGCAGAGATTGGCCTGGGCCGCCAAGTTACCAGAACCTCGCTGTCATCCCCTTCTGTGTGATTTCTTGTTGGACAATCTGAGGCCTCTTGTTTTCTTTGACGCTGTTTAAAGACGTGTTTGACTCTTTTGATGGTGCAAATCTAGCAAAGGTCAACATGGCGCTCTGCCAGGGGGACGTGCAGGAGGAGGGCCATCCTGCCATCCCATCACCACTCGCTGCCCTGAAGGTGTCACACGATCTCAGCGTCGCTGTGGTCACCAGCTCTTCCAACTGTGCCATCTCTGTGGACCTAAACGAGTACTTCAGGTGTGTTCCCACGTTAAAAAGTGCCCGATCTTGGTCCTGCAGCAGTTGGAATGCTAACAGTTGAGGTGATTTTGAGTCCCGTCTCTGTGGCAGAGTGGAAATCTCAGATTTGTTTAAAGACTGGCCATTATTATTTGCTCCAATTTATGCTCTGTCACTTTAACAAATAGAATTGTGTGGGACTTTGTATTTTTCCCAGGAAGATTAGGACACCCGCTGTCCATTGGCGCCTGCGGTGCTTGGCAGCATCTTGTAGAAATACCACAGGGCGCAGGAATGTTCAACTGTTCTAATAGACTTCTGCTGAGTTTGCTTGATGAATGAGGAGCGGGTTGTAATTTGGAGGTGGTGTCCACCTCAGAGGAACCAGCTTCAGCTTGGGATGGCTCCTGGCTACATCTCTGAACGCTGTTGGTTTCAGAGGAAACTGCTTCACGCAGAGCTCCTGGGGGAGTGAAATAGGAAGGTAAAAAAAACCTTAAATAATCTGCGGGAGGTGAAATTCAGTATTCATTTCTTTCCAGATGCTTCCCTGGGCATTTGCTCTGTAAGAGAGATTCGGAAAATCTTCCGATGAAGCCTCCTGAAGGACTCGATGAGGATGACCTTGCTAGTTCTGACTACAGCATGGAGCTGCTGGCGCTGCCCTTCCGCACAGACAGGTACAAAGGGAAAGTACTTTCTAAAGCAGGCTGCATTTTGCCTCCTTTAGATTCACTAATTAACAATCTGCTGGGGGGGGTTTGGGTATTTTTTTAATTGCTGAATTTTTTAATTGTAGTTGTGACAAGTAAAGTCAGCTTGTTGTGCGTTAAGTCTTTGGACTGTTAGGCTGATGTGAGGAAACGGGCCCAGACAACTTTACAGATGTTACTGAGCAGTAATTGGGTCTGCTCAGGGTGTCACCTTTGCTTTGAAGCAGCAATGAGAGATTTTTGCATTGCAGGTATTTACACTTTGTTACGTGTTTGGCCCAGACGAGCTATGTGGGCTTCCAAACATTTCGTGTAAAACATTCTTACCCATGTTCTGAGCATTAGTATTAGAGGTACTAATACTAATAAAATACGTTAATTATAACCTGGTGTAAATGTAATAGATACTCTATTCTGGAATTCATTTCATTCTCCTTTTGTAATTGATGGAGGTAGGAAAGAAAGTAGCTCCTAAAAGCGCTGAGCTCTGTGGGTGGTGTCAGCGAGTGCAGCTGTGATCGTTCAGCTCAGCTGCAAACAGAATTTAAATAGAAACAAACAGGACGTGTCAGGGTTAAAATGCAGGATACCAGGTGGTGTCTATAAGCTTAAAATGCATATTATTTAACTGAGGAAACTTTAAGCTGATTTAGCTGCATTGTTCCTGGAGTGATAGCTGGTGTTGTAGGTCACTTCTTTCTTCACCCAGGTCCTGGAAGGCTCACTTAGCCTCACTGTGCAATGCCGTAAGGAGAAGAAGACCAGGTTCTTCACATTTGGTGGACGACTTGAATTTACCTTGGTATCAGTTTTTTACCCACCTGGAAGATCACGATCCTGAAATCTATGAAAATTCCGAGAAGATGGTGGCTTTTGTTCCACGGGCTGCTCGGTGGGGCCCTTCCAAACCAAGCGACGGGACAAACCTCAGCGGTGCAAGACAGCAGTGGAAACAAATCCCCAGGGAAGCACCACAAGAAGTGGTGGGACTGGAGTGTAAACTGGTGACTGGGGTTAAAGCCCTGTTTGTGGTGTTAACAGATGACACGGGCTTGACTCTTGCGCTCTGGGATTTTGAGTCACAAGATGTGACCTATTACCACGTCGGCAAAACCAGCGTTTACGTGGAGTGCAGTGAGGAAGCACCGTTATGTCTACTCCTGACAGGTGAGGGGGCTTTGTGTAATTGTTCTGCTGTAGCAATCTGATAAAAGCTGTATTCGATTGGGTTTTTTGCAGTCTGTCTGGCTGCTGGTGGCCAATTCCTGACGTGTTCTTGCTGAGGTGAAACCCAAACAGAGTCTCTCCAGCTTTGCGTTGTGACTTTAGAAGAGAGGCAGTGGATAGAAATGCTTCTGCACAGCAGCTTGCTTATCTATTTTTAATGGTGGTTTGATTCTTTTATTTAGAGCGTGATCTCTCCTTAGTTCTGTTTGGTTTAACTCAAGAGGAGTTTCTGAACAGACTGATGATCTACGGCAGTGCTGGAGTCGTAGATTCTGTTTGTCATCTCAATGGATGGGAGCGATGCTCAATTCCGATACACGCCCTGGAGGTAAAGAAATCTGTTTCATGTCTTATAGGTAACAAATATACTTATTTAAAGAAAACTTTAAAGTTTAGCAGCATTAGTGAGGGGTTTAGATGCAATTAGGTCTATACCTCAGTCACCTAGGGGCAAAACGGAGAGGTTTAGTTATTAAATAAACAATAAAAAACCCGAGTAACCCAACTGAGTAACCCAAAAGGAGAAATGCAGCAACAAAGTGCATGAAAAAAAATACAGTGGCAAAGTACATAAAAAAAAAAAACCCCATACACAAATTACATTTTTAAACGAGGCACTGCTCAAAAATCCCTCTTAATTGGACCCAGAAGCATTATTGCTAATTCCTGCAGCAGTTTTTGTCCTCTTGCAAACTGTTAACTATTAAATCCTTGAAACTAGATTGTTGGTTTTATCATACCACTCTTGTAAAGCTAAGAGGAGAACTGAGAAGCTACCGAATGTTGCTTGGTATCCCTGAACAACAGGTGATAGAATGTTTGTCATGTACCAGACCACAAACGCTGCAGTTTTCCAGCACTCTCGTTCTACTTTTAGGTGGCAGAGATCCTTGTTTAAAGAAAAATACTGCTCCAGAAGTCTGGGAGCCTGTCCACAGCATCGTCCGTTGGTGTTTCCAGTTGTTTGGAGGGAGGGAGTGTGGATGAAGCTGTTTGGTTCTTCTGGGTTCATTCGAAGGGTGTGATGGAAAGGGAATTGTTGGGGGTGGTCACAGCAGTTATCGGTTGCTGCGAGTTTATGCAGAGTCCTGATTCTCACAGTACTTGTTTTATATCCCAAATCAAACTCTGTAATAAATTGCTGATTTAATATTGTCATAGAACCACAGAATGGTTTGGGTTGTAATGGACCTCAAAGATCTTCTTGTTCCAACCCCCTGCCATGGCAGGGACACCTCCCATAGACCAGGTTGCTCAAAGCCCCGTCCAACCTGGCCTTGAACACCTCCAGGGATGGAGCATCCACAGCTTCCCTGGGCAACCTGTGCCAGGGTCTCACCACCCTCAGAGTGAAGAGTTTCCTCCTAATTTCCAATCTAAATCTCTCCTTCTCTTCCAGTTTCAAACCATTACCCCTCGTCTTATCACTACAAGCCTTTGTAAAAAGTCCCTCCCCAGCTTTCTTGGAGGCCCCCTTCAGATACTGAAAGGCCACCAGAAGGTCTCCCTGGAGCCTTCTCTTCTCCAGGCTGAAGAAGCCCAACTCTCCCAGCCTGTTTTTGTCTGAAGGTAGAGCACAGGGTTTCTGCAGAGCCTGTTAAAGCAGCGCAGCAGGTCCTGAACAGGTCACCTTGTCGTTTCAGGCTGCAGGCGTTACATACACACTTTACATTTCTGCTGGTTTTTCTGCACGTAGACTTTGCCACCGAGTACAAAGCAAAAATAGTAGCAGTAAATGTCCAATATATAACTTCAGAGTACAGGCGTAATTGTTCTCCTGCATGTTTGTCTAGGCAGGTCTGGAAAATCGTCAGCTGGACACAGTAGACTTATTTTTAAAGAGCAAAGAAAGTCTTTTCAGTCTGTCTGCGCCCTGCTCCGGACCTGAGCAGTCCACTGCTGCTGCGTCCCAGTCCTACCTGAGAAGTAAGTCAAACACCTCAAGCCACACAGAGGTTTAAATTTAATTGCCTTTCTAATTACGGCTGTGTTTGTAAAAGCAGATGGGGTTACCTGTGCTCCTGTAGGTTTGGATGATGCAGATATGTATATGTGCATATATTGCGGCTTCTCCACTCTGGAAAACCGGAGGGAAAAGGTGCATAATGTGTGTGGGGTTTGTTTTTTTTGTGTTCTGATATTGCCATACCTATTATAAACGTTTTGCTATCAAGGCAAAGCATGTTACATACATTGTTTGACATGTTTTAGGAGATTTTTGTAGCATGCCTCTATGACTTTTAACTTAAATTTTAAATGTATGTGATCAGTCGTGTGGTAGGATGCAAGTATTCTGACTTCTTCTATAAAATTTGCAGATTTGGAAGAGCTGAGGCCAGCTCTAGACTTGCTGTGCTCAGCCATCAGAGAGAATGATCTGGAGCCTCACAGTAAACACTTTTCTGAGCAGCTGCTCAGCCTCACCTTGACTTTCCTGAGCAAGCAACTGGAAGAAATTTTTGTGCACACAGCGGGTAAGTTTGCAAATCTTTGAATCGTACGCAGTAATGCCACGTGTCATTATTTAGGTAAGCAAGAACAACTCATTCTTTTAGTTAAACACCTAGATTTGCCTAAAATCAACAAACAAAGTTGTGCTAGAGTTACGTGAATGAAATATGTTATTTAAGGGGAAACAAGAGAAATTAATCTGAATATGGATTAATTAATACAGTGTCGGTGTTAGCCCAGAGAACGGATCAGGCTCTCGGATCAGACACGACACTGCCAATGGGATGCATGAAAATGGCAGAACGGGACTTCCAGGCTCTTGCTGGATACTTGAGGGATGTGCAGTTAAATAGCTGGAGTGTAGCCCTCAGCTTCTCGTCCTTCTCTCATTGCTGCCGCTTAAAATACCATGGCACAAATATTTCTGTGGCTGTGGAATGGAACAGACCAGTTTAAGAAACTGATTCCGCTGGATAAAATAGCCTGCCAGGTTATTTTTTTAACCTGGAGCCCTTCCCAGTCCCGTTTACTGTGTGGCCACAGGGTCGCTCATCCCAGTGGAACACGAGGTGGGGCACAGAAGCAGGAAGCAGCCTCTGGTGGGGATTGCAGCCTGGATGTGCTAAGCTACACATCACAACCGCCCTACTCTGCGTTCCTAATCGCTGATTAACTGGTGTCTTGGCTGCTCTTGACAGAGCCTGATCAATTCCTCCAGAAGGCTGCAGATATTTTAACCGATTACATTATTAAACTTCGAAAATTCCTGAGAAAATACCCTCGGCCACAAATAAACCCAGCGCACACGGGAAGGGATCTGGATGAAGACCTGCCTGTGTTAGAAGAAAGCCACGCGTGGGAAAAACTGACACCAGAGGTAGAAATGAGTAACCCGTTTTTTACTGTTCTTATTAAATATGTTTAAGGAAATTAAATGTCTTTAAACTACTGGGAAAAAAACCTGGGCTGATAAAGATGTAACACTGAAGATTAATCAGACTAGTTTATTCCCTATTTTTCTCCCCGTTTTAGGAAGTCATTGCTGAGGCCATCCTAAGCAACAAAATGCCAGAGGCCCAGGCCTTCTTCCGGATGCATCAGCATCCTGCTCAAAGCTTTCAAGAATTTATTCAGACAGGTTTGCACCTGGTCTACGACCGTCTTCTGAAGGACAACACCAGAGAGGCCTCCGAACTTTTAAGAAATATGGTAAGAGGTGTTCAATGAGCATGGTGATAGTTCTTAACTCTTTCGGACTAACGAAATCATAGAATCGCAGAATTGTTTTGGTTGGAAGAGACCTTTCAGATCATCCAGTCCAACCGTTCCCCCAGCACTGCCAGGGCACCACTAACCCCTGGCCCTCAGCACCACATCTCCAGGGCTTGGAAACCCCTCCAGGGATGGGGACTCAAAAATAAATGCAAATAAGTGAATGCTAAGATTATGGGGAGTGTTTAGGTGTCTTATGAATGTATTAATTCTACCACACACATGGATTACGGTGAAAATTATCTTTTTTTAAGGAACTGCTTTGATCACTGATCCCTTCAGAATGCTGAGGGAGCTTTTTTATGAACATGTATTGACTGATGTTGGGAGTAGCCAAGTGTAAAGGTTATTCTGGCAAGGCAGGTGTTACGGGGTACAGGCTTTATATCCAGGCGTGCTGTAGACATCACGCAGGTTCCTATGACCTGTTGTGTGACTGGGGAGGTGAGCGTGAGGAGCACACGTGTAAAAGTGCTCTGGAAAGGAAGCGGGTGCATTAATCCTGCCCGTGTACGGCTGCGTGCCTGCGCTGAGCATCTTCTCTTTTGTTAGGGCTTTGATGTGAAGGAGGAACTACATAAGATCTGTTTCTACACAGCTGATAAACGCGTGCGAGATCTGTTGGTAAGTGCAGCAAAGGCCTTTTTTTGCCTGGCTGAAGCCTGGTGTGTTTGTGTGGAGAGGAAGCATCCTATGGGACACGCTGTCAGGATGGGAACCAACCGGTTTTGCCCCCGCATCCTTGCCGTGGAGTTGCTGAAACACGTCACCGACGTGCCCGTGGTCTGCTGTGCGTGCAGCTAAAGTGCAGATGGGTTCCAGCGTCAGCTCTTTGCTCTGGCTCTGGTCCAGCTCTCCGCTGCTTGCACGCCGTGGAGCCCTGGCCCTCGTGATTTCGGTGTGCTGACCTCACTGCTTCCCTACAGCTGGCTAACTCTTTACACTTGCAGGATCGTTTACAGCTTTAATGTGTTATGAGTAGATAAAGATTGTAATTGGAGGCAATACTTTAATTTGAATTGAAGGTGAAAGTTTTACGAGAAGAAAATTATTTTTCTGAGAAAGAGAAGAAAATGATAGACTTTGTGCATCAGGTTGAAAGCTTTTACTCGGAACCCTTCCAAGAAAATAAAGAGATTCAGTCTCTTTCCAGGTAATGTGGGTTATCAGTTTTAATTATTAATTAATAATGTTAATAGGATTTAAAATATGCTGGCTTCTCCATCCTGTATGATTTAGTGCACTAACAGATACAGTCTCCTGTAATTTCATGAATTTCACACTGCTCTTCACTTGCAGAGTAAGGGTCAGTGGGGGAACTGATGACTGTTCTCATGAACGTTCTCCTCATGACTGTTCTCATTAATGCCACAGCTGCTGCCATGTTCTTTCCAGACTAAGTCATGATGTGCTGTTGTCAGAGGTCTTCTGGCCATGTTGTCATCACCACAAATGAAGCTTTTTAAACAACAAATGATACTATTAGAGTTATTAATCAAATGAAACCTGTGCAGATGGAATGTTTGCTCTATTTCTGACATAGGGTACCCATAATATAGCAAAGTAACCTAGAGACATGGTTTTACAGTTAAATAATTGTGCAAATGTTACAGTAGTTAACCATTTGCTGTGTCTGTTTTGGCGAAATGAGGTAACTCCACTCTCATGAGCACTCCCAAACTTTTAGCCGAAGGAAATCCCTCGGCCACTTCCAGAACTCTCTTCAAAACGGACTAGCAAAATGTGCTGACCTTTTCATCCCCCTGTATTGGTTAGATTGTGGACTGTTGTTGAAGAGAGGGTGAGAAGATGTCCTAATGCCGATCCTTCGTTGCAGTTGGAATTGCTGGTGGAAGGACACAGACGTCTCCAGCCATGCAGCTGTGCTGGACTCGTTGTTGGGTTGCGATAGACGTCGGGCTCCCAGTCAGAGGCTCAGAGTGATGTTTAACTGGGCTCAGTGGTGGGATGAGCTTATTCAGGAAATGATTCTCCTCCCCAGAAGACCACGCCAAGGCAAGTATTCTGCTACTAGGGACTTGCTATGTTAAAGGCAGATTTTTAATTCGCGGTTTATATTGCAGTTGTGTAGCGGTGGCACTGGTAGAAGTGAAGTTGTGTGCTGCCACTGTATATCTCTGGGTTTTTGTCAGTGAAAGTGGGTAAGTAGAGTGTTCTCAGCCTGTTCTTGCAGGGATCTGTGTTTTTCCTGTAGAGAAGAATTTGGAATTAGCTGAAAGGGACTTGTCTAAAGCGTGGCCACTTGTAAATCACAGAACCACAGAATGGTTCAGGTTGGAAGGGACCTTAAAGATCATCCAGTTCTTACCCCCCTGCCACAGCAGGGACACCTCCCACTAGACCAGGTTGCTTGAGGCCCCGTCCAACCTGGTCTTGAACACCTCCAGGGATGGAGCCTCCACAGCTTCCCTGGGCAACCTGTGCCAGTGTCGCACCACCTTATAGTGAAGAAACTCTTCCTAATTTCTAATCTGAATCTCCCCTCTTCCAGTTTGAAGCCATTAACCTTGTCCTATCACTACAAGCTCTTGTAAAAAGTCCTTCCCCATCTTTCTTGTAGGACCCCTGAAGTCCTGCAAGGCCACCAGAAGGTCTCTGTGGAGCCTTCTCCTCTCCAGGCTGAACAAGCCCAACTCTCCCAGCCTGGCCTCCCAGCAGAGGGCTTCCACCCTCCCATCATTGCTGGGGCCTCCTGTGGCCCCGCTCCAGCAGGTCCATGTCTCTGCTGTGCTGAGGACTCCAGAGCTGCCCCAGCACTGCAGGGGGGTCTCCCAGAGCGCAGCAGAGGGGCAGGATCCCCTCCCTGCCCTGCTGCCCGCGCTGCTGGGGATGCAGCCCAGGATATGATTGAATGTCCTACTCTGCTGTGTTCTCTAAAGCTTATTTCACTGTAGTTTTACCTTCAGCTTTTCCAACATACAGCTCTAACAAGCTGTAATGTTTTGCTCAATCTCAGCATCGTATTTGCTGATCATTGAAAATGTTCACAAGAAGCACGCACGTGTATAAAGCCACGTCGGTGTTTCCCTGAGCAGCGTTTGTGCTGGCTTCATCGGTTTGCCTTTTTGAAATGCAGAACTCAAGACCTGTAGTGCTGAGGTTCTCTGGATGCACTTGACGGCCCAGCACGATTGGCTTAATATTTGCTCGTGGATTGAAGAATCTCAGCCCCACCGGACTGCGTGTGGACAGGGCAGCTGGCCCCCCCTTACTGCAGACATCGTTGACCGGCACATGCTGTGTAGCAGCTACATGAGAAACGACATCCTAAACAAGCTGGCTGGGTACGTGGCCCTCACGCATCCCCCTGACTTGCTGTCTTGTGTGAAGCCAAAATCCAAGAGTTTTAGAAGTGCCTGTGAATAACATCTCTGATGCGTATTTATTTTTATATTATATTCAGTGGCCTTTCATTGAAAGAGCACAAATCCACGATTAAATTTAATTTTCGCCTTGTACTTGCACTTTCCATTATCTGAAAATGAATAAGAAACGTGACCACAACCGAAATCCTCCGTCAGCCTCGATCTTTCATAATGTTTAAATTCCTGATGCCCATTTTAATGCAAAGGAGGAGATTTCTGAACTCCAGCGCCCCGCAGCACAGCCTCGCTCCCTGCAGGCAGCGGTACTGACCACCATACCGTCTGAGCCCTGATAAACGTATTTTAGCACGTTGTGTTTTCCTCAGCAGTGAAGTAATCCCCGGAAGGAAAGCTCTGCTTTCTAAGCGTGAGCTGAAAACGCCCTTCAGAAGGTGTTGAAGAGAGAACTGCCTGCTCAGTGCGTGTGCTTTTTTCTCTCTTCTGACAGGAATGGAATTTTTGTCTCTTCTGAGTTGGAAGACTTCGAACTCCTGCTCCAAAGAGTGTCTTCTCTTGGGGGAGTGCTGCAAAACCCCCACCCTGTTCCCAGAGACAGCGCTGCGGGCGGTTTGGACTTCCACGCTCGTTTTGTGCTTCACTGTTTAGAACACAACTTGCAGTATCTGTTGTACACTTACTTAGACTACTACAGGTATGAACGCTTTTCATCCCCCTGATCTCACGCAGCTTAAAATAACGAAACAATTTTAATAGTTGGCAGTAAGAGTCTTCCTCGACCCTCCCTGTTCGGCGAGGAAGGGACACAGGAGTGTCATTTACTGGAGAACCATGTGTCTGGCTTCACGCTGTCTCCTGAAGCTTTCTTCAGGTTGTTTAGTCAGTATTCTTTTGTGTGCCAGTCACCAAAGGAAATGATTATGGTTGTAACTGGTATAAGGTTCTTCAGAAACTCTTGTTCTTCAGAAACTCTTGCTTGAGCACAACCATGAGCTCATTCTCGATCCATTCACAAGTAGAGAAATGACACAGAATCACAGAGTGGTCGGGTGGGAAGGGACCTCTGAAGATCATCTTGTCCAGCCCCCCTGCCAGAGCGGGATCCTAGAGCAGGTCACGCAGGAACACATCTAGATGGGTTTTAAATGTCTCCAGAGAGGGAGATTCCACAGCTGGTTTCCATCTAAATTAGGATTAGTTGGGGTTTGAAGGAGAAAGCAATAGTAAGTATTGGAATGGGGTGAATACTTTCCACTCAACAATTAAAATTCCTTAGCTCTAACTCCACTCTAACAGCGTAATTATCAAGAAGGTAAAAGTGGACCAGAAAACAAAGCCAACAAATCTTTGTTGGATTTTTTTGTTGTTGTTTGTATAATCAATTTCAGTTTCCATAAAATATGTAGCATTACTTTGGTTTACAGAGGCAGGCAAGCCCAGAAAGGTAATCCTGGAGGAGGGAGCTGTCAGGGCTGCCGTAGGGACGGGTGATGTGGTCTGACTATAAGAACGGGTGAAAGAAGTCGCTGTAGCACCACGTCAGCTGCTCGTGGCTTTTACTGCACCGTTACCTTGGGGCAGAGGATGGGCACGGAGATCGTGTTTTCACTGTGCTGCTGCTACTCTTCTCGTTTCCAGTTTAACTCCTTCAAACTGCCCTGTTTTGGATGACAAGGAGCTGCACGAAGCGCATCCCTGGTTTGAATTCCTCGTGCAGTGTCGAGGGGTTGCCAGTAATCCCCGAGGTAGGAGCCCTCGCTCAGCGGTGCTCTGCTGTTCACGCTGCTCGCCGAGTGTTTGGCCCGGCCGGGTTTCATTCTCTGCTCTGCTGAAGGCTTTTTTTGTTGACCATGGCAGATCGTTGACATGTGTGTCGGTTCCTCACCTCTAAACCATGGATTATAATTCCCATTTAAACTGTACAGCAAGATTTGGAGGCTGTAGATGCGTGAGAATTGTGTGATCACCGTTACCTCCAATTTGATTATGTTCCCAGCAGGTTGCACAGAAGGAGGATTCGTAAGAAAATGCACGTGCTGTTAAAATTCCAGCTTCCTCTTGTGGTGCATTGTGAATTCTCTGCCCCTGGGATTATGTGTTTGCCTTTTTCTCTTTGTTATCAGCACTGAAAATCAGTAAAATTTGTGCCCTTAACTAATTTCGCCTTTTTTTAAAAAACATTTTATCTTTTCTAGAGTCACACATTAACAAATGATAAAAATAAGCCCAAGTGAAGCTTTTTCAGTAAGAGTGGTCAGCACAGGATAAAGAATTGAGCCAATGCAGTGCTAAACGAGGGGCTTGATCCAGATCAGGCTGTGTGGGTGAAACAGCGCCTGGGAATCTGGGCAAGTTCTGTAAAATTTAGAACAGCCTATCTGTGTTTGTAAGTATATTGAGAAAAAAATTACTGTTGACTTAAAATTAACTAATAACAACAACCAAATAGAAAATTCAGCGTTTTTCATAGTCCTAGAACAGTTGTAATGCATGAGTTAATGGTGTAATGTTGGCTTTGCATGAGGTTAAATCTCACCTTTTTTCTTTTAAGATCCAAAGATGATCTTCCAGGCTAGCCTGGCCAACGCTCAGATCCTGATTCCCAGTAATCAAGCCAGTGTGAGTAGCATGCTGCTGGAAGGACGGACGCTCCTGGCACTCGCTACTACGATGTACGCGCCTGGAGGTATCGATCAGGTACCGTGGGCAACGAGTTATTGATAAGCTGTTGGGGTACTGATGGATAACTGGCTGAAGATGAGCTGGCGTGTGCTCAGGGGGCCAAGAAAGCCACCAGTGTCCTGGCTTGTGTCAGTGCTAGTGTGGACAGCAGGACACTGGGGAGGCTGCGCTACAAATCCTGGGGTCAGTTTTGGGGCCTTCACTCCCAGAAGGACCTTGAGGGGCTGGAGCGTGTCCAGAGAAGGGCAACAAAGCTGGGGAAGGGTCTAGAGCAGGAGTGTGGTGAGGAGCAGCTGAGGGACCTGGCGGGGTTGAGCCTGGAGCAAAGGAGGCTCAGGGGAGAGCTTCTGGCTCTGCACAACTCCCTGACAGGAGGTTGGACCCAGGTGGGGTCGGGCTCTGCTTCCAAGGAACAAGTGACAGGACAAGAGGAAACGGCCTCAAGTTGCACCAGGGGAGGTTGAGGTTGGAGCTGAGGAAGAATTTCTTGGTGGGAAGGGCTGTGAAGGGCTGTTTGAGGCTGGGCAGGGCAGTGGTGGAGTCCCCATCCCTGGAGGGGTTTCCAAGGCGTGGAGATGTGGTGCTGAGGGACACGGGTTAGTGGTGGACATGGTAGAGTAAGGTCATGGTTGGACTGAATGATCTTAAAGATCTCTCCAACGTAAATGATTCTGTGACTACTGGAGAAGTTCTTACATAGTGTTGAAATCTCAAAGGAATACATTAATAAAAAGAAATATACCACTGCCATCGTAGAATTTCTTCTCCTACAAAAATCTGGTTTTGGTGTGACCAAATGAAGCGAGTAGAGCGCTTGGAGGTGACGTGGTTTAGAAGCAGCAAGGCACAGGGGCTGTGAGTTGGAGTCCTTAACTGTCACAACAGTCAGAGCTGAGGCACTTGAGTTCCTTAAATAGTTTTGGTGCAGAAAAATAGTTCCAATAAACTTTTCAAATGGTGAACCACGTGCTGGAGCAGGATGTATTAATGCACGTAGATTTTTGATACATGGCACAGGAACCTAAAACACCAGGTACTGTTGAAGATACATCTAATAATGTAACTCAAAAGGATTTTACAGGAAAAAAAGATACTTTCTGTGTTGTCACCGTGTGTCAGATTCCGATGAAGTGGTTTGTTTGGCGCATTCAAAGATTATTTTATTATTATCTTAGTGCAGCTTCTTCTCCCAAATGCAATAATTTTGCTTCCTCGCGACGCAGGTTCTTCAGAATGAAGATACGGAAAAGCCTCTGAAGAAGGTTGATCCACAGCTCTTAAAAATGGCGCTGACTCCTTACCCCAAACTCAAGGCCGCTCTCTTTCCCCCGTGGACTTCTCATGGAATTTTGCCCCCCGACATCTCTCTCTACCATCTGGTCCAGGTACACAAGATGCTGCTCAGAAGCGCTTTTTGGCAGAACAGATGTAGACTTGAGAAGCTTGTTTTCAGCTGAAGCCCGGAGGGTGGGGACCATATGTTGTTCATTCCTTGGAGCCCTTAATTTGGAGCTAAAAGTTTATAGCCTCTTTCTGAAGAATTTTTTTTAATGGTATCTAAATACCGTGAGTCTGGCCTGCCCGTGTAAGGGCGTCTGCAGTGTTACCTTCAGCAGTCCCAGAGCGCCAGAAAAGGGATATTCCTGCAGCGTTCAGTGGGCAGGTTGTGTAGTGTTACAGAAATTAAGGTGGTTTTAATTGTCTAATGGGAATTGAAATGTAGAATTAAAGGGTGGTGTCTCACGGGATGTCTCCTGACTGTCTGCTGCTGTAACCCCCTGAAGCAGTCGATGGTCTGGTCTGGTGTGACCATCTTAAGGTGTCTCAACATATTTTGTTTCTAATCTTTCAGTCGTTAGTGCCGTTTGATCCTACTAAACTGTTTGGCTGGCAGTCCACAAATACTCTTGCTGTATCAGGTATGTTACTGTTCAAGTTTTATATGCGTTTCTTGGGATAAAATACCTTCCCGTGGTGTGAGTTGGCAGATAAACTTACTCAAGAGGCCATGTCTTTTACAAAAATAGCGTCATTTACTAAAATTTTGTTTTGAAATGAAATCCTCAGTAGGTTACCTTCCTTCTGCCGTTAAACTCTCCACAGAGGGAATTGTTTCTAGGTATATTTGGAGATAGAGAAGCAGTATTTTCTTGGAGAAGCGAGTTGAGGGCCAAAGAAGCAATCAAGAGTTCTGACTGTACGCTGAGAACTGGGGTCTCAGTGGGGTTTGGGTTTGCTGAGAGTTGAATTAGGACGAGAGGAGAGAGGTGCTTGGGGGTGATCTCATGGCTTGTAGCTGAAAGCCATTTTCTGCCTTTAATTCAACTTTTTGTCAATTCCTAACAACGGTGATGTTCTTTCTAGATGCATCGAGTGACTTCCCTCATTTTTCATCCCCGGAACTGGTGAACAAATACGCCGTAATGGAGCGACTGGATTTCTTGTACTATTTGCACCATGGACGTCCAGCATTTGCTTTTGGTACCTTTTTGGTCCAGCAGTTAGTAAAGAGCAAATCCCCCAAACAGCTGTAAGTCTTCTCAAAAAGGACGGTCGGGTTGTTCTTAGGATCTAGCCCGTGGGGGAGCGTTAATCCTCCCCAGCAGCACCCGAGTGGTGCACGTTGGCATTTTAGGAGTCCTGGGATCGAGTAGGGTGGAAACCAAGTATCACCTAAACAGTGCTGAGCTTTATCCTAAATAAACCTAAAGAAACCCTGCACAGTGAAAGCAGGGAATGAAAACTGCTCCAAGCGATGGCAAACACAGGGAGGCTTTTCTTCCAGGGACCTGAGCCTCTGGATCACTCTGGAGAGAAAAAGATACCTCTTTTCTTGGCCGTTTCCCAAAGACGACACTTCTTTAGTTAAATTAATTAGATAAGTAATGTTCTGGTGATTGAAGGAATTAAATTTTCTGGCTGAAGCTTCAAAATCCTGTGTTCAAAAGGATAGAGTCAAATGACACCATTTTGCTTGAATATATTAAATTTACTGTTAAGCCTATTAAAAATTAGCAGGAGTTACATCAGAACGAGCCTCTTTTTTTCTAGAGTGGCTTGTGTGTATTAATTGTTCATTTCTTAGCTACTATTTGTTTCTCTTCATCATTTCTACACAAACCAGCTTCTCTTGTGTGAACAGCTAGAGCTGGGCAGCAAGGCAAACGCCCATTCACGGAGACAGAGGTACTTACTGGTTCCAAAGACAATCAAGCACGTGTCATTTTATCCAGTTGCTCTGGAAGATTTCTCCTTATCCGATGACCCAGGTGCTGCAGCACCTTTGAGGGACCTTCTTCATTTAGCACAATCCACGCATCAGTTTTGGGTTCCTGCTGCTGCTGTGCTTGGATCGGAAACTCTCTAGTGGGACTTTTTGCTGTGAAGTCACTGACAGGGGCCTTTTAACTACAATATCAAATGCATTAGCTTTATTCTTGTAAAGTTTATGAAGTTGCAGACTGTGCTTGTCACATGTGAGGCTCCAGTCTCTTGCCTGTTTTTTTTTTATCAACAGAGAACTTTGGGTTTGTAAATATCTTCCGTTCTAATGAAGTCTGAGTTTAGGGAACCTCGCAGGTGCTCGTTTAGGTGGAGAATATTCGTGTTTGAAATTCATATGTGTTAACTGGCGTTCTTTTTGTCCCAGGATTCAGCAGGCGGGACAGGAAGCCTGTGTTTTGGCTCTCTCTTCCTTCAGCACTCCTTCGGTAGGAGCAGCCTGTGTCTGTTTTCTGGAGTTGCTCGGCCTCGACAGCCTCAGGCTCCGGGTCGATCTGAAAGCTGCAAACATAATTTTCAGTCACAGAGCTCGAAATGAAGAATCTCAGCACAGTCAAATACGAGAATCTTTGGGTGAGGATGTCTTTTGTTTGGTTTAAAATCAAGTGTTATTTATTTACTGGGAAGGGAAGCGATGGGTGGAAAGATGGTTCCTAACTTCTCAGGAACGCAGGAAAAACTTCCTGTCCTTTGAAGAGCTGAGAATTTTGCTCTTCTTTTATTCATAGAATCCTAGAATAAGGTGCATTTTGACCCTGGTCGGATGCAGGGTCTGACCAGGGTCAGACCTACCCTACCAGATAAGGCAGGAAAATTTAATATAGCACGCAGCCACAACTGCAGGAGCATCTAATAGACACTGTCCAGCAGCTGTTGGAGGCTCAGTGTGATGTTTAGTAAGGTTCAGCCTCATGTTGTAATAATTACTGGAGTATTAAACCAAGAGACTTTACCAAATCTCTTTCCTCTTTCGTACTTGGCAAACTGTCTTAGAGCTGCAGTGCAATCAGATGTTCAAAGCTGTAGGGAAATTAAATGTCTCCTAGGATAACTTTAGACAGTTGAATTTCGAGCCGTAGGTCCAAGAGTGTCTTTTTATCCCAACTAGGAAGCGACTGGCATTTATTTCTATTTTCCTGATCATTCTAAAAGCATATATGTTACTGAAAACTACAGGTAGAGCTTATTTGAAAAAAAAACCAAACAGTTACATGATTTGAAACCTGAAATTGTGTCCAAACTCCTGCAGCCGCTTTGGTGCCAGCCTTGGCACGGTTGGTGAAGCATTTACATGAACAGGATTCGTTCTGCTTGTTGATTCTGGTGCTTTTGAAAATATTGCCCTTATTCTAATCCCAGACAGCATCTCAAAAATAGTAACATGTTCTCTTACACAGTTGAGAAGTTAACCAAGTTGGCAGGTGGTGAAAAAGCAGCAGCAGCAGAAGTTCTTGTCTCCTTAGAAGAAGCCTTTTGGGATGCAGTTGAGCATCAAGGAATAAAGAAGTGAGTGAAACGTGATTGAAATGATCATGCTGGCCAATTGAGACGGAGCACTGAATTTGTGTATTCCGGTGATATTGAAGAGATCTGTGTGGGTTTAACTGCAGTAAACTGACCAACAAGGTGTGCATTTGGAATGTGATCTTGGTGTTGCCCGTGGCAGAGGTAGCAGATGGATCTGGGCAAGAAAAAGGGAGTGCAGACGGCATGTTGGACTTGCTGCTCCACGGAGCTCTTGCAGCACGCGTAGGAGTGAGGCCTGTTGGCTTCTTTTCACAGCCTGCGTTGTCAGGATAGGACATTGGACCTGCCTGGGCAGGTGGGAACATCCCCAGGGTGTAGTTGGAAGCTCCCGCAGCGGAATGTGACCTCGTCTGCAGGGAAGCCGTGGAGGTGCTGGCCTTGCCCTTGGCCAACAGTGGATCTCAGGCCACGTGATGAGTTTAGACATTGTTAATACTTGGTGTAAACACAAGTTTATTACAGCTGAAGCTCTTTCAACTCCGTGCAGGACATCCAGTGACTCCAGGAGGCAGTGGTCTTTGGTAATGCAGTTCTGCAAAGTCCATAATATTGGGCTGAGTACGTCGTACCTGAAGGAATGTGCCAAATCCGGTGACTGGCTGCAGTTCATCATCCAAGCCCAGCTGTACAGCTACCAGCCAGACGAGGTGAGCCATCCGTGAGGGATTTTCAGTGAAGACAGTTTATCAGGAATCCTTGTGTCTCACGTTCAAAAAGAAAAAAACCCAGGAAGGACAAAAAATAGATTATTTTAATGACAATATCGCGTTTTGGAGACAACGTAAAAGCGAAGCCTCATCAGTTTCCAGGGAGTTGGAAGTTGTCTCAGGATGATTGGTAGCAGCTGGATTTCCCAAGTTTCTACTTCTCTGTCCCTCTGAGTATGTGAACAGCTAACACCAGGCAAAGGAAATTGGCTCCAGAGGGAGCTGTCTGTTCAGCAGGTATAATAACGTGCTCCTAAAAGTATGAAAGCTGACATTAAAGGAGGAAATTAGGAGAAAAATGCCCTGTTTGAAAAATCTTTTATGATGTTATTAATCAGTAGTGGAGAAAACAAGTTTTAGAGAGGAGCAATTTGAGTGTCTCTTTGAAGTGAATCAAACACAAAAGTATTTGCCAAGAAGGGACTTGATTTTCATTTTAAATTTACTTAAAATGACGACGTACTCAAACTGTTTGTAGGTTTAATTTTGTTTTTTAAAATAATTTAGGTATATTTTTGTATTGGAGAGTTCCTGTATGTTCAGTGTAAGTTTTAATAAAGCCGCTCATCTTTTCTTTCCAAAATTACATCGATTTTTGTGTAAAGATACTTAAGCTTTTGAGAATCTAAATCTTCCATTTCTTTTGGTCTGAATGTAATTTCAAAATTGGTAAAATATTACCAGTATGTAACTATTAAAAGCAGTTTGGGAAGAGTAATATGAGGAAGCTAACAGGAAAATTCCAGTGAGATGATGTAATTACACAACAGCAACAGCCTAGACACTGAGGGACGGGCCAAAAACTGGTGTCCCTGAGAGGAGTTATAGCTTCATGTAAAAGGATGAGCTTCAATATTTTATTAATTTACACCCACAGAGCACTTGTTCCTCTTTAGGTCTCCAAAACTCTTCCAAAAAAATCAAATTTAAAGAGTGTTTTTTGAATGCTTGAGTCCTTCTCCCACCTTCTCTTTGCATCTCACTCTACGTTGATGGTTTTTGGCTCTGTTTCCCTAGGTCATGTCTATCCTTCAAGATTTCACTCCTGTTTTACAAGATCATTTGATGTTGGCGCTGGAGAAGTTACTGGTTTTGTGTCCCGAAAACAGCGTGCTCAAGAGGAAGTATGCGGATAGTCTCTTTCAAATCCTCCTTCAGTGTCAGGAGAGCTCCAGCCCTTCCAGTTACCTCTTGACCGAAGGGCTGAGAGAGCACGCTCCCATTCTGAGTGTTTTAGCAGCGTGTTTCCAAGTGAGTATTGATGAAGTTATTTATCTTTTAGAGGAATAAGCAACTAGAAAGTGATGGTTGTGTACAACCATGTCAACTGGTAGGTCTGTAGGTTGCGTTGGTCAAGGTTTTTTCTGGTTTTATAGTAGTTGTGACTGGTAGGACACGTGTAACGAGGTGATGCTTGTCTCTGGTTATCATAAACCATCATTTTGGTCGTTTGACAGGGTGCAAACATCATTCATTGTCTCTGCGTTTGGATAATTACCAGTGTGGATGATGCCACCAGAGCTGAGGTGACAAACCATCTTCAGAGCTCAGCAGAAGATCACGAATGGGATCTTCACGACCTGTCAGTTATCTGGAGGGTCTTTTTAAGGAAGCAAAGAAGTAAACCGCTTCTAAATGGCTTCCAGCTTTTTTTAAAGGTAATGTCATTTTAGTGGTGTAGTTGAGTGTGTCTCGGATCACCTCGGAGAGGAGGTGGCCTGTAGATGCCCTCTCTGCTGTTAGTGGCCTAGATGACCTGGGTGTAATCCACTGAACATCCCTGTCAAGTAAGAAGATCTTTGAAGGGAAGTTCTTCTAGCTATGACAGATGCTCGGGTCATGTATCAGCCTTGCGTGCGACTTGAATACATGAGAACTTCATTGTTCTAGTCTGAGAAAGACAAATTCTACCTTTATCGAGGTACGCCTGGGGAAAAATGATAACCTATCTTTGTGTCTTAAAGGATTCCCCTTTACTGTCCATACTGGAGATGTATGAACTGTGCATGAAGTGTAAAAAATACAGTGAAGCTAAAACCAAACTGGACCGGTTTCAGGAAAGTCTCGCAAAAGTAAGCAAATTTGTTTTCTCTAAATGTCCTTGCCAAGGTCCTCCCTTCTTAGAATGCGGTTGGCAGCTAATGCCATACACAAAAATGATGAAGAAGGGTGTGCTCGGGGTGACCCAGGAGCTGGTGGGTGAAGCAGCAGGGTTCAGTGGATTCTTCTTATTGCTGGCAAGTGATGGAAAAAGAGGTTTTGGCAGTTTGTGACAGTCCTACAGCAATTTATTGTGTCTGTCCACTCCGGATCCTTATTGCATCTTTTATCCCGTGATTCTCAGGAGTGGTTGGTGGTCACTCTCTCATAAAATTGCCTGCTTCTTGATCGAAGCCAAACGTACACCAGTGATGGATCAGTATCCCCTTGGGAGTGGTGGTTTCATGGAATCATAGATTGGAATGGTTTGGGTTGGAAGGGACCTCAAAGATCATCTCGTTCCAACCCCCTGCCATGGCAGGGACACCTCCCACTAGACCAGGTTGCTCAAGCCCCATCCAACCTGGCCTTGAACACCTCCAGGGATGGAGCATCCACAGCTTCCCTGGGCAACCTGTGCCAGGGTCTCACCACCCTCAGAGTGAAGAATTTCCTCCTCATTTCTAATCTAAATCTCCCCTCTTCCAGTCTGAACCCATCACCCCTCCTCCTGTCACTCCAGGCCTCTCTTAAAGAGGGAGGTAGATCTGGTACACCTTCCCCTTCCAGTGCAATCCCCACCAAAATGCAGAATATATTTGCAAAAAAAAAAAACAAACACCAAAACAACCTCCAACACTTAAAAAACTTCATCTACACAGCTTAAAACTGAAGAAGCAGCAGCAGCAGCTTCAGAATTACCTGTGCAGTGGCTGGAGTCGCAAGCGCTGTTTCTTCTGGAGTTGATGATGCAGCAGTGTGGGACGGAGTATGAGCTGGGGAAGCTCCTGCAGCTGTTTGCTGCAGCAGATCCTCTTCTGCTCGACGGTAAATCCAGCTTCCTCTGCTAGATGGTGTTGCTGCTTTAAACTGAAGACCACGTACAATGGTTTTGGAGTGGCTGAGAATGCTTGATTTAAGTGTATTCATACCGTTTAGTTTTTGTACAAGAGTTTGTCTCGCCAGACTTGCTGCTGGTGGTGAATTGTAGTGGTGTAAGTCAGTGTGGGAGGATGATTGCTGGCAAGCGTTGATAAGGAGCGTACGGGTCATGTACAGAAGTGTTTTGCTTGTGGACTTAGAGCTGATTTTCAGGCCTGTGAAAGCTTTAGGGTGTAAAATCCGTGCTCCTCTGACAGGGCTGCACGCTGAAATAAGGAGCAGAAGTCCATCAGGTTTAAAAACCAGCTGCCTTCAGCTGTTCGTGCCCTTCTCAAACAGGCCCTTACGTGAAGAAACTCTGTGCACTCAGTGAGACCCTGAAGGATTCCTCCGTATCGATCAATCGCTCCGTCCTAACCAGTTCCAGCATGGGGACGTTCCAGAGTGAGTGCAGCTCAATTCTGGAGCAGCTCCAGGAGAAAGGGATGTTCTCGCTGGCTCGGGAGGTCGCAGCACTAGCTGAGCTGCCCGTGGACAGCGTCGTTACGCGAGAGGTACGGTAGAGTTGCGTCGTGTTCCTCACCTCTTAACACTCCTGTTCCTGGCAGGATTGAGAATGTTCCTTCCCGAAACAGAAGTGTTTCTTCAAATCACTTTTTATTTTAAAAGCCGGCGCACCAGCCGGGTTGGTGCGAGTGCTGGGCTGGCATGGACAGGCTGTCTTGCCTGATTCTCGTGCTGTTTTTTCTTGCTGTGCAATCAGTTGCATTTGGTGAGAAAACCAGATGGATTTGTTGCATATCGAGACACCTCAACTCCACTTTTTCGGTATGCTGGCCATCCAGTGGGACTTTTCTTCCTTGGAGAAACAGTCACTTAAAACCTCTGTGAATTTTGCAGGCTCTAAGAGATCTACATCGTTTAAGAGACGTTGGACAGTGGCACCAAACGCAGACGAGAATTGAATTCTGGAGGAAGTGCCACGACACCTTCATGAAAAATTCCATCTCCAGCAAAGCCGCATCGGATTTTTTTTTCGATCAGGCAAACATGGTATTTGAATCTTTACCTCATGAGAAGATAAACGGCATCACGGAGAGACATTTCTTGCTTACTCTAGCTGGCCATTGGCTGGCCAAGAACGACCCGGTGTCACTGCCCGGCTTAGAAGAAGTAGAGAAGCAGATCTGGGTTTGTCGCATCGCGCAGGAAACGTTATCTGCAGTTGAGGGGTCGGGCAAGTCGAGGTTTTCCTCTCCTGTGGTGAGCAGGGATCTTACCTTCGATAACTTAGCCAAGGAGTTCTCTTTTTCAAAGCTACCTGCTCTGAACACACCAAAGTACCTAAAACTAGAGGGTCTGGCGTTCCCGGCGTCTCAGCAGACCTTGACCACCGATGAGGAGGAATCCCTCCGGTTTCTGATCGGATGCCTGCTGGATGAAGGAAGCGTGCACGAAGCCAGCCGAGTTTGTCAGTATTTCCAGTTCTACCACAGGGATGTCTCACTGGTGTTGCACTGCAGAGCCCTGGCCTCGGGGGAGGCTGATCTGGACAAGTTACACGCTGATGTTCAGGCTCTCCTGGTAGCCAGAGAGAAGACGTCTGAAAGCAGCACATCTCAGCAGGGCAGAGCCCCGAGCGGTGAGTGACATGAACCAATTCATGCCATTGCTGGGGCTCCCCTGCATTCTTCCTCTTTTGTTACACTGCTAATTTCCCCCAGAATTTCTGCAGGAAACAAGGTCTTCATGACAGTGGCTTGTCTCCGTGGCTCATAACTCATCTAGCGAGAGGAGTCGGAAGCCTTGTAAGAGGCTTTGCTTGTCGGTGCTTCAGACAGTTGCTGTGTTCTCCTCGCTGTTGTTCTTTTTTGTAGTTCACAATTCTCTACTGGTAATGTAGCACTAAACTTCACCTGTGTTCCTGCTGCTGGAATACACTCTCTAGTAAATCCTGAGGATGTTTCTGGAGCTGAAACAAGGAAATGCCTTAATTAATAGGTTGGTAACTAGGTTGGACGGGGCTTTGAGCAAGCTGGTCTAGTGGGAGGTGTCCTTGCCCATGGCAAGGGTTGGAACTAGACGACCTTTAAAGGTCCCTTCCAACTCAAACCATCCTGTGCTTCTGTGAATATGTGTCTCTGGATTCTTTGTACATTATAAAGGGTTTCGTGTTTCTTACTCGCAGCAAGGCCAAGGCTGACAATGTTTCTATAGAATACACTCTGGGCATGTCTCTGAAGTCAGGAGGAGAAGGCTCTCAGCTGGAACATTGCTTTCCAATACTAATAAATGTATAAGGTTGAATAGAAATAGAAGAGGATGAGTGCAGCCGAAGCCATCAGAAAGACTGCTGGGCCCTTACGCTCTCATACGCTTTGGAATTTCACAGCTGAGATAGTTGTGGATATTTTGGCTCATTTGCGTTCTGTCGTATTGTTTGTACCCTAAAACTTAAAAAAATATTAAAAATCACATGTATCAAAAGCTCAGTTTTCCAAGGCTGGGGAAGTTGTTACGTATTTGCTGCAGATCTCTGGAATCTTGCCCCAGCTCTGAGGTTTGTTGGTGTTACCTGCCTTTAGGAGAAAGGAATTTATGCTGGTTTTGTTTCCAGCATCAAGCTTAGAAGACTGGACACACATTGCGGCTCCGTCTCCAGCTGATCCAGTCGTTACCAGCCTGAAGGCCCTCATAGATGAGTGTGTCCACGGGAGAAGCTACTGCCGACAGGTTCTCTGCTTGTATGAACTTTCCAAGGTACGTATCTCGTCACGTCATTCGAGAAACAAGCGCTTCGTATCAAGCTGTGCTGTGGATGTTTGTGGGAGAGGACAGAGTGGTGAAGGCACTCGGCAGGTGCCTGGAACAAGCCTCAGAGGGGGCAGTTACCCAGCCGTTGTGTGCAGGAGTGGCCAGACGCTTCCTAGGCATGGAGTGTTGGAAGGAACTCAACCCCCAGAGTCCCCAGGCCCCCACCTCTGACTCCACTAAGCTGGGTTTCAGCCCGTGTCTCTTTTAATAGTCCCTCAAGCACGTGTTGTTCGTCCAGCGCGTTGCTGCGGGCCTTTGTTGTGGGATGTCTCTGCAGTCGGCACCGACCCAGCAGCAGGCAGAGACAGCAGCTGCCTTACGAGTCGTGGTGTGCACAGAGGCAGCTCTTTACCCAGGGGCTGCTCAGAGGAGTGACTTCATAACCTCCGAGTGGTTTGACCCAGACAGGGACAGGAGAAGCAGCAGATGGTTGTTTGCTGCCTCTCTGCTCCATGACCTTCACAACTGCCAGCTTCTCCAGAGCATGCCATCGAGCGCTTCTTTCCGGGGCAGAGCCCCTTTCCGTGGTGTTTGGTCTGTATTTTTGGACCCTAGCATTAGGGTTTTTTTTTTCTGAATAAAAACCAATAATAAAATTTTCAGCGTGTGTGCGGAGAACGGTAGCACTGCCTTTATCACAGAGGTTCTTGGATTTTCCTACAGAATTTTTCATGCCTTGAATATTCAGTGGGCACTTCAGGTTTTTGCTCCTCAGGCTTGTTCCCTTTTACACCATCTGCATACTGCTTCCCTGAAGCTGGATGTCCATACTTAAATGAAGAGTTGATCGTTGTGTTTATGAGGTGCCGTTCTGGATTAACGTGTGAAGCTGTAATAGGTTACAGCAGAGTATTCACAGAGCCTCACCAGCAGATGTGAGCGCTAGCCTGCCTTTGCCACTGCGGGTTTGCGCCGTGTGGAGAAGAGGAGGAGGAACCTCATGAGTAAAACCTAGGCAGTAAAACACAACTCTTCATTTGGCAGGAAATATTCCTCCCTTTCTTCTAGTCATTGTAAGGGTTCAGGTTTACACGTGGTTCAGGAAAGCAGCTCTGTCTGTGGCGACAGCCCTGTGAGCATTAAATGTAGTAACTGGAACCTACTAAAGAAATACAGAGTACTTACACGTCGTCCTGACCTGGAGCTCCACTGGAGGTGAAGGCACCATCAGCTGATACAGCGACTGGAGGCGTTTGCAGTTTCTGAAGCTGAGCTTTGCCAGCTCCTCCAGCGCTCCTCACCGCTAAGATGATGCACCAAGGTCCGTGCATGTCCCGGGCTGGAATTTTTGCCGTGTGGAACATTCTGTGTGTGTGTTTCCTAGGAACTGAGCTGCTCCTACAGCGAAATGTCAGCCCACGACCCTGACAGAGTGCTGCGGGCAATTCTGTCGTCCCACCAGCCGGACCGATGCAGGAAGGCTCAGGCCTTCATCAGCACGCAGGGTCTCCAGCCTGAAACCGTGGCAGAGCTAGTGGCTGAAGAAATCACGCGGGAATTGTTGGCGTCCTCAGAAGGGAAAGGTAGCAAAGAGGCCTCAGCGGTGTTGGTTTGCAAGCGCGGTGTTGGAGTATGTGAAAAACGTCCTTGCTCTGGAGATACCGGAGCACTAATTATAGCCAGGAATGTTTGGGCAGCTCTTGTGTGAGGTTTGTAAACCTTGTGTAGCTCAGATAAGGTTTTATAGAAATGTTTACATTTAGTTATTTTTACATCCAGTGTGGTGCTGCGGTAGTTAAGGGTTTTTATGGATATAAATTGAATGGTTTTAAAAAAAAAGGGTTGTTTGGGTTTTTTTAATTTTTGCAGCCCACCATCACCTGGCTCAGAAAGACTCACATCCATTTCTCTGTCTAAGGCGCAGCCAGAAGATTTTCCCTATATTTTATTTTACTGTGGATGAGGGATGTCCCTCAAAACAGCAGCAATTTGTCTGGGATCGTATTGGAGCCACTTGTACTTTGTCACAACATTAACAACAAAGTTCTGTGGGAAGTGGTGGAGATCCGTGAGTCCAGGTGTCTCCTGGAGCAGGTCCAGAGAAGGGCAACGAAGCTGGTGACGGGTCTGGAAAGGATGGCTTATGGGGAGCAACCAAGGGAACTGAGGTCTGGAGAAGAGGAGACTGAGAGGAGACCTCATTGCTCTCTACAGCTACCTAAAAGGAGGTTGTAGCGAGGCTGGTGTTGGTCTCTTCTCCCAAATTACTAGTGAAAGAACAAGAGGAAATGGCCTCAAGTTGCGTCAGGGGAGGTTTAGATGAGATATTAGGAAGAAATTCTCTGAGAGAGTGGTTGGGCACTGGAACAGGCTGCCCAGGGAGGTGGTGGAGTCACCATCCCTGGAGGTGTTTAACAAGTGAGTGGATGTAGCACTCGAGGTGATGCTCTAGTGAGTAGAGAGATGTTGGGGTGAAGGTTGGACTCGATGATCCTGGTGGTCCTTTCCAACCATAGCGATTCTATGATTCCTCTGCTCCTGCTGTCTCCCACCCTGCTCCCCTCATGCCAAGCTCACTTGGTGAGCACAGATGATTTGGTGCGTCTCCTTCAGAAGAGCCGACTTGCTAACCCAGCAGAAAACCAATCCAGAAAAGAAGAGTTTTCTGTTGGGTTGGTGAGTTGAACTGGTTCATGGGTGGGTTGGAGCGGTGCTGTGTGAGGGAGGCAGCAGCAGCTGGGTCTGGGACATTGCAGGTGTAGTTACAGCAGCAGTGGGGCTGGTCAGTGGGACTTCGTTGCACCTGGCAAAGAAGTAGAGTCTGAGTCTTAGACACAAGCAGTAAGATCAAAAGCGTCTTTAGAATTGCGGCCCCAAGTCCTAAGTTGATCTGGATGAAGTTACGTTGGTGTTTGGGGTTGTTTTTTCCCGTTAACGTGAGCACTTGTGACGTGACTCTCTCTGTGGGCACAGGACAGAAGCAGGTTTTGAACCCTGCAGCCGAGAGCCAGACGTTCCTCCAGCTCGCCAAGCTCTGCCAGGATCACACCGTGGTCGGCATGAAGTTACTGGATAAGATTTCCTCTGTGCCGCGCGGAGAGCTGTCCTGCAGTAAGTACACGGCAGATGATTCCTGGTGGGACTGGTGCCCGGGTAGACGCGGCGTCGCCGGGCTCGGAATCCCCGCACGAAGAGGGAAGCGGTGCTGGTGGAAGCGTCCATCCCTCGTCTCAAACCGGGTGGTAAATGAACAGATCTGAGCACGCGTCCGGTCAAGCAGCACCTCGCTGAAGTGTTGCTTCAGTTTGCTTTAAAAACGCGGATTTCTTTGTGCCAGCAGCTGGGGAGCGCAGGCGGTGAGTGGCCTGGGCGGCTGTAACTACACGTTACAGGAGGAGGATACTGTGGCTTTTTCCAAATTAATCCAAATTAATGAATTAATCATGAGCAGAAATCACTTTCGTTATCCATTTAAAGGTCATTTAGTCCCATGGCAGGGACACCTCCCACTAGAGCAGGTTGCTCCAAGCCCCATCCAACCTGGTCTTGAACACATCCAGTGATGGAGCATCCACAACTTCCCCGGGCAACCTGTGCCAGGGTCTCACCACCCTCACAGTGAAGAACTTCTGCTTAATTTCTAATCTAAACCTCCCCTCTTCCAGTTTGAACCCATCACCCCTCCTCCTATCACTACAAGCTCTCATGAAAAGTCCTCTCCAGCTTTCTGACAGGCCCCTTGAAGGCAAGGCCACCAGAAGGTCTCCATGGAGCCTTCTCCTCTCCAGGCTGAACAAGCCCACCTCTCCCAGCCTGGCCTCCCAGCAGAGGGCTTCCACCCTCCCATCATTGCTGGGGCCTCCTCTGGCCCCGCTCCACCAGGTCCATGTCTCTGCTGTGCTGATTCCTGAAACACCTTCTGTTCTTCAGTTACAGAATTGCTGATTTTGGCCCATAACTGCTTCAGTTTGACTTGCCACATGGAAGGAATCACTAGAGTCCTCCAAGCAGCCCGGCTTCTCACAGATGAACATCTGGCACCTAATGAAGAGTATGGACTCGTGGTATGTCCCTTGATCCCGTGCACGTTTATCCAGGTGCCAGGTGAAGGGCTCCATGTAGACATCAGCAGACAGCTTTGCCCGTGAGCAGCGCAGGGGGAGCGGCTGGGTGGTGGAGGGGAGGACAGGCTGGGAGGACAGGGTGGCCTGATGTGCACAGATGGTGGGTTTTATGTCACAGAAGCTCTTAGAAGACTTCCCTGGGAAAACAGAGGTGGAGACAGCAGAACGGTGAGGTGGCCACAGCGTAGTAACTCAGAATGGGAATGTTGAAGTCATTCAGCTGCTGGTGGAACGTGGTGATTCCTTTTCCTGGCTGTTGTGCATCTTTAAGGCCTTCCTTGAAAGGGCTCCTGGAGTCAGACGTGCCCAGTGTAACGGCGTCGTCGCTGAAAGGCTTCGTTCTGTCCACAGGTTCGTCTCCTCACTGGGATCGGCAGGTACAACGACATGACCTACATCTTTGAGCTGCTGCATGAGAAACACTACTTCGAAGTGCTCATGAGAAAGAAGTTAGACCCGGTAGGTGTGGGGAGGGGGAAAGGGGAGAAAACCTCCAGAGAAGACTGTGTGGCCACGTCAGAAACCGGTGTTTACACAGCCAGGTGGAACCATCGGGGAAACTTCCTTACCATACACTAGTCAAGATTCATCATCATAAGTTAATTCTGGGATTTATTCTGCTTTTGGCTGAACAAGTTTGTTCTAATGAGTTCAGTGCAGCAACAAGAGCAGTGTTGAAACCTCAGGCTTGGGAACATCCGTTAGAGTTCTCGTGCCCTGCCTTGGTTTTACTTCTAGTTAAAGTTTCATGGGTTTTTTTGGTAAATCTTCAATATTTATAGCTTTCTTGTAAAGTAAATGTCAGTTTTGACGTTTGTCCGTAGGTAAATAAATGCCCAGGTGCTGGATTTTCTTACCTGATGTAGTTAAGCCCAAGTACAATATCACAGAATCATAGAACGCTTTGGGTTGGAAGGGACCTCGAAGCTCACCCAGCTCCAGCCCCCTGTTCTAAGACAGCATGGGGACGCCTCCGAGAGCGGAGCGATCACATCTGCAAAACCGTTCCAGAGCAGATTTGCTTGTGGGCCCCAACACGGGAATTAATTAAAAAAAGCTTCTCAGATTTTAATCTGCTGTTCCTCCACCGGAGCAGAGCGGGACGCTGAAGACGGCTCTGCTGGATTACATCAAGCGCTGCCGGCCGGGGGACAGCGAGAAGCACAACATGATAGCCCTGTGCTTCAGCATGTGCCGAGAAATTGGGGAGAACCACGAGGCTGCTGCCTGCATCCAGCTCAAACTCATCGAGTCGCGGCCCTGGGGTGAGTGGGAGCGGCGAGGAGGAGGAACGCAGGCGGGACGCGGTGGGTGAACGCAGCCTCGGCTGCCTGGTCCCACCCGTTACGCCTCCCCGAGAAGGAGGAGAGCGTGTACGTGAAGTGTGGTATTCTTGTGATGAAGAGTTGCTCTCTGGTGTTCTCCAAAGAGCTGAGATTCGTGGCTCTTGCCACGATGAACGTTCCTGTGGTGCCGTGCAGGGAAGGTGGTGAGGGGACATCCTTGTCTTCTCACCTGAACAGGGTGTGACACGGTGGGGTTCATGGAGAGCGTGTACATAAGTGCTGGGGGGTTCTGTTTGTGCAGGAGAACTCGTAGACATCTGAACGTCAGGAGTTCTGTGCGCTGGGAGCACAGAGGGACGCGCTGCGGAGCAGGCAGCCAGCGTCCCAGCGGCAGCTGCGGCAGAGGCCGGGTGGTTTTCTGGCTGTAGCCGGTGCCAGTCGGTGCTCGGATCCACCACAAATGTGGGATTTGGGTTTTTTCACAGCTCTTCAGCCACTTGGCCAGGTTCCAGCAGGAGCTTTGGTCCATCAGCTGAACAGGCATCACTGCTTCCTCACCGTTTTTAACACAGAATTTTGATTTTGTTGCTTTTTGAAACACCACAAGGGACGGACTCAGGACCAGGAGGTATTTTTATTACTGTCACCTTTATAAATAATAATTACTCTTTTTTTTTCCCCCATTTCAGAGGAGTCTCTTCAGGATGTGGCAAATTTAAAGAAGCTGCTGCTGAAAGCTCTGACTCTCTTTATTGATGCAGCAGAAAGTTACTCCAAGGTAAGATGAGATGGAGTGGTGAGGTTTCTGTACAGCAGCGAGCTGAGGGAGCTGAGCGGGGAGAACAAACACAGCAGCTCTAGGGAGAATCCTGTCCTGGTAGAGAAGGAGCAGAGGAAGCTCCTGCTGGGTCAGGGCAGCTCCCGGCAGTGTCAGCAGCACCATTCCCTGGCCGGGATTTACTGGGGGTACGGTCGAGTTCCCCAAAGTGACCGTGAACTTAATGAGCAAGAGTAGAACTATACAAAAAGTGTGGAAAATCTGGTGTGACTATGGCAGAAGTGCTGTTTGTGGTGAGCAAAGCTCCGCTTAAAACTAACGGAGCGGGGCCAGAGGAGCCACAAGCAAAGTGTGAGGGCTGGAAGCTCTGCTGGGAGACAGGCTGGGAGAGGTGGGCTTGTGCAGCCCGGAGAAGAGAAGGCCCCACAGAGACCTTCTGGTGGCCTTGCAGGACTTCAAGGGGCCTGTCAGAAAGATGGGGACAGACTTTTGAGCAGGGCCTGTTGGGACAGGACAAGGGGGGATGGTTTTAAATAAAAGAAGGAGATTTAGACTAGAGAGAAGGAAGAGATTGTTGCTGCTGAGGGTGGTGAGAGCCTGTCCCAGGCTGCCCAGAGAGGTGGTGGCTGCCCCATCCCTGGCACCATTGCAGGTGAGGTTGGCCGGGGCTCTGAGCAACCTGCTCTAGTTGCAGATGTCCCTGCTCCCTGCAGGGGGGTTGGATGAGGTGATGTTTGAAGGCCCCTTCCCACCCAACCCAATCTGTGGTAGATCTGCAGTGATCTGGAAGAGGAAGTACCAGACAAGCCCGAACTCCCCGTTGCTCTCAGGAACGTTTAGTACTTTCCTCTAGAAACGCGCCTCAGCAGCTTGTGCTTGTCTCTGGTTTCTGCGCTAGGACTCGTGTGTCCGCCAGTCCCTGCGCTGCAGTCGGCTGACGAAGCTGATCACGCTGCAGCTGCACTTCCTCGGCACTGGCCAGAGCACCATGCTGATCAACCTGAGCCGGCAGGACCTGATGGGCTCCATCCTGGCCTTGCCTCGCTTCTATCAGGTACGCTTGGCTCCCTCATCTCTTATTTTTTCTGAAAATGACTGTTTTGAGCAGCCGGTACCTCAGCACTCCGCTCCCGGGAGCGTCATGCTCAGCTCTTCCACGTGGCCACCTCGTCCCAGGAGTATTAGCCCATGATGCTGCTGCAGATGGCACCGAGCCTGGCGAGGTCAGCGCGATCCCGCTGCTTCCCGCAGCCCTTGCCGGCCTCCTGCCGTCGTGCAGCCAGGACCTCGTCGTGCTGACGCCTCACCTACGTTGGCAGCCATCGAGTGGTAGATTTGGAAGTATAAAGAAAAGGGCTTTTTAAAGAGAAAAACACCCGTCCCCCCCCAAGATCTCATTTATTGGTTAAGGAAGATTACTTGCCGCGCTGTGCAGTCCTTGTATTCCTCTGCAGGACAGCTGCTCTCCAGAGCAGCACCGAGAGATGGGCCAACAGAAGATCCAGAGTTATCTTGAGGGTTCCGAGCCTGGGAATGTTTCTGTGCAGAAATCGCAGCATCTGTTCTCCCCGCAGGCGGCCATTGTGGCTGAGGCCTACGAGTTCGTGCCAGATTGGGCTGAAGTTCTCTATCAGCGAGTCATCACCAAGGGAGACTTCACTTACCTGGAGGAATTCAGACAGCAACGGCCGCTGAAGCCCAGCATGTTCGAGGAGATTGCCAAGAAGTGAGTTGTTGTGTGCTCAAACTGGAGCTTCTTTATTTCAATACTGTATTGAGTATTGGTTGACAGCCGGCTGGAGATGAGCCAGCGTGTGCCCAGGTGGCCGAGAAGGCCACCAGCATCCTGGCTTGGGTCAGCAGCAGTGTGGGCAGCAGGAGCAGGGCAGGGATTGTCCCCCTGGACTGGGCACTGGGGAGGCTGCACCTCAAATCCTGGGGTCAGTTTTGGGCCCCTCACTCCCAGAAGG
>VZZY01007060.1:45456-57263 GCA_013400335.1 Eurystomus gularis | reverse complement strand
CCAGGGGAGGTTGAGGTTGGAGCTGAGGCAGAATTTCTTGGTGGGAAGGGCTGTGAAGGGCTGTTTGAGGCTGGGCAGGGCAGTGGTGGAGTCCCCATCCCTGGAGGGGTTTCCAAGGCGTGGAGATGTGGTGCTGAGGGCCATGGGTTAGTGGTGCCCTGGCAGTGCTGGGGGAATGGTTGGATTGGTCTTTGCCAACCCAACCGATTCTGATTCTCTCTGTGTTTAATCACGTGCAAGTCCCAGGATTGTTCAAACCTGAAAGGTGAAGAAGTGTCACATACGGGGGGCTGAGCTCGACGTTCAGGTCCTTACGAATCTCGTGGAACCAGCGCCAGAGCTGCTGTTTTTACTGGGCTGGATAAATGAGCTGCCTCAGGGCTGGTCAGAGCAACCTTTTTAAAGAGCAAAACAAACCCCCACCAGAATCAGACCTGCTCGTTGAGCCTCTTTTTAGGAGGTGTCGCTCCTGTAGGTCTCATTGTCCGTGAAGCCCTCCTCTCTCACTTCACGCACCGTTCCTTTCAGAGTCAAACAACACCCGCCAACCGATGCTGCTCTGAAACACCTGAAGAAGCTGCTCACCTACTGCGAGGACATCTACACCTACTACCGCCTGGCCTACGACAACAAGTTCTACGATGTGGTCAACACGCTGCTGAAGGACGCGCAGAGCGGCTGCTGCCTCAGCGACATGTTAGCGAGCTAGAGGCCCCCCGGGCGCGGGGACCGGCTGCTCCCCGTCCCACCGCTCCTCGCACGGTCGGTGCTGGGCCTTGGACAGTTCTGTCGCTCACAGCCACTAAACGGGCAGTTGTAAGTATCTACAATGCCGAGCGTGTTAACCTGAAGTCGGGGTTTGTATAATAAATCTGTTGATGAACTCCCCGCTGCTGCAGCGGCGCCTGCAATGGGGCTGTGGGGGAGGGAGACCCGTGTGTGGCCAGCAGAAGGTGGAGCTGGAGGGCGCAGAACCTCCCGCACGCTGACAGGGGAACTCCTGTGGAAGCTTCGGGCGCACGCTCAGATAAGTCCGCTCTTTGATTCCAGCCTGGTCGGGCTGGTTTTATTTTCCAGGTTGGTGATAAAGCAGAAGCCCTGAACAACGCTAATGGGCACGGGTTTAATTTATCCTGGTGAAAATACCCCTCCTGAGCAACCCCGCTCGTTAATTAGCTGAGAGGGGCTGACGTGGCGTCAGTCTCTGGCTGTGGCGGGGCTGAACCGCTGCCCTGCCGGCCCCTGCTGACAAATATTTACTTGCCCTGTAAATTCGGCGCGGGACTTTGCTGGTACAAGTAGTAAAATAAAAAACATTTTACGTAGCCAGGATTACGCCCGAGCGGAACCGGATTTCAAAATGCAAGAGTTTTCAAGCTCTTTGGGTATTTTCACCGCAAGAACGGCTCCAACAGCCCCCGGGGAGTCCTCCATAGTGATTTTTATTAAATTAGTTGCTTTATAAAACATTGCAGATGTCGTCATTGTTAACGTAACACTTTGCCCAACTGTCGTAACCGCTGCAGGCTGCTAAGCAAGTTTTGCTGGTTTGTTTTTTTGTTGTTTTAAACGAAAGAAAATGGCTGAGTCGTGAAAGATCTGCCACGACCCAGGAGAGACCAGGAGAGGCTTGGTTGGGTTTGTTGTTTTTACACCGAAACCAGGCAATGAACTGTTAACAGAACACCCGACCCACGCAGCTGCGTTAGTAGAAATGTAGAGGCACGGAAACTAAACTTCATCCTCAAGACACAAGTCGTTTTATTTCCCAGCTAAGCGGCTCCTCCCTCGTTGTGACCCACCGCGTGTCCGGGTTCCCGGCCCTCCGAAGTTACCAGTTTCCCCCTTCGCAAAATACCAAAATCCCACCTCAAGCTCTAAGTGAAGACAAAGCAGGGTAACGCTCCGCGCGCCAGGCCCGCGACTCGCGGCGGGAGCTGCGGCGATGGCCGCGTCGCCCCGCACGGATACTTGCAATCCATTTCCAATCGAACGGCGGCAGCTCCCCTGACCCGAATTTGGGGGTTTTTAAACCGCAATTTAGGCGACAGCTTTTGGGTGGCGTCATTCTAAGCCCCGGCGCTTTGAGCGCGGCCCCCGGCACGAGCGAGCCCGGCAGCAGATCCTGCGATCCCGATTTGGCAGAATTTAAAGGAAGAAAAGTTGTGCTACATGTTTTAAGGGATTATGGGCAACAGAAAGACAACAGAAGGGGAGGGAAATGTCACATGAAGTCTTCGAAGTCTTGTACGTATTCTCCGTCGTAGCCTCCGTAGTCAGCCAGGTCATCTTTCATAGTAGCCTTTAAACCTCCTCCTGGCACGACGCCTTTTTTCTTCTTTTTGGCTTTATTCTGCTTAAAGAGGAAGAGCAGGTTTGTGTGAGAACCCCCAGTGGCTTCTCATCGCTCTGACCAGAGCAACCAACTGCCACCGCCGACGGGTTCTACCCCACGGCACAACCCACGGCCGCTCCCGGTGTCCCACGCTCCCCACCTCGGGCCTGCCCTTCATCCTGCCCTCCCAAGCCTCTGAGCAAGCTCAGCCTCGGAAATGCGGAGCCCAGCGTTTGGTGTTATGGAGTTACCCATTTAATGAGGGAACTTCATCCCCATAGGATAAGAAATGTGAGGTCCCAAATAAACTTTGGAGTGGTCGGAGCTCTCAGGGCTGCCCAAACCCAGCTACACGGAAAGCCGGGAGAGAAGAGGCGAAAAATAGGAAGTTTACAGACACTGTGTCTGGTCAGTCAGTCACCGGCTTCCCTGCTCATGCTGAACCAACAGCTCGTCCCATTTGCCCACGGCCAGCCCTAACAGGGCAGCGAGTTTGTTGTGGATTAAGGTGCTTCACTCGCGCTGGGACCACCAAGCAGAACCACACAGAATCATTGTGGTTGGAAAGGACCTCCAGGGTCATCAAGTCCAACCCGCAGCAGCCACCTCTGGAAACGTTTGTGTCGCGGAGGGTTCCCATTTGACACGTCACCGTCCCCGCTGACAGCGCTCGGCCGTCTGGCTCCTGCCAACCCACCACTTTGATCGGAAACACCGAAAGGGCTCCCTGCTCCTCCTGCTTCCTGCCTGACTTTGTGCAATCTGATGAATCGATTGAGCTCAGGCTCTTCTCCCAAGGAAGAAGTGACAGGACAAGAGGAACCAGCCTCAAGTTGCCCCAGGGGAGGTTGAGGTTGGAGCTGAGGAAGAATTTCTTGGTGGGAAGGGCTGTGAAGGGCTGTGCCAGGCTGGGCAGGGCAGTGGTGGAGTCCCCATCCCTGGAGGGGTTTCCAAGCTGTGGAGATGTGGTGCTGAGGGCCAGGGGTTAGTGGTGCCCTGGCAGTGCTGGAGCAATGGTTGGACTCAATGATCTTACAGGTCCCTTCCAACCCAAACCATTCTGTGATCTCCACCCACCTGGAGATTTAACACAGATCTGAGCTGTAAAACACATTTCCCATCACCGGAGCATCAGTTCAGCTACTCCATCACCTTTTAAAACGTAACACTCTTCCTCTCCTACGCAGTTACTGCTCCTTTCGTTTCCATGACAGCGTCAAAATCCCAGTTACCTGCTCTTCAGCACCCCAAGCTCTGGCAGAGGTTTAAGGTCCCTCCCCAGCCCGGTGTGACACGGACACTGGGCTCCTGGCGCAGCCACGTCAAAGCCAGGACGGCAGAAAATGGGCCAGGTTGGCACGGAGAGAACATTTATGTCAATTAACCAAGGTTTTGCCTGGAACCTCTCGACTCGATCACCTCCCGATTTGACACTAAACCCGAGTCCAGGGTTGTCACTTAACCTCCTGCGACCGCCTCGAACAACGCCAGCGCGAGGCGGTTCCGAGCAGCTGCTGCACGAACGCACGCACGCCTCTTACCTTTTCTTGTTTTTGTTTTTCACTGCATAGTACTGTCAAAGTGTTTGTGATCTTTTTCAAATCATCAACTTCCACTAGATTGGGAGGGGGGGAGAAAAAGAAAAAAGAAGATTCCTCATTAATACTGTTCTTGGAGTCGTTATTGTTCCTAAATGATTGAACAGCAGCGTTCGCTACGAACTAGTTCAGATGCTCCTCAGGAAGCAGCCTGAGGGTTGCAGAAGGTAAAAATCTGCAAATTAAGAGTCAGCGAACACACAGGTCTTAACGAGGAGGCATCTGAGCAGTGGAATTTGGTGTGTTCACTGTATTTTAGCGTATTCATACGGAGCAGGGGATTAACAACAAATTGTGATTAACAATAACTGGTCCCGGAGGTTGTGAGTCCTTCGCTTCAGGCCTGGAATCCATCTGCCACGTGGGCTCCAGCTCCCGCCGTATTTACACCGCAGCGAACAGCGTCAGGTTTCCCCTCCCTGAAGGACAAGGCCTGAGCAGTGCAGGAGAGGGCCTGGAGCAAGCAGCTCTCCAGGTCCCTCAGCCCTCCCCGTGGAGAAGAGCTGGAGCCGCTGTCACCCCTGCAGAGCTACTTGCTGAATTCCAGAACCGTTTATTTTTGCAGTTCCAGGATGACACGAGCCTCACTTCAGTTCCCTTTCCACGGAGCTACTCAAGTTACTCAGCCCAGGGAATTATTATTAAAGAAACGGCCACAAGAAAGAACAAGCGAGATTTAGTTGAGAGAAAAATTCACACTTTTTCACGTGTCTTTAACAACAGGTGGGAAGAGTAACTCCGGTACCAGCCTGTAACCAAACTGGTGGGAAAGGGCTCGGATACTGGCCAGGGAAGCAGACCAGAACTTTGCTTAGTGCCAACCACAGGATCCGTCTGATTGAACGTTACTACAACCCCATCGCTCAGCTCCAACTCGGCAGCGGCGTGTTCTAGGACACCTTCCACTTACATGAAATACATACGTCTCGAACTAGCGCTTCCAGGAAGCTGGCGTAATGTAACGACTTCTCGTACTGCGTGATTTTCTCTTTTAGTAGCTTGCCAAACTCCGTGAAGTCATCTTTGGAAGAGGGATTCATGGCATCTATTCCACAAGTGTTATTTACACCTGCGCGGAAAGGCAGAGGCGTTAGAAGAGGGGAGGAGACCCCTCGAAGCCGACAGCGGAGGGAAGCAGTGGCCGCGCTGATGTTCTGCTCCGGTTCCTCAGCTCCACGGGCGCTCTGCAGAGCCAGGGCCGAGGTCTGCTCGCTCTCCACCCCGAAGCTAAGAGCCCGAGTGAGCGGCCAGCCTGCGTGCAGAGACCGCGCTGCAAAGCTCAGGCGTTTGAGCCAGCTCTCCCTCTTCTCCGGAGCAACGCGCGCTGCACGAAGCCCCTCAGAGAAAGAATTCCCGACATGCCAAATTCCGGTGGTTCCTCACAGCCGCGCTCAGCGGCCTCCCCCACGAGACCCTGTCCTCCAGAAGGCTCAAAGAGCAGCGTTGTCACTGAGTAATTAGCTCGCTGTAATGACAGGAACGCGCTTCCACGTTCGGAGAAGGCGGCTGTGAATCAGAACCTTCGCTAGCTGTGTCAGAGCACGGGCCAGCCTGAGCTGCCCCGAGGAAAGGCGCGAGTTCCGCAGCCCCGCGCTCGCCCCACGCCTCGGCCAGTCCACCCTGGGACGCGCCTCAGAACAGAGACAGCGCTGGTTCCTGCGTGCCTTTTTATACACTCGTTCTACCAGAAGCAGCAACGCGCTGGAGAATCCAGGCGGCCATCTCCAACCTAGGACCTCCTGCCAGAACAAGCACCTCCTGTTCTGAAGGTTTCTCTAGTTGGAGTTTAACCCCTGCAACAAGTTCTCCATGGGACAGCAATGGGCTCTTGTGGCCAAGAGAGCCCATGGTCTCCTGGGGTGCATGAAGAAGAGCGTGTCCAGCAGATAGAGGCAGGTCCTCCTCCCCCTCTGCTCTGCCCTGGTGAGACCTCCCCTGGAGTCAGCGTTCAGTTCTGGGCTCCCCAGTTCAGGAGGGACAGAGATCTACTGGAGAGAGTCCAGTGGAGGCTACGAGGGTGATGAGGGGACTGGAACAGCTGCCTGAGGAGGAAAGGTTGAGAGACCTGGGGCTGGTTAGTCTGGAGAAGAGAAGCCTGAGAGGGGATCTAATGAATGTGGATCAATAGATGAGGGCTGGGGGTCAAGCAGAAAGGGACAACCTCTTCTCACTTGTGCCCTGCGATAGGACAAGGAGCAATGGCTGCAAGCGAGAGCACAGGAAGTTCCACCTCACCATGAGGAGGAACTTCTTGACTGTGAGGGTTCCAGAGCACTGGAACGGGCTCCCCAGAGAGGTTGTGGAGTCTCCTTCTCTGGAGACTTTCCAGACCTGTCTGGATGCGTTCCTGTGTGACCTGCCCTAGATTCTCTGGTCCTGCTTGGCAGGGGGGTTGGACTCGATGATCTCCAGAGGTCCCTTCCAACCCCTCACGTTCTATGATCCTATTCCAGCACCTGCCCGTGCTCTGACAGTGGAATCCTGCCGGGCTCTGCCTGCGGGGTGTCCACACGGACACCGCTGTACTCACAGGACCCAGCGGCACCAACGCGCTCGACCCGCGTGCGGCACTTACCAAACGTTTCTTTTGCTAACTCAAGGTCTGACTCCTCTTGTAGTTTCTTTAGTCGTAGTTTGTCCGCTAACTGTTCCTCTGGTGTAAGTTCTTTCTGCTCCTCCGGCGCCTCTAACTGGATTGAAAAGCATACACGGGGAGAAGGTCAGATTTCCCAGCCCCGGCCAGAGGCGCTACAAGAAGCGGTGGCTCGTCCACGGCCTCTCCAGCAGCTCCTGCCTGGGCTCACGGCACCCGGCGCAGTTAACGGCGCCACGACGTCTGAGGGATTGTTCACTTCCCACCTTCTCAGGTTCACCACGGCACGTGGGGTGGACGGGAGGACCCGAGACAAGCATTGTGTCCGCAACTGGTTACATTACAGAGCAACTCGAGCAAACTCCCCTAGATGTTCCTAAGTACAAGACTTAGTTTTGTTTAATCAGACTAGTTGAGATCTTGACGGGTTTTCTTCAACCTCAAAACCAAGATTCAAACGTGCCCTCTAAATTTTACGAGTCCCGGAAGAAATAAGGAGTTACCCTTTTTTTAAGCTCCTCTTGCTTTTTCTTCTGCAGCTTTTCTTTTTCTTTTATTTTTTCTGCTATTTTCTTTTTTTCTGAAACTTTTGGCTCTGTAAAACATTGAACACAGCACTCAAGAGGTCTGCTGAGCTGGTTTTTAACTCAGCAACTACAGAAACACTCATAAAAGGGCCCAGAGCTCAGGGGCCGGACTCTGAACACGGAGTGAGCAGATGCTCTGTCAGAAACAAACCCAACCCCGTCTGCTGGTTTGGATTCTTCAGCTCCAGCGAGACAAACCCAGCGCGGTCCTGCCGCCGCGCAAAGGGCCCCGTGTTCCTTTTAAGTCTTACCTTGTTTTATCTCTGTCTCCTTCACTTCCTCCTCTTCCTCCTCATCGTCCCAGTTATCCTACAAAACAAGCTTTAATTAAGATTCTTTTACAGATAGATACTTTCTGCTTGTGTAGGTAACAGACTGGAACCCAGGAGGTTCCACTGGAGCAGGAGGAGAAACTTGTTTGGTGTGAGGGTGTGGGAGCCTGGCCCAGGCTGCCCAGAGAGGTTGTGGAGTCTCCTTCTCTGCAGAGATTCCAAAGGTGCCTGGACACGATCCTGGGCCCCCTGCTCTGGGTGAGCTGCTGGAGCAGGGGGGGCTGGACAAGATGATCTCCAGAGGTCCCTTCCAACCCACACCAAGCTGGGATACCATGAAAATGTTCTCCAACTTACGATGTTCCCCAACAGCCGTCATGTTCTTGAGTATATTCTTACAGAGCTGCCACTGTGGTGGCTGCGGTGACCCTCGACCTCCACTTCTCACCTTCAGCACATTCCAGGTTCGTGGTGACCCTCAGCTACCGCACTGCACGTCTCGCCACCAGCCGCCTGCCTGCCAGAGCCACCAGCTCCCCTCCTCAGTTACTGTCCTGTACCCAGGCGGATGATCTGTGGTTCAGAATACTCCTGCCTACTGAGGAAGCACCGTGTTCTCCAGACCTGTCTGCTGACGTCACCTGCAGACTCCGCCAGCAGTAATTCTGCAGCTTCTTTCTGAAATCACCTGGGTGAGGACTACGGGAACATACGCTCTTGTCCTAACGCCACCAAGCCAGCCTCCGCGAGGATCAGCGCTCCACCCCTGATCCGAAGGTCCCTGCTGAGCACCGCGTGATGCACACGCCAGACGTTAAAGCCAAGAAATCTCACAGGAATCTAATCCGAGTACCTGTTCCAACTCAGCTTGCAAGCCTAGGAGGTGACATTTGACAGGACCTCGTCTACACAAAGTCAGACGTGCTGTCGGTACCTCATTAGAGGGGAGCCTGAAACCCATACATGTGGAATTTTGCTGTTTTCTCAGCAGTAAAGAAGCTCCTCGCTCGCTCCCGAGGGCTGCTGCTGGCGCGGCGCAGTGAGAGACACCGCGGAAGAGCTCGGTATGTCACCACAACCTGCTGACCCAAGCGAGGAAGACTCCCGAGTCCAGCTACCAGCTCACTCAGTTAATTGGCACTCGTGAGGGATCCAGCTTCCCTTCCACATTCCAAGGACCTGACTTGAATTTGGAGCAGCGTTATTTTAGCTCGTAGCTAATTAAGAGTTTGTTACACCCACTTCTGAAATAGCTGCCTGCGTTACTGCTGCGCTGAGCGCGCTGCCTTGGCCCCTGCCCCGTCCTTCACAGCCCCGTCCCGAAACCCAGCTTTTAATGGTGTATTTAAAACAAAGTATTTTAAAATGCCAGTGGCGGGACACCCTGTCCAGGACGTGCAGGTACTCGTGGGATGGAGGGAAACTGCTGCGTGGCATTAGTACCTTTGCGAGGCTGAGCAGAAGGTACGTGGGCAGGGAGGTCTACACGCAGCCCATGACAGACCACGTCCCTGCAGACGCAACACCACACGACGGTGGTTTCTGCTGGCAAAGCTGAGGATGAAGCTTTGGAGGACCAGGGGACCACCTGGACCAACCCGCCGCTGAGCTGCTGGCTAAGATTAAAGACCTCGACTTCAACCAAAGGGACCATCAACCCCCAGGAGCCTCCTGCACAGCCCCACCAGCAGGACAGCGCTGCTGGAGCTGGGGACAACGACCAGCTCGGCACCAGGGAGGGCGACCGCGAGATGTCACCATCTGAGGAGCCGCTCGCTCTTCAGCCCTGCACGCCGGGACAGGCGGCTCTCCCAGCTGCGCTCGAGTCTCGCTCCTCTGAGGCTGTTTGCTTTCAAACAGCCACAGAACACGGCGAGTATGCTGGGCAGGCTTCTTGGGTTGGGTTGTTTTTTTTTTTTCCAGGGAGGAAGAAGACACAATTTTTTGGTATATTCCAGAAATACAGCTACTTCTGTGTCTTATGAGCTCCAGTGAGCTATCTTGGAGGAGAAGGAAATTGCTGTCGTGCTGTATCCGTGCCCCGACAGCAGGTAGCTCCCAGAGGACCTCTGTATTCCAAAACAGAGCCACCGAAGCAGCTAACCACTTCGGAGTGTTTCAACAACACTCATTTCCACCGAGCTATCTCAACCAAGGCTACAAAAAACATCTTCCCTTCCATGTAAATAAAGCCTCGAGGAGAGCAGCTCTTGAGGAGAGCAGCTCTCTTACCACTTCCTGCGTACCCTGCAGACGGTGCGCGTTCTTGCTCCCAGGCCCAGAAGACTCGGGTGGAAAGCAGCAGGTGCCCAGGGCCTGGCTCCCCAGGTCCCCCCCCGCGGAGGAAGGGCCGTGCTGAGGGCTGTCACCCGCAGGAGAACAAGCACGGTCCCAGCTCTGGCTTTGCTGAGCGCAGAACTGCCCAAGAGTAAATAGACAAAAATTCCTTGGCAGGAGGCCCGTCTTCTGGGGAGTTCACATTCGGGGTAAGGCCGGAGAGGAGTTCTGTTACTGATGAAGGTGCTAATTTTAAACCTGGAGAAGTCGGAAGTTTCCCAGCTTTAATTTTATTACTAACAAAATCTCCCCAAATAAACCGCAGAATCTGAATATATAAAACACATTCCAAAACGTGCGACGCCAGCCTCATGGTCGGAGAGCACGTTGTGCTTGCACTTCAGACCACGCTGTGTTTCTCAGGCAGGGCCTTCCCCTGCCAACAAAGAACCTAGAGCTGAAGCCACCACCTCCCGGGCTCACATCTGTCATCTTCGGTGTGTCTACAGGAGGAGCGAGTCCCAGTAGCACAGAACAGACACTCCAGCAGTAACCCTCAGAAAGAGTTAAACAGCTGCGCTCTTACTCCGTGCCTTTCCAAGCGCAGGAGTCTCCAAGGGAAGGCCGCTGCAGAGCCCAGGTCTCCTGGACACATTCTACCAGCTGAAGGGTTCCTCACTTTCAAAGGAGGCAGGAGAAGCCCCACAGAGACAGTGAGATCCCCGCGTATATACACACCTCTAGAAATCATAAACACACAAATAGTTACGTGCTAACCACGCTCCTGACCAGTGACTGCTGCATACGGAGGATCCTTTACTCATCCTGCCCGCCGCAGTGACGCCCACGGTAACTACTGGGTGGGGGGGTTAAGCAATACTCTACTCCAGCAAGCTTCACACTCGTGAGCGCATCACCTCCTGAATGGTCTATGACAGTATCTCAGCAGCTTGATTTGACACCAGAAGGTCCTTCTCAGTTGACCTATTTCCATTCCTTACAGACCAAGCGCGTTCCTCGCTGTCTGGAGCAAACCAGGGTTTCTGTGGCACCCACCACTCAGCCCCCCCGGCTTGCTGAGGGACAGCTGGGACGCAGGAGGAGGAAACCAGCTTTTAAGGAATCACAGAATCATTCAGGCTGGGAAAGACCTCTAGGATCACCTAGTCCAGCCTTCTTCGAACATCTCCCTAACCCCTAGACCATGTCTCGAAGTGCCACATCTACCCGTTTGTTGAACACCTCCAGGGGTGGTGACTCCACCACCTCCCTGGGCAGCCTGTTCCAGTGCCTGACCACTCTTTCAGTGAAGAACTTCTTCCTGATACCCACCCTAAACCTCCCCTGGTGCAACTTGAGGCCGTTATCGCCCATCCTATTGTTAGTCACGCGGGAGAAGAGACAGAAAATCTGCTTTCATAAGCGTCGGATCCCAACAGCCTCATGTTTTAACACTGAGTCCATGCACACCTCGCCCTCTGACACGTAATAAAATATACGTGTTTCAAAAAGTGCCTGAAGTGAACGTATCTACGGGATCTGGGCGCTACCAAGCCTGAAACCGCACCGCACCTTCCAGCTGCTGCGGGGTCGGGGGCTGAGCGTGAAGAAGCAGGGAAAAAAAGGGGTGGAAAAGCCCATGCTGGGAGACCAAAGCTCCTGGTCAACAGCAGAAGCACAAGCACGCTGCTTTCCTCAGCTCCAACCCCGATGGCTTGGATTCTCACCCCGCACACCATACCCAGAACCGCGGCTCTGAAAGGCTGCGGAAACAAGTGGGGGGTCCACAGGAAAGCACCCAAAGCCCGGTGGGGAGGCGCAGGTGGGCTCCCACCATGAAGAGGAGACGCTTCTTCAGGCCCGAGCAGCGTCCATCTGCCTGTCTTTTCCTCCTCAACCTCCGCGCAGGGGATTGAGGGGCGCAGGGCAGCGCCTGCCTCCTTTTTTTTTTTCTTCCCGCTTGGCATCTCCGCTCGGCATCTGTCACCCCCGGCGCTGCCCTTTTCGAAGCGCCAACACCGCGGGGGCCCTTCCCAGGCCAGGCGGGGCCTACGCGGGGCCTACCCGCGGCCTCCCCCCGCCGCCCCTGGCCTGAGGCCCCGGTGAGGCCTCTCCGCACACGCTTCCCCATAGGGCGACGGGGCC
>VZZY01007060.1:19318-35819 GCA_013400335.1 Eurystomus gularis | reverse complement strand
AAAAAAAAAAAAGAAAAAGCCTCGAGGCCAAACATACCATCAAGTTCTTCCTTTCCAATTAGCCTACTCCCTTTTAATTTCTTACAGAAAAAATGGGTGGGTAGACTGAAAGGACTCAGGTTTAAAAAAACACCTGGAAAAAACCTCACCGTCCATGGAATAGCGACGTGATTGCAATTGAAAGATATCGTTATATATATAAAAATATAATAAAAATAATTAGCTTCTTGGAGACAGGTTTTTAGGGGCACGGCTGCGCGTGCTCACCTTCTCCAGGTGCCCGTGTGCCCCTTGCCCACACGTCCCGTTCGGGGCCTGATCCAGCCGGGCTCAGACACTCCAGCGATGGAGAGGAGCTGAACGCCTGGTTCTGTTGGCCCGTGCAGGGGCACGTAGGTTTTACCAAACCCAAACCAGGGTTCTGTCGTGCGTGCCACAAAACCGAGCGATAAGATGCCTGCTGCTGGGTGGAAACTAGTGAGCAGTTTATTTTACGCTCCTGCAGAACATGAGTTATGAGATCCCTTTCCTCATTAGGGGACTGGAACAGCTGCCTGATGAGGAAAGGCTGAGAGACCTGGGGCTGTTCAGTCTGGAGGAGAGAAGCCTGAGAGGGGATCTAATGAATGGGGATCAATAGATGAGGGCTGGGGGTCAAGAAGAAAGGGACAACCTCTTCTCACTTGTGCCCTGCAACAGGACAAGGGGCAATGGATGCAAGCGAGAGCACAGGAAGTTCCACCTCACCATGAGGAGGAACTTCTTGCCTGTGAGGGTTCCAGAGCACTGGAACGGGCTCCCCAGAGAGGTTGTGGAGTCTCTTTCTCTGGAGACTTTCCAGACCCGTCTGGATGCGTTCCTGTGCAACCTGCCCTAGATTCTCTGGTCCTGCTTGGCAGGGGGGTTGCACTCAATCTCCAGAGGTCCCTTCCAACCCCTCACATTCTATGATCCCTTGAACATCACGTGAGGACAATGGATGTAACCACTGTCTGAGTCCAAACAGTAATTTTATTACACATGTTATTATTCACTAAGGAATATTACAATAAAACGATGCAGGGAAGTGCTTTGCCAGGGACATCCCAGGAGCAGAATTCAAACCGTTCTGACTCTGACTGGGTACAGCGGGTTACTGCCCTTACTTGGGACACCCCATGTAGAGTGAGAAGACTCGAAGACTTCTCAGATTCACCCTGAGAAGACTCCTTTTGGTTTCTACCTTCCCATGTTAGCAGTCCACCTTCCAGATGAGAATAACAGGAAGAATCTCATCCAGCAGAATTTCTTTATTTTTCTTGAAGGAACTGCTCTTGGGAAATGCCAATCCCTTCCGAACAAGGCCCGGAATTAAGAAAATAAATGAAAAATCAAAGCAACTCTGCCACAAAACCCACAAACGGAACCATTTGGGGATTGAGTCAGAGATAAAAACATGCTGACTGTAAGGAAAACTCAGCGATTCCTAATTTATAAATAATACAAATAGTTCCAAAGGGATCTGACACTCCCTATCGCGGCGCGTACCCCAAAGCAGCTCAAACACCATCTTGGGACCCAAGAGGTCGTTCCCCGTGAGCGTGCCGCAGAGAACGAAGGGGCACGGCTTGGCCGAGGGCAGCACGAGGCTGCCTGGCTTTATTCTGTCACCAAGGCCGTGATTCCATCACTCCTTCACCAGCTCTCAGAGCAGCCGAGCCCGCAAAGCCCCAGTTCGGTGAGACACGCTGCACTAAGGAACACGTCATCACCGCGTCATCACCACATCATCACCACGTCATCACCACGTCATCGCCCCTCCCGCGTCACCTCCTGGGACGCAGCCCCGCGTTGGTACAACAGCTATGTCACAACGGTCCATTTTTACCTGACCAGCTGCTTTTTAGGGTCTAGGATGTTCAGTAGCTTGTCCGCGTACACCTTCTTAGAAGCCGTAAAAAGAATGATCTAGGGATTGAAGGGGGAAAAGTAATTATTTGAGATACAAGAATGTGAGTATAGTTTAGTGATGGAATTCAAGAGGTAGCATCTGACTGGTTTTACCTCATAAATCTGAGACATACGTTCCAGGAATTCTCGGAAGAATGGCCTTAACCGGACATAAACCTGAAGAAGAGATGGAATTTATTAGAGATTGAAAACACTTCAGCTCTCACCTGCAATACCGAGTTCCAGCTTGTAAAGAGCAGGTCAAAGTGAGCTTTATGAACAAAAGTCAATATTAACAGTGTAACAACTCGGTTAAAGAGGAAACTGCCTTGCAGCCTAAGCAGCTATAAGTGAAAAGTGTAAGATGATAAAGTTAGGCTTAACCAATCTACTGGAAAATTAGAAATCATTTCAATCTAAATATAAAAGTCGGACAATCTCTACAGAAAAAAGAGAAACCGGTTGCTTTGAGGAGACACTTGGAAGCAGCTTTCCCTCGCTGGGCAGCAGCGGTTCAGCTACTCGGTAACGTGGGCCAGCACTTCGACTAAAGCAGCTCTTCACGACCTTCTCCCACGAACAACTACACTGAATGTGTGCGTGGCAGAAACAATTACAGAAAACAGAAAAAAGGAAGTTTCAGCTGTTCCCAAGTTTCCATACGCTCAAACCCCACCAGCACAGACCCGCACGCAGGCATGAACAGTCCCTGCACAGACTGGTAGCCTCACAAGAGGAGGTACCAACTTAGGAGACTTCTCCACCTCGCCCATTTAACTCCAAACACAAGCCCTGGGCTCGCACGGAGGCATCGATTTCGATCTGCAGCTTCAGGGCAGCGGCCCGACCCCACGGCACGCGGGAGGGCACGTGTCACGCACTCTCCTGCCCTTCGTATTTGGACGGTGGCCCTGGTGTGGTGTCTGGCTCCAAACCCAGCGCGATGACGCGTGTGACGATGTCAGCCCTACGCTCTGCTCACCCTTCCTCTGGGCGCTGAGGTCGCTCACACACAGAATTACCGGTTTGAGGAAAGAGCTACTAAAATATCCAGACAGGAGCGAGTGAGCTGAACTTCTAACTGCACCCAAGGTCTTCTCAGCTTCATCCATTTTTTAACAGCCAGTCAGGAACAGCCTGAAATTAACCTTCAAATCATAGTGGATCTTCACAAAGGATTGAGGTCCTTGAACTGGACACGTGGACACAACCAAGCGACCAGAGGGGAAGAAAAGGGCGATAGTTGGGGTGAATACAAAATCTCGTATCATTAGCACACGCTGCAATGGGTCTCAGTCCTCCAAAGGAAGCACAGATTCCTAAACCACCGTGAATTTCATTATTTAGTTTAAAATTTGGTAAGGCTTATTTGTTTCAAGTGTCTAAAGTCTGACTTAAGTTTGCAGAGTAACCGGCTACTACAGTGCCACTGGAGGTTTTCATCAGAGGAGAGCTGGGGCTGCTTGAGCTCCTCACGTCCCTCAGCCTCTCTGGTTTGCTTTCCAGTCCCTGGAGAACCGCAGCACGTCTGGGTGTGCTCTGGTTCGGATTCCTGCCGTGCAGCTCTGAGGGTGCATCTCCCTCAACATCTATCCTAACACCAGTCCTCCTCTGAAAGAGTCACACGTGAACGCAAACAAGAAATCCGGGGAAAATAATTTCTTAGAGTATTTCCCATCCCAGCTTGAGCAGACACATAGATAATTTAACAGACACCGGTGGCAGAGTCACTGGTCTGTGTTTACGGGTTTGTGACACTCTGGCACGACATAAGGCAACCACGTCATTACCCCCAGCTACGATGAGCTGGCTCAGAGCTCCAGGTGACCACGTAGAAGTAACCAAAGTAGAACAAAACGCATCCGCCACTCTGGTGGGTACATCTAACGTGAAAGGTCATTTTGAAAATATAGATAGGAGCCCAATAACAATAACCACCCTTTTTAACGACTGGGATTCTGTCATTAGAGATATATGATCTACTTCAAAGTGACTCTAAACTGCGTAACAAGTATGAAAAGCCTCAAAGTTTTTGGGTGGGTTTCCCCACTGCCAGGTCAGCAAGCCCAGCTCATTTCCAAGTGGACTCCCGTGACTCCAGACGATGACTATCCCGTCACCAGACAGAAATGCCCAAGGCGTGGCCAGCCATGGCTCTTCAAGGGGCAGAAGGGCAGTTCTAGAGGTTCTACTGAACTAAGACTTCAGCCTTTGCAAGCTAAGACCGGGTTGCTTTGTGGATGCTGCCCCAGGTACACTAAAGCTTCCCAGCTTTCAGATCTGGAGCGAGATGGGTCTGCTGTTACAGCTGAGAGCTCCAGAGTGGAGCTCAATCGAAGAGACAGAATTCACCAGCGTGGTCTCGCTCCACTGCAGGAACCAAGTAAAGCCTCTAAGTCATCGCTGGCGATGGTAAGATGGAATCCACGTAACGCAACCGGCCTATGGAGTCCCAGAACATCCTTCAAGGATCCCAGAGATGGAAGGGAATTATTCCGTGACGGGTCTGTGATGGTGCATTTCAGCTGAAGAACTGAGTGAAACCATCGGCCGTACGACTGTGGCCTGCTGGGGCAGGGAAGGTGCCCTCGGAGCGGAACAGAGTGAGATGACCTTGTGTCTGGGACTTGAAGCCAGCAACAGAACAAAACCTCCTTACCAAGAAAAAAAAAAAAGATAAATTTCTTCACAAGATAAGCTGCTTATCTCATCATGTAAAGTCCTACGCCGAGTACAAAGTCTTCAGCCTACAGCTGAAGAGCTGAACGTTTATTTCTGAGTCAGATGTAAGCACTTAACAGATGCGGTATTTAAGAAAATTCAGTTTTGCAAAGGCTGTATTCTTCCCAAGTCCAAAATTTAAACACTGGCATAATTTAGACATTGCTTTTCCAACCAAGAAAACACAAATTCATAGTCTCAAAAGCCTGTCAGCCAAACTGCCCCCATTTCACAGTCTGGGGGATTTTTTAAGCCGAGATCCGTGAGTGCAAGTGACCCATCCAAAGGGTGAAAACCAGTATGCCAGTGCTGGAATTGCACGGCAATCTTTACGCTTGCAGAACACTGCTGTACACCCAGACACCACATAGTTCTGCATAACTCCGGTAAGCTGGGAGAAATAGCTCATGAGCAAAGAAGCCCTTCCTTTAAAACCAGACCATCACGTACAGCCACCGGAACACGGAACAGCAGAGCTGAGTTCTGGGCAGGAAACCTGCGCTCGACTCACAGGCCAACGGAGTTCAGCTGCACTGGGCAAGAGACCTCGGAGAGCCCAAGCCAGTCTGACTCTTCTGCTGCAGGATCCTCCTGGAGAATCTCCTCGAGAAAGCACCTTCTCATGGCACTATCCCTGCAAGAGCACTGGCTGGATGCCCTCGGACGGGTGAGAAAACCAAAGTGCTGTGAACCCAGGCTCACATTTGCAGTATCAGTCAGACAACGTGAGCCAGATATTCAGTAGAATATGAGCACTGAGCAAGGTTCTACTCTTTCTTAAGAAAAATTAAGAGACAATGGGGTGATATTTCTGGAAAACCTACAGGAAAGTGGTACGTATTTTGATACGGATGGAAAACACCTTCAGAAACGTCTCTTGGTCAAATTGACAAGCAAATTAAATGAATTTTAAATGCTCCTAAATAGCTGATCGCTGACTAAAACCACGAGGAAGGGTACGAAATACCAACAAACTTCTTTCCAACTTATCACAGGAGATTATTTGTCTTTTTGCATCTTATACCCTGGGTAAACCTGAGCTTAACTGCATCCTTAAAGTGTCTGTCTTATTACCTGCTAAGAGGCGAGTGTTTGGCCAGTATCTAGTGTGATGTAAAAGCAGCAAAGCAGAAGACAGCGATGAGGAGAGCGTGCTCCAAGACAGCGACGGCCTCCTCAAGCCTGCAGGAAGCTGCTGTTCCTTGGCAAAGCCAGGCTAGACTCCAGAGAGCCAAGAGAGAACTTAGCCAGGACGTGCACAACTGCACTGTGTCGAGGGCTACACGGGCTTGGGTGCCACGCTGGTAAATAAAGCTTGAGGAATACCCCAAGTCACTCTTTCCATCAACCTCCATTTCCTAAAGGCAAAATCCCAGTTAGATCTCAGCACATTTATGCAATCCCTAGAAGGACTGCAGTTATAGACAGAAAATACTCAAATCGTACTGAGATCTCTTAAGAGAAGGAAAAAAATGAAGCTTTAGTCTTCCTGATTCTGTTAGCAGTGTCAAGAACCTCCAAAGAACTGATTCTAAGGCTCATTCCAAGTTCAGCCTGGAGGAGACTCCAGGCCATCACCAAGTGAGGGAGAAGATAAGCCCATTTAAAAATCATTTCAGCCGTTCAGGTTCTATGGGCTTCAATATGAAACAGCGAAGAAACACGTTCAAAATCAGGAAAAATACCTGGACAAGTGTCCGTGTAAGGTGCCTGATGACTGGCTCACTCTCCAGAGATACTACAGGGGGGTCCAAAGGTGTGTGAACTACGTGGTGGGGAAGCTGTCGCTACTCCCAGATACATCACACAAAAGGACCTGAGAACAACAGCCTGGGTCAGCGCAGCATCTTTGGCAGTTGCTGGAAGAGAGTTCCTCCTTCCCACGCTTGTTCCTCTGTGGTACGTCACAACGAGCAACACCTCCGAAAGCAGAACAACCCCGAAACCCTGCGGTCTCCACGAGGCAATAAAAAAATCACTCCAAGAACCCAGCAGACTCTTTGTAGGAGTCAAGAGGCACAACTGGCACTGGCAAAGCGTCCAGCGAGACTAACGGCTGAGACAGAAGGTAGCTAGCGCCAGGCTCTGACGATGCCTTCTACACAGAAAGAAGCCATCAACCACTGTGGCTGGTTTCTCCTACCAAGGGAAGAAAGTGAGCAGCCCGTGAGAAGCTGGGAAGTGACCCTGACTGAACTGTCCATGTTCCTGCCTCCTCTGCTGGCCAGGAGACAGGCAGCTGCTGCAGAGACCGCGCCCGTGCTCCTAAAACTGTTTCCACCCGGAATCAGTGACCACCATCAGCGTTTCCACCCAGAATCAGTGACCACCACCAGCCTTTCCACCTGGAATCAGTGGCCACCACCAGCCTTTCCACCTGGAATCAGTGACCACCATCAGCTCTTCCATGTGGAATCAGTGGCCACCACCAGCCTTTCCACCTGGAATCAGTGACCACCATCAGCTCTTCCATGTGGAATCAGTGGCCACCACCAGCCTTTCCACCTGGAATCAGTGACCACCATCAGCTCTTCCATGTGGAATCAGTGGCCACCACCAGCCTTTCCACCTGGAATCAGTGACCACCATCAGCTCTTCCATGTGGAATCAGTGGCCACCACCAGCCTTTCCACCTGGAATCAGTGGCCACCACCAGCACGCTGTGGTGGCCACGAACAGTGGATTCCCCAGACAGGTCACCACTCAGGGGCCTGCCGCCTGCCGTTGGTAACCCGGACACTTGCTGAACTCTGGTGAAACACGAGCACACACGGGAAGGATTCAGACCTTCAGCAGAAAGGTACGTAACTTTCTGTGCGCGCTAATTACCTGGTAAATGACATCTTGAAAAAGAACTGGAAAAGTGAGTGCAGCATCTTCTAATTCATTTAGACTACAGTGCACTAATGTTTCATCCTATTAAAAAAGAACAGAAGATGGTTACGAAAGAGAGGAAAGGTTTTGAAAACAGTGTTGAAAATAGAAGCAGCTTTCTGGATTTTTATGCTCATTTTAAGGTAGGTTTGTTTGGTCCGGAGGATTTACTTCCATGCAAGTACTGTCAGGATTGAAGATGAATTCCTAGAATGAATTATACATTTCATTATCCCAGCAGCTTTCGAAAAATTTCACTCTGAGTTGTGTGCCAGGGGCGTAATTATCAGAAGATATTTTAATTCTGCAGGCTGGCCTGTCCCCCAGTTCCAACCTGCGTCTGTCAGCTGGAGGGATCCGTCCGATCCCACGGCCACCAGAGGACACGCCAACCGAGCCCGGCCATGGTACAACAAACGCCCCTGACATCATTAACAAGCAGCTCGCAAAACAGAGAGACTACACCGAATTATTAAAGACAAATATATTCTCTAGGAATATGGATTTGTGCCCTCTAAAAATAAGAACGATCTAAAAATGAAAAGATTCATTCTTGGCCAGTCCTGAGGCTGGAGTACGAAGCTGAGTTTTCCCATTTATTACGTCTCGTTTTTCCCACACTGGATTTTGGAAAGCTCCACGGGGCAGAGAACTCTTCGTCTGAGACAAGGAAAATTGTAATGCTTTTTTTGTTTGTTTTGAACAGGATGTTAAATATCCAACAAGCGTTCTCTTCTCACCACTGTTTTTTTTTTCTTTTTAATACAGACTATTTACCTAAAAATACTGAAAACTGTAACATCCAACAAGGCCTTTTTGTTTCAAGTTGATCTGAGCAAGAAACAAAAGCAACGCTCCACCCGCCCTGCTCTGGTACGTGTTACGAAGAGACTTACCAGGTCTAGAACTAATGAGAACTCGGGTGTGCTTCTCGTTTTCAGTGGCAGAGCTGGCTTCCTGTTCAGCTGCTCTTCTGTCAGCGGCGGAACGTGCTTGATGAAATAATACCTGAAAAGAATACCGACTTTGCTGTAGCGCTGCATATATGTTATTGGACCACGAATGCTTCAGATTTCAAATATTTACGGCTGCACAAGAAGGATTTTAAATTTAAAAAAAACCCCACGTCAATACACACTTATTTACGTGAAGACCTTTTAGAATTCATGATCACGGTATAAAAGTGTTCCAGCTAAACCCCCCTCCCATCTTAATCCAACACCCAAAATGATCGGCTTAATGTTTTCAGGAAAAACATTTGCACTTACGGATCAAAGACTTCCCAGTCCTCTTCATAGGTGGCTTCTGCATGAGCTGATGAGTAGCCACTGTCTGGAGATACTGGTGCTGAAATTCAACGAAAATGACCAAAACAAAAAATAAAACAAAAAACCACAGAGCTAGTCTTATTAGAGCAGTTTTTAAATGTGAAAATTTGCACTTTCGACACGAGTGCCTCAAACGAGTGAAAGAAACTCTCCCTCCAGCCCCATCCCTCGGTCCTCAGGCCTCCGCTGAAGCGGCCTGTGCAGCTCCTCAGGAAGGCTGAGAGAGCTTGATGTCACCTCATGCCACCGGACTTGAGGGCCTGGCCAAACGGGGAATGCGACACAGCATGGCATCCGTGCAAGCCCTGGGACGTGAGCTACCGGGATGCACGTTCCAGCCCAAGAAGCCATCAGCCTTCACGGCAGCGTTGGGTTAGTGTTGGAATCCACAATCCTAAAGGAGTTTTTCCAACCCTAATGATTCTATGATGCTACAACTCTTCCCGTCTGCAGCTCGCTCTCACCTCCTGTCTCAGGGGCTCTTCTGAAACTCAGGGGCTCTTCAGACCAGACAAGAAGGTCTGGGCTGACCCTGTGGGTCACATTCTTAGGGGTTGAACTTCCTTCCTTGAGAGGAGTCCCCGAAAACCGCAGTACTACTCAACTACCAACGTTCTGAGGGTCTAGGGGGATTTTGAGAACTCTTAATAATGTGATGCTGGCACAGAATCTGATTCTCATGTAAGAACTCGACTCTCCCACAAAGGGGAGAAGCTTGATTTTATGGATACAGTTTTTTTGTCAAATAAGAGGTAAGAAGAATTCTTTGAAAATGTGGAAAATTCACATAGGATCGAGATGTTTCTCATTCACCTCTCGCTGCTGTTCTAATGACAGTGCTGGGTTAACAGCTGGACGTGATGATCTTAAAGCTCTCTTGCAACCAAAACCATTCCATGATTCCAAAATGCTGCTAATTTCCCTTTGGTGATCAGCGAGTCCAAGGGGTGCACTTGTAATGGAGGGGGGTGGGAGGGTTCAAGAGGAATAAAAAGGCCTTTCTTCTGTAACCTTTGTTTTCATTTGAAGAAATGTGATGATGACCTCAGCTGAGTTACACCAGGAATAGATGAGACTTGCCAAAACTGTGTCTGTGCTGCATAAAGCAGATCTGTCTATTAAATATAAAAATCATAGAATNTGAGGTGGAACTTCCTGTGCTCTCGCTTGCATCCATTGCCCCTTGTCCTGTTGCAGGGCACAAGTGAGAAGAGGTTGTCCCTTTCTTCTTGACCCCCAGCCCTCATCTATTGATCCCCATTCATTAGATCCCCTCTCAGGCTTCTCTCCTCCAGACTAACCAGCCCCAGGGCTCTCAACCTTTCCTCATCAGGCAGGTGTTCCAGTCCCCTCATCATCCTCGCAGCCTCCACTGGACTCTCTCCAGTAGATCTCTGTCCCTCCTGAACTGGGGAGCCCAGAACTGAACGCTGACTCCAGGGGAGGTCTCAGCAGGGCAGAGCAGAGGGGGAGGAGGACCTCCCTCCATCTGCTGGACACACTCTTCTTCATGCACCCCAGGAGACCATGGGCTTTCTTGGCCATGAGGGCCCATTGCTGTCCCAGCACGATGAGGATGTTTGCAAGCCCTAAGTGAATGTGAAATACTAACTTAGACAAAACGGAGGTCCTGGGATTTCCCTAGGAGTAGCAATCACACACGGCCGAGGCGCAGGCCCGAGGGCAGCACGCCGTTCTTACCCGTGAGGGGCGGCAGGTCACGGTCGTTTGTCTCCTCCACTTCTTCTAAGCCGTTGTTGACAGCAGACCTGACCTGCACGGCCTGGCTAGTGTACGCGGCTCCATTGGTCGATGTTGCGGTGCTCGTGGTAATCTCATCTACCTGTTCCATATCAAGCTGTTTGACTATTTCTTCAGCTTCAACAGCTTGTCCTGGAGAATCTGATCCTGATGTTCCTGAAATAGTAAGAGTTCATTACAAAAATTACAGACATTGGAACCAAAAGGAATCACAGCATGGCAGCGGTTGGAAGGGGCCTCTGAAGATCATCGAGTCCAACCCCCCCCATGCAGGAGACCATCACAAACACCTTCTATGTTTGGGTCAAGGTTTTGTATTGGGACAACCCAATATGAATTGGGTTTTATTTCTTCTTTTTTAAATAAGAAGTACACCAGTAGATGCTTACACCTATGAAATAAAATGCTGTAATGCATATAATCTTATTGCTGCTTTTATTAATGATCGCTCCTCCTAAGAATGAAGGAGCTCTTTATCTGGTAGTAGTAACTCTTAGTCTGTAAATCAGAATGGAAACTGCTCAAAACTGATTTTTCTTAAAAAAAAAAAAATTCATTCTTAGCTTTATTACTATTGGCTTTTAAAATAACACTCACCATTTTTATTTGCTGGTGAAAAAAAATTGAAGACAGGAGAAAATATGGTTCCCAATAACGTAGTTCGTGGGGGACTGCCGGTGGTAGGATTATCTTCTAATTTGCCATTTTGCTTGACATGTTGGTTTGTCACTTCGTAGCTTCCAGCTTCTGTAAAAGAAAAGTTGGGAAGCATCATATCATCCCTCTGCTCTCCACCGCGACAGCCTCTCTTTTGTTGTTGTTATTTGCAGTACTGGAATGATACGTCACGAGATCAAGCCCATAGTTTAGTATTCTCCACACACTTAGGCACAGAAACAATTATGAAGTAAAAGAATTTTTAGTCGTTACCACAGGTAACAAAGGACAGAGTCAAATAAATCTTCATGTTACAGAACCTAACACAAGGTTAAGGTTTTGCAGTGAAGCAGGTCCCATGGCCACCTCCCGGCTGAGATCCACGGCAGCTCCGAGACCAAAATGAAAGAGAAGTTCCTTACTCCAGTCTTGGAGACGTCCGTCCATATGGAACTAAGACAATGGATGAGCTGAGAACCTACTTGCCAGCTAAGCCTGACGGAGCTGCAGAAGGACTTCACCCCTCCTGTGGCTCCTAGAGAAGATGTGGGGTGTGCTGGCTGCAACACAGCGCCTGCACGGGTGTGGAGGGTCCTCCCTGAGAACTTCGTGTGGTGTCACAGCGACACGGGCTCAGCGTGCTCCAGCTGCGTGACTCGGAACACTCCCTGTAAGCCAGTAGTGGCTCCCTCATCCTTGAGCTGTGTCTGCAGGCATCATATAGTGAGGGGGTTCATGCCCATTCTCTCTCCAGCAGAGAAAAACCTTCACTAACTGCAGCAAACACTGGGAAAAGGGGTTTCTCCTAAAGCCACGTTACACAGGTAGCTGACAACAACCAACCAGGCAGTTCTCTCCCACTGGAACCTTTCTTTCCACCAATGAAGTCGCTCATTCGCAGCTCTGTCCTCTCGTTAGCTACTGATTTTGTTGGACTATGAAACCTCTGACACCTCTGCCTCGCTGACAAGCTTGGCAGAAACCAGACAAGGGATGCCCAAGCTGTCGGAGGAATGGCGAATGAGGGATCACCAACTGGCAGCACCATCACCTAAGTCTTGTCTCCTTAGAAGTCTAAAAAATGTTTTCTTTTTTAAAGTCAGATTTGGAACCAAGCTGATACTTCAAGTGCCACTGTCTATTTTACCATGTCATCATTAGAGATATTCAGAAGGGAACAATTTTCACAGAGAGCTGGTCAAACACTGAACAGGGTTGGGGAATCTCCATCCTCAGAGATGTTCCAGACTTGATCAGACATGGCTCTGAACAACCCGATCTAATGCCAAAGCCAGGTCCACTTCAAGCTGGATCAACAACGCTGTGAGGGGAGCAGGGGCACTGGCCCAGAGGACCTTCAGAGGTCCCTTCTGATCCAAATTTTCCTCTGATTCTATGACAGAAACCCGTCCATGTGTTTGACAAGCACTTTCAATATCTAAGGACATCTGGTTACTTCCACAAAGCTCACAAGTTGGGAAGTCATACTTCACTTCTTTTGGTGAGAAAATTGGAGAAGAGCTAAATCGAATAATTATCACTGGCTTTTTAGAATAATAATTTTTTTAAAGTTAAATTAGTTCCAAAATAGCTGGTCGTGAGCCAAATTGTTCTTACAAAGATGTCTCTTACAAGGGATGTATCTGAGAAGTCACGTTGGGGCTGTCGCTGAGGGTGTTAGAAACTGTATTTAGCTACTATTAGCTCAGCCTTGCTCAGGGCAGTCACCACAAACCCCTTCAGAACATCCACCCCTGTTAGGTGACACCCACAAGACGACCGAATCACCATTCAGCGGCTGCAACGGACGATTAGAGTCTGTACAAACCTCCATTCATTTGACTTTTCCGTCGTACTCGAGAGATCTGTTTGTTAGGCTTGTCTCCTGTCTGAGGTGTGGATGTAATCAAGTTGTTATCAATATCCCGTTCAATTCGACTTCTTTTTGCAGGATTTTCTCTTTCTTCCTTAAAATAGAAAAGAGGGGAAAAAAAAGAAACAAAGTGAATAGTGCTGCTTTTCTCCACTGAGCGCCACCAGAAAACGTGAGTCGTCAGAGAAAGCTTCACAGAAGACCCGTGTGTTGTTCCACCTCCCGATGCAACGTGTACCTGGCCAGCTGGGATTTTAACTCATCTCAAGTGACCCAGCCCCGGGTAGATGGCAAAGGATCGGGAAAGGAAACTGTACTTGGCACCTCTGCAGTAGAAAACCTGTCTTTAAGCACTATTTCACTGGATAACCAGCGTAGAGGTGTTGAAGTACTGTGGAGTTCGGGGAAGGTAGAGACGAGGCAGCTGAAATGATCTGAAACTTGGTTTCTCTGCCCGTTAAACACGCAGGACGTGAACTGCACGACCCCCCCACGGTGGAAACTCCGCTCCGGGCTGCCTGCAGCAAGCAGGTCGCTACATGGCAGACAGGTAGAGAACCTGCTGCTATCAGATGGTGCACGGGCAAACTCTGCCGTCAAAAATGCTGCAAGCAAGGGCTGTGACCCAAGGACTCTCCTCACCTTCAAGCAGGTGACTGTCCTCCCCTGGGGCACCTACACCAGCGGTACAGAAGCAAAGGGTTCTGCATGGTTTCCATGCACGAGGGTGTGTAGGCACATGTTTAAAACATGTTTATTCCCCTTTTTCCCCCCAAATCACCTACTATGACTTGCTAAAACGCAATCTGAAATCTAAAGCACGACCAAGGATAGTACAGTGAGATGCGGGGTGTGAGACAACGCAAAAGAAAGGGAATTAAATAGCAAAATAAATAACAACAAGGCCACAGACCACAAAGTTAATGACAATTTCCATTTCAGAATGACAATATTGCCTTTCCGGAGCAGCAGTTTCACATCTTGAAAAAGAAAAAAACGTTTGTGTGCGCCAGCAAAAAAAAAAAAAGCAAATAGATCTTTTGGAAAAATTAATCTGAAGCCCAATCTGATGGTATGGTAGCTAAAAGAAATACTACAAACATGGACATGTCTTGATGTCCACATCAGAAGACAAGTGAACACCACTGACCCCAAAAGCTCCCTACTGACAGTATCCTTGACCAACAACCTTGCTGAGAACAATCTAACTACTCCTCAGAATCCCTAATATTGTATGTACCGTAAATCACTATATATGAGAGGGGACGGACAGCTCACTGAGCTGGTCACAGAACAGTGAGGGGTCTCGCCTTCTAGGTCATGTGTTCAAACGTTCAACGCCGGGGAAAAAAATGGGAGAAATTAATTCACTTCCAAAGCCATTCTCTGGCCTTCATAAACTGAGTTGTGCTTGGGGAAAAACAAGTGTAGAAACACTGCAAAAATGACAAGGGAACTGGGAAACCCGGCTGGTGGTGCCAGCAGAAGCAGAAGGAACTCCTCTCAAGCAGGAGAACCCTTCCACCCTCCAGAAGAGGAGCTACCACAAGGTGGTGGGGAAGCTCCCACTGCTGTGCCCACGTTCTACTCGGGAATGGAATTCAAAGGTGAAATTAGAGACAATGTTATTGTGCAAGTCCACTTGAAGGTCTCCGTGGAGCCTTCTCTTCTCCAGGCTGAACAAGCCCACCTCTCCCAGCCTGGCCTCCCAGCAGAGGTTCCACCCTCCCATCATTGCTGGGGCCTCCTGTGGCCCCACTCCAGCAGGTCCATGTCTCTGCTGTGCTGAGGACTCCAGAGCTGCCCCAGCACTGCAGGGGGGTCTCCCAGAGCGCAGCAGAGGGGCAGGATCCCCTCCCTGCCCTGCTGCCCACGCTGCTGGGGATGCAGCCCAGGAGGACGTTGGCTGCTGGGCTGCGAGCGCACGGGGCCGGCTCAGCTCCAGCTCCTCACCCCCAGCACCCCCAGGTCCTTCTCCCAGGGCTCTCTCCACCCTTCACCCCCACCCTGTGCCGGTACCGGGGGTTGCCTCAACCCAGGGGCAGAACCTTGCCCTTGGCCTGGCTGAACCTCATGAGGTTTGCACGGGCCCACCTCTCCAGCCTGTCCGGATGGATCCCTTCCCTCCAGTGCACTGACCGCACCACTCAGTGTGGTGTCACTGGCAAACCTGCCCTCAATCCACTGACCATGTCACCCACAAAGACGTTAACCCGCGCTGTTAAGATCTGCCTCTCAAGATCTACTTGTCATGAAGCCACTTCGTGCCCCAAAACCACAGAACCTCAGCGGTGACTGAGATTTAACTGCTCTGCAAGTTGTACACACAGGCTGTCTCAGAGTTCTGACGTTTCCACGGCAGCCACGAGACTACTTTGTGAAGCCATCAGCGCTCTGGAGGATGGCCCAGCACTATCGCTATCATGCCATGCTAATGCCACTGGAACCGCTCCAAGTCCTGCTACAGGCACAGGAGAGGACATGAAAGGGAACAGGAGAAAAATGTGCACATTTTATACTAAAAAACCTGTCAAGAAAAATAAAGAATGAAATCCCACAAAGATTTGGGAGGGGAAGAGAGAAAGTTGACAAACCCTTGAGGAGACAAAGGAAAGGAAACCAGACATATTTCCCTTATCTGAACATTCCAACGTAAAATGTTTTGCTTCGATTTCAGAGTTTTGCTGCAGGCGTTTTGCAGCCAAGTCGTTGTGCTACTGAGCTCCAATCGAGACGCCGGATGGACCACGGAATAATCGGCCCGGTTTAATGAAAAACAAAATCTAGGAGGATTGAACCGTTTATTTTTACTGAACTATTTCTTTGTCGGTACCCAAACGTTTCTATGATAGGCAGTTAACACATGCCATGAAATACTCAATTTCACTATTTTTGACAATTTAAGAATACATTGTTGCTTTAAAATTATCTCAACCTCAGCTTGTTACAAAATTATCATTTCAACACCTAATTCAAAACCCTGAAAATACTTCTGAATGTACATCATACTTTTATTTATCATATACTTAATCTGGGATATATTTTAATTTAGTTACGACTTCTTCTTAGTTCTCCATGGGACAGCAATGGGCTCTTCTGGCCACAGAGCCAATGGTCTCCTGGGGTGCATGAAGAAGACTGTGTCCAGCAGATAGAGGCAGGTCCTCCTCCCCCTCTGCTCTGCCCTGGTGAGACCTCCCCTGGAGTCAGCATTCAGTTCTGGGCTCCCCAGTTCAGGAGGGACAGAGATCTACTGGAGAGAGTCCAGTGGAGGCTGCGAGGATGATGAGGGGACTGAACACCTGCCTGATGAGGAAAGGTTGAGAGACCTGGGACTGGTTAGTCTGGAGAAGAGAAG
>VZZY01007060.1:930-19277 GCA_013400335.1 Eurystomus gularis | reverse complement strand
GAGGTCCCTTCCAACCCCTCACATTCTATGATTCTATGATTCTCGGCTACTCTTCTTTAAAATTTATAGCTACATAATGTCAGTATCTGGACTGTTGGGACTCAAAGTTCTTTTTTGAACTGACCTCCCTTTACAGAAAAAAAACCCCAAAACAGTTTTTTGAAGCAACTGCAAGGTTACATCCTGCCTATCACAGTCATACAGAAATACATATATGTATTTTTCACCCTCAAAAGACACATGCAACAGGTTTTACCACGTGAAAACCAGCAAGCTGAGGTTTGTCTGCACGAAGCCAGGTGAGGTTCAGCGGTTTCGCCCTGGCCACGGCTGAGGTGGATCACTGAGCGCGGGCAGCGCTCGTGCCAGGAACACCCCGAGGGCTCCTACCCACTTCACCCGGTTTGTGCATCTGGGAGGTTTGACCGTTACTGGTGGATGGACTCCTGAACAATTTGGAATAAAAATGCCAAAAATATTCAGCCAATTTCTGCTCACACATTTGCTTTTCTTAGTTGCCAGTACCAGGAATTCCCAAATTCAAGGAATCCTTAAAAGAGAAACTAAAAATATGCTGAATTCACTAGCCAACATCTTCACGAAGAAAGACCCCAGTGATTTACTGGATTGTGTCAAATACACCTCCAAGTGACTCCGCTAGGGTTTGAAGGCCTTTTTTTAAAAGAACCAAAAATCTGTTACCTGATCCAACTCTCACAGGTACTTCTTGCCTCCCAACTCTTTACAAGAATATTTTGCTTCCATCACATGACACATTTTCTTACTCTTAACAGAAACAGTTTTAAATCAAATTTAACTGAACATGACCCAACGAAAAACCAAACGAAGGAGCCCCGATGGCCTACCTTGGGCGTGCTTCCTTTGATGAACTTTTTGATTGAAGACAACAAGCCGGTCTCATTTTTGGGTGGTTTTCCTCCGCCGACAGGTAAGCTCTCTTCCACCTCCGAGTGTTTCCTCTTCGCCCTCAGAGCGCGCTGCGTGTGAATTTGATTCGACTGCTGAGAAGCTTTCCGCGTTCTCAGCCTCATCTTCATGTGTGCCACATGTAAAGCTAGAAAAGGAAAAACCAAGAAGACTTAGTCACTGAAGAAACGGATTAAGCTCCAGATCACGAATTTAAAAACTTCTGTAACACTGATGCACCGAGCCTTTGCATCGAGATACACGGCTTAGCTGAACGCAAAGAGAAGAGCTATCGAAGTGTAAGCCTGGCAGAAGAACAAATGAATATGATCTGGCCGTGGATGCATCTAGCCATTAGATCAACGAGGTTTTTGTGTTACCCTCCAATCCGAGTAGCAGGAACAAAAGATCCACCTGCTTTTCAGATGGAAAGGACTGTAATGGTGCCAGGTGTCTCCAGCAGCAAGTGACTGGACTCGGTGGCCCGGGCAGTCCCTCCAGCTCTGCGTTCCTCACAATGCCTCGTTCTAGCTCTCTCCATTACATTTGACATGAGGCATAAATCTGAATTCACACCAAGTGTTCACGGAAGAGCGAGCCATGAGTGAGATGAGGCATTCAACACGGGCGAGGATACGGCAGCCCAACAAGAGAACCCGAGGCTGCTCTTCAATACAACTGTATTTGGGAATAAGATCAGACCACGGGAAGACTCACGCAAGGACGGCATTTATTAGAGCAGAGTGAAAGGGAACGTGGGCCATTTATCTGCAGCTTCCAACTGGACTGCTGGTAAACTCTCTGAGATTCCTCAATCTGTATGTTGCAAGAGCTTGTGCAGAAATAGAACTGCTGTTGGGGGCTGAGAGATGGGCCTTCTGCTGTTCACTGAAGCTCATACGTGGCTTCAGTAAGACCACTTGTATGCTTAAAATTCTGCATACGTTGGACCAGAAGCAGAAAAAAAAAAAATAGCAAGAAAGCCATTCGAGTTGTAATGGCTAGAAATACTGATAATATGCATTTTCCAGCTGGTCACGACAAAAAGCTTTTTTTTTTAAAGAAAAGCACATGCTTATCATGACAGGAATCAGGATCTGCTTCTCTGAAGGTCATTTAGCACGTAGCTTATCGCTGCAGAGACAGAATAAATGATCTATAACATTTCATAGAATAGCAGACTGGTTTGGGTTGGAAGGGACCTTAAAGATCATCCAGTTCCAACCCCCCTGCCATGGCAGGGACACCTCCCACTAGAGCAGGTTGCTCCAAGCCCCGTCCAACCTGGCCTTGAACACCTCCAGGGATGGAGCATCCACAGCTTCCCTGGGCAAGCTGTGCCAGGGTCTCAGCACCCTCAGAGTGAAGAACTTCTTCCTAATTTCTAATCTAAATCTCCCCTCTTCCAGTTTGAAGCCATCACCCCTCCTCCTATCACTACAAGCCCTTGTAAAGTCTGTCCCCATCTTTCTGACAGGCCCCTGGAAGTCCTGCAAGGCCACCAGAAGGTCTCTGTGGAGCCTTCTCCTCTCCAGGCTGAACAAGCCCAACTCTCCCAGCCTGTCTCCCAGCAGAGGGGCTCCAGCCCTTACATTTCAGGTATCAGCACCGTCACAACAGCTTTCTTGTTTAGGAAAAGGCAGCGGTGACACCGGTGCGATTCAGACACAGAAATATCACGATAATAGTTCTCAAAACCAGCCAGAAACCTGCACCCAGCTGCATTCGTCCGCAGCTGGATAAATCCCACCTCAAATGAACGGTGTTCCAGCTCACGAAGAACAACGCTATTTTTAGAAGACTCAGAAAAAAAAAAAAGTACTCAACATTGTCAAGAGTGAAATATTTTCGTTACACGTAATATTTAACAGCCAGCAAACAGGGGATTTCATTTTTCACACGCACACGTCCAGTAAATGGAAAATTTCCTGATTACTGACCATTTACTGACCCGCGTGAGGATCCTGCCAGGGCTGAAGTGCCTGCAGCACGAGCGGGATGAGGTGTGGGCGAAGGAGAGACAACAAACCGCAGCCGAGATTTACAAAAACCGGTTCCTTATAATCTTGCGCCCTCTAGTAACAGAAGTGCCAGAGCTCTGAGTCCACGGGAGCAGCCTGACGTTATCGAATATTTGCCGTTCAAGTTTCTGTTTCGTTTAAAAGAATCCAGTGGATGTGGGGGAAAAAAAAAAAAAGTAATGCGGAGAGATAATGAAAAAAAATCCCCCAAGATTTTAATCCCGTTTTCTGGTCCTACTCCTTGCCACTAGAAAAATAAATTATAAAAATAACACAAAGATGTAAAATAAATGATCAGAACTCGCACCTTGACTTTTCTTTCCTACAGACTGCTGCCAGATTAATTTGGGGTGTGGTTTATAGGGGGAAGGGTCCCCAACAAGAGACGTGTGCTCCCACTGTGCTTCTGTACAGATCAGGAGGACCGAATTATAAAATTGGAGAAATTATCAAACACCAGTGGACAGGATGGGCCAAAGACACCTTGGAACACGTAATGTATTTTCACATCAGAAACACGGAGGAACACATCATTTTATATCAATGTTGTGGGGATTAAACCATGGACTCCAAGCTAGCTTGACTTCCTGAAATCAGATTGTGCTGGAAAAAGACCAATTACACTTAAGGTTTCTCAGTGTTCTCGTCTCTGGGAGAGGAGCCAATTCACAACCCTAGCAGGAAACACAGCCCCAGACAGAAAGCGGCCATTAAAATTTTAAACCAAATAGTTTAAATATGTCAATGTTTCAAGTTCAATAGCAATTTGCCGGAATGAAGTTAGAGAAAAACAAACACTGTTTTGCCGGGTTAAAAATATTCTTGCAGCTCTGCAAGGAGCTCTGGTCCTCCCGTGCTGTGAAGCGGGAATTTTATCAGCACTGTTATCAACCTGTTGAGGAATTAATTTGGTTCAGCCGTAACTCTGAGATCCTTCAGTCTGTATGTGGCAAGAGGACCCGTGCGGGATCCCAGGCAGCAATCTCCAGGACAGAGGAGCGCAGCAGAGTCACAAATGCAGACTTCTACAGCAAACTTCTCAAAGGTACTTAAAGACACGGTAGGATGATACGAGGGAACCCAAGTGGCTTGCTCTGCTCCCTCCTCATCTCTTTCCCACCCTCATTTCAGAGTCTGGCTGCTTCTCAGAGGCCAGCCGAGCTCACTGTGCTAATGAGAAAAAGAACAACTTCATTTTTATACCAGTTAAATCAGTTTGTAAAGGGAATCATGGGGCACCCGAGCAAAGCAACAGAGCAGGCGCTGGAGAAGAACACACAGCACACCTCATGTGTGACGTAGCTGGACACCACACACCCTGCAGAGATGTGGACTGAGGTCCAGAGGTGCAGGAAGTCCACCTGGGAGTCACTTAAGGCTCAGGGTTCAAAGAGGCCATGACGTCTTGCAGCAAACAGGTTGGCAGTGTGTGCGTGAAGCCAAGCACCAAGCAAGCAGTACAGAGCGCAGTCAGTCCCACCAACTGCACTCCAAGAACTCCCTGATCTCCCTGACATCTGCCAATGCCAACACAGATTTGTTCAGGTTGGAAAATATCTTTAAGATCATCAAGTCCAACCATTAACCCAGCACTGCCAGGGCACCACTAACCCCTGGCCCTCAGCACCACATCTCCACGGCTTGGAAACCCCTCCAGGGATGGGGACTCCACCACTGCCCTGCCCAGCCTGGCACAGCCCTTCACAGCCCTTCCCACCAAGAAATTCTTCCTCAGCTCCAACCTCAACCTTCCCTGGTGCAGCTTGAGGCCGTNGCTCCTCACCACACTCCTGCTCTAGACCCTTCCCCAGCTTCGTTGCCCTTCTCTGGACACGCTCCAGCCCCTCAAGGTCCTTCTGGGAGTGAGGGGCCCAAAACTGACCCCAGGATTCGAGGTGCAGCCTCCCCAGTGCCCAGTCCAGGGGGACAATCCCTGCCCTGTTCCTGCTGCCCACACTAGTGCTGACCCAAGCCAGGATGCTGGTGGCCTTCTTGGCCACCTGGGCACACGCTGGCTCATCTCCAGCTGCCTGTCAACCAACCCCCCCAGGTCCTTTTCCTCTGGGCACTTTCCAGCTGCTCTGCCCCAGCCTGGAGCATTCAGGGGGTTGTTGTGACCCAAGGGCAGGACCTGGGCCTTGGCCTTGTTGACCCTCATCCTATTGGCCTTGGCCCATCGATCCAGCCTGGCCAGAGTCCTCTGTACAGCATAAGAGGAGATCCCAACCCAAACACCAAAGCTGGGGCCTGAGCATTGCTGTTCTTAAGCCTCTTCTACACAGTAACGCTTTGGTGCCACTCGCAACCGTGCTCTCGAGTTAACCCAGTCACAGACACTCCTTTTTGGAGGGGCTCTATGACACGCAACTGGAACAGTCAGGACCCCCCCAAACATGTATGTTGAGTGTATAAACATATACTTAGTCCAAAAAATCTCTGCAAGGTAAGAAGCGAGTTATGCTGAACTGGTTCCAGTTCTTGAGTGACAGCGGATAACCGTTTATCAAGGGGAAACAGGAGCTAAGAAAATGAACACTTACTATAATATTCGAAGATGGTTTTGAAAACCTGGAAAACATCCTGCAACGTGACTTTATAAGACAGCAGTCTTTGAAAAGATGCTGGTGAGAAGTCTCCAGCGGCTGCCACTCCCTGGGCAGGAGTTAAACAAGGCTACCCCAGACCCAAATGTGTGTGAAAAGGACTTAGAATTGTAAACCACCGACAGGAGACAGACACCAGTGAAATTCCAGTCTGAGAATGAAAATATTACTTAAAATTTGCTGTACTACAAGTTGCCTGATTTTTCTAGGCAGAGAAGAGATGAACCAGCGTAATGTTTGGGAGCATGCGTTTCTCCAGCAGGGAACCACCCAACTCATCTGTGCGCTGCCACCAGAGTTCTTTGGCTCCTTTCACATCCTGGGTATCAGGCCTGGGCTGATAAATATCTCTAATGGACTTAGCAACAGTTACCTACAATCCTCTCAGTGCCAGAGGTTTCCTAATGCTTGGCACACTTGGCAGTGGCCAGTTTTTACCTGAATCATATTCACGGTTCTCTTCCGAAACAAGCATAAACCAGACTACAAACCTTAACGCGCTCTCCCAGTCAAAACAGTCAAGCCCAAACATGCGCCTGCGTTTCCTTCCTCAAACCTGTACAAACAGTTGGGACTTCTCCCCGGCGAAGAGCGTGACTTCATCAGCCACCGTGCGCCCAAGAACCTCCCTCGGCCACGGTCAGGCGAGACTGACGGACGTGACGCCGGGGAGGTTCGCTGGGACAAGCCACGCGTGCGGGATTACAACGAACAACCCTAAGAAATTCCTGCCCTTTAATTCTCTTTTCAGCAGATTCTCTTTCAGGAGCTCGCAGCTCAAAATCCTCTCTCTGTGTAATTCCTTCTCAGCATGAGAAGTTGATACTGAAGCATTACCGTGACATCATGAACCCAAAGTCAACTAAACACATTAACGGCAAATACACCGAACATCTCAAGACTCGAGCGATGTTTCCGCACTATACACGTGTCAGGTTTTAAACTCTCCAAAATCCCTTCATTCTGAAATCCTTCTACATTTATAATAAACCCAGAAAGCAGGGGGAGAAATGAAAAAAAAGGAAGAACCTCATTCTTCGAAAGAGAAATCCATGGCAAAGAGGGGCTACGTGGAATTCTCATTAACCAGTCTGCGAGGCAGGAAAATAAGAAACGAAGGAGCTATTGAAAAGCAGCAGCTGAACGGCTCCAGCTGCAGTAGATCCCGATTTTCCTGAGCCCCCACGCTCCCAGCTGCCAGGCTCGCTGCCCGTAACACTGCCGGGATTCCGCGGCGCAGGTACGGTGTGCCTACAGGAAAGACGTTCCTGGGAATGACTCATAGTTTGAAATAACAGCGTACCTCCGTGAAATTTTCTGTTAGGGATGGTTTCTTTTCCCACCACATATGGTACTATTGTTTTATCTATTTTTCCCAAAACTATTAAAAGAAAAAAATCAGGTGAGGTACATATAATAACAGGGTTTAAGGCTTTCTGATACAGAAAAAAAATTAAGATGGTAAGAGAACAATGGTGCCGAACAATAGGAAGAGAAAACTGACAGGAGAGCTTAAAATCAGGGTGTTGAACGATCTCTGCATCCCGTTGGGCACTGAACTGCCACCACTGCCAACCACGTATTCCAGGCCCGAGCACCAGAAGAGCTGTGGAGGAGCAAGACAACGGAACACACCTCAGGAGTGAAGCTTGGTGAGCGACAGGAACACTTTAGGTGACATTTATTTATTTTATTTGCTGTTGTTTCTAACTCATCAATTTCTCTAGCATCCAAATGCAACGCCCAGGTCCTTCCCAAGCAGGTCAGACAGATGCCTCAGATCCTCCCTGGATCTCCGACAGCATCGAGTTCTCCCCAGCACCACCGAGAGGGATGTCCAGAGCTGCAGAGCTTTGCCAGCCTGCCTGGCTGCCCTCCACGGCGTTGGGAGACTAGAGCTTCTCCTAAGAGGAGAGGTAGTAACAGAAGAGGAGAAGATGGAACCATCAGCAGGCTCAGGCAACGCAGACCTCACTGCTCAGAAAACGTGTTCACGGCTTTCGAACATTTCTGGACACACAAGCTGGATCGCAGTGGGCAGGTCCAACAGAAAGTGGAACCAAGAACAAATATTTTCTTCAACTTCCTTTTAAACAAATAATCCCAGTCATATCTCGTCAGCACATTTCATGACTGTGAAGTGACCCAGATTTCAAGTATGAAGAAACATCCCGAGGAGAAGATGTGTTCACTGAGCTGGCTGCAGTCCACTCACAAGGGACTAGAGACACTTTCAAGACACGCAAGATCTAATGCTCACGTACGAGAGGCCCGAGTCACCATGGGGAATGGATGGAACGTTGGTAAAGCCTGTGCCTGGTGGGGAGAGAGAACCACGGGAGGAGAGATAACCCTGGTGTAACGATACACCTGCCTGGACTCACCACAAAGCCACTGGCTTACAGAGAAAGCCTTTCATCCAGACAGGGCCCAAAGCACTTCACAAACTTCAAGGAAATGCCTTTTTTTTAGTTCAAAGATGTTGAGACTTTTCCCCCTCAAAGACTCGTGGCCTTTCTTTAACCAGCTTCTCCCTCCCTAGGAAAACGCAGCAATTTTGTGTTATTCTGGCTGATGCAGTCCGTGTTTCACAACTACTTGTGGCTCTGCTCACATCTTCACGTGGGTTTTCTGCAGCTGCCTCCCAGAGACACAACCACCGACTAGGAAACCATGACTCCAAGAGGTCTGGAAGTAGCACTAGTATAGCGTAGGAAAAAGCAAAATAAAGCGACAACAATCTATAAAGCCAGGCAAACACACAATATGGACTGTCCAGATCGGTGCTTGGTTATGAAACCTGGATAAATGTATAAAGACACCACGAGTTCCACCAAAGCAACAAGCAATTAGAGCTCTCAAAGACGCAAAGCGAGTGGCACCTCTAAATATTCCTTGTTTCACTGAAAGCACCTCTTCCTCTCCTCTGAATCTTTTGGGTCACTAAGCCATGTCAACCTGAAATAAAAGGATGTTTGAACCCCCTGAGCACCAGTCCCGTGGTTTTAACCCCTCAGTACCTCACGGTGGGCCCACAGCCATAGTTCTGCGCTCCCAAAGCTTCAGCATCTCCCCTAAAAGAAACATCTTCTTAGAAAGATTTTGCCAAAGAATCGCCCTTAACAGGAAAAAAAAATTACTCTTAGATTTTTCTAAAAGAAAATAGAAAAAAATCTAAAGGAAAATAGATTTTCTGTTCCTCTTCTGCCCTAGCAATCATGTTCCTAAGCAGCACGGCTTTGCCATCGCTTCGCTAGCGAGGCTCTGTTTGGATTACACTACGTGTATCTGGAACTGGAAGTTTATTCCCTCTTGGCCAAGCTATTTTTCTCTCTGCAACCGAGGGTACACGCTTGTAATTAATTCAGTCCGTTTGGTTCAGAGCAGGCTACTAACCAGCAGAGAAAAACCGAGAGCGGGGTAAATCGTAGGAGAGTCGCCCCAGAAGAGAACCCCCGAACCGGCGGCTGGCTATTCGCCGCCTCGAGGGTTGCCAAGGCGAGAATTTTACATGAGTCATCCTCCGATACTGCAGATCACCAGCAGCCGAGACGTTCTCAAGTACAAGTTTGCAGCGCTCGAGTTTTAGACGAGCGGACAAATTCCAGCAGAACCGGCGCTGTTCCTGTGCGGATTCTGGACGGCCCAGCTGTCTGCAGACATATTAGGCTCTCTGGACATTTAATCCACGCTGCTGGGCACACGGGGAGCCTATTTTTGGAAGCTGCCTCCCTCTTGTTACAACCCGTGGCACAGACAGGTTGCTAAACGCTTCCTGAACAGACCTTCCAGGATGTTGTCTGACCACAAAAAAAATCCTATTGAGTAATTTAAGAAAAATCATCTCATCCATATTAGTTATCTTTAAATTAAAAAAGAAAAAAGAAAAAGAAATACAAAAAAAAAATAAATCAAGAAGGCTTTAAAAAATAGAATTCTCTGATTAACAAGCCCCAAAAAAGTGTGTGCTGCTCTATGGAAGCCACGGAGTGACTCCTGTGTTTGTCGGGAGCAGCTAATCGCTTCCCCAAGGTCCACACAGACAAGAGAGCTGCGTTTTGCTTAACTTCACCCAAGAACCTCACCCTGCTCTACTTCACCTTAATCTTCCTGGGGGATCAGAACCACAGTCCCATATTCCACAGGGCTTTGTCAGGTTGCTGCTATCTTTTAAAAGGCTAGATGAGGTTTTTTGGCTGCTCCTTCGGCCTTAAAAATAGCAGACTATTTTTACTGTAGGATAAAAACTCTTTAAATGATAGTATGACTCTTATTGCCCTGGAAAGCATTTTTTCTTTGGTGCGTTGGGTAGCTTCAAAACCTTTAAAAATAGTTTAAGCTGTGCTCTACCTTGTCAGGGGCTGCTCTTGGGTTCGTCTCACCTGGCTTCCCTGATTAAAAAATAAAAAAATCAACCCACCCTGCTGTTAAAAATGGGAAAACACCATTGCAGTTACAGTTTTTAGCAGTCACGGTCCCTAGAAATTTTAAACCGAACATTTCCCGTCACAGATAAATGCTGATCTAAAGCGAAATTCTTCACAGCCCATTCTGGCCTCTTTCTTGCATGGAAAACTTCATCGTTAGAAATTGCAGTCCCTGAGATTAATTTACTAATTCACGCAGGCACCCAGGTTAAAACTGATAGGAAAGTAAGTGCTAAAGTTTTAGCAGCTTTACTAATTTGTGAGAAATTTATATAACCTTAAAAACGTAATATTGAGACTTTATGAACTTCAATCTCAATTTAAAAAATTTAACTGAAAGGAGTTTCGGGGACCTGCCCTGATCCCATCACAACGAGGCTGTTTTACACATTTTTTTGTTGTTGTTGAGTGAAAGATAAAATAAGAAAACAAGAAAAAAACCCCAAACCTCGTTGGCTACTCAGCAGAGAGCTATGGGAAGTTTCTGGTCAATATTCCACTACTACAAAGAGCAATAAGCACAAGTTACCAGCAGCAACAGAATTTTTGTCAGCCCAACCCGACCTGCACACACTCTAGAATGTCTCCATTTCACCCATTTAATTCACCAGCTCATTGCCTATTGTGATGTGGAAGGATTTTCCAGATCCTGAGGAGACCCGATTCAACTTAAATCCCGAATTTAATGCACGGTAACTTAAATCCCAAACAAATCCCTGCAATCAAGTTAGCTGTCCCCTTGGTCCACCCAGTCTCTGGGACAGAGCACGCGAAACCTCCCAGTAGAAGCACCGAGGAAAGAATGTAGCAAAATCATGGAAGGGGATTCTTGATATTCATAAACGCGACTAAAAGAAATGCTTTCTGATTCCCACCCCTGCTTCCTCCACACCCCTCCCGGCTCAGCAGGGACTTTTTCCCTGTGGATTCTAACGTAGCTGCTGCCGTGCTCCGGCACCCTCGCCGAGGCAGCCCCGGCACCCGCCGCTCACCCGGATTTTTAGGCCTGCTCAGTAAACGGAAATGTTTCAACACGGAATCACAGGAACAAGGGGTGGAATAAAAACAAACAGCTTCTGGCCGGGAAAGGACAGTCCAGTAGTGGAGCAGCAAGTGCAGGTTGAAGTGCCGGACCTGGGAGGACACAACCCGTGTCACGCTGCTGGCTCTCGAGGCTGAGGAACACATCCTGGTCCACCTCGCCCACGGGCCCGCGGGGCTCCAGCAGCTGAGAGGCTGTTCTGAGCTGCTGTGGAACCACAGCCTCAGCCACGAGGCTGGTTTGTTGTGTTTCTGTGATCAGTAGTCAGGTCTAAAATGTTTCTTTTATTTTCTGGCATGTTATTTTGACAATGACCATCCAGTCACAAATCTTTAAAGCACGGATTTTATGTCATGGGTTTAACGTGCTCCTTGTACTCTTTGATGGGCTGCATTCTTCAGCACAAACATCAACAAGCTTTTTCTATTACGGTTGATTTTTACAGCCGTCTCGCTAGAGGAAATAAGGCTTATACAGCTGTGCTGTCCGCAACTGTCTGTGTGTCCGTCAGTCCCCTGGTAAACGCAGAACCCACACACCAACATCAACCCAATTTCACAGAGGCAGAGGAACGTCCAACTTACTAAGCTCCTACAAGTTTTCTGGAATTGCAAAGCTGTGCAGGGAAGAGATGCTTTTAGATCCCCAATAAGCAAAAACTGCCCACAGCCCAGTGCCTACCCCACACCTCCAGATCCACACAGGGACACTCTCCACCCTGTCTCCTCTCCCAGCCTACCTCCGGAGAAAAGGTCAACTCCCGAGCACAGACCGGGCAGTGAACAAAGAACCAGGCACCTTGCTCCCCGCAAACCCAGCCAGGGCACGGCAGGCACCAGGAGGGAGAGCAAGCGCTGGCTGGAGGGGGGACCTGAAATCCTGTGGATCCAGGGTCTGGAAGTATTGGGGCTGGAAGGCAGGAAGGAAAGCGCAGCTGTGGGAAAGCTTATCAAGCCTGCTGTAACTCACTGGGTTGTTTTTGCCCGCGCTTGTGATGATCTCCTTAAGAAGAATCCTCACCGATGACACTTAAAATATGACAACAAAATATTGCAGAAATAGTTTGAAGGAAAGTGCTGAGCACACTATTCAAGTCAATGGCAACAGCTTCTGTCACTGAGCGCTACCACGGACCAAAACTCCTACAGAGCAATATTTAAAACGCTGCACATTAAAATGGGGGGAAGTCATCCTCTCCTCATTCTTTCCATAGCATCTATGCTGTGAAACAGAACTTAGTTTTTTCAAACTCTTTGAACATAGAGAATGAAAGAAGTCCACCCAGATTAAACCACCTCCTGTTGCAAACCGAGGGAGTTCAGCACTTTGTGCAGGAGCAGAAGTGGAGTGTCCCTGCGGGCGCCAGGAAAAGAGCAGAGCTGAGCCCTGGAACTCAAGTACCAGGTGAAAAAGCACCGTCCAGAAAACTCTGTGCAGCTTTTCCGTGATTTGCTTCCACCCTCTGATGGTTGACTGAAGGCTCTTAACCCCCTTTTACAGCCTTTTCACATCACATTCGTCTCCCCTGACCGTGTGCTTCTCGCTTCTTTCACAAGGAGCTCGACACAAAGGGAAACTTTCAAAAGTGGCAGGGCATCTTCTGCCCTCTCCGAAGGCAAGACCTTGTTGAACAGAAACCTGCACCAGCGTTTTAATTTGGATGGAGTGTGAGCTTTTGAAACAACCTTCTCATGGTCCCATTGATAGCGCTTGGGTTCACAGAACAAAGCAGCCTCGTAGCACACCAAGTGCAGTCCTCTCTGACTGGAACCAAACGGGAAGACACTTCAGCCACCACAGGACACAGCACTAGACCCAGTTAAAACCTTCAGAAATGCAAACACGGACATCAGGCCCTTGACACCAACAGACTCTTTTCCACAGATGGGCTCCTACTGCACCACAGCATTTGACAACACAGATGCAGACTGACCACCTTGGTAGAATAGGAGTGGATTTATCAGCAGAGTTACTTTACTTTAAAGCTAAACCATAACAAGAAGCCCTTTACCTTAGTAACGCACACACCCCTCCGACCTGACAGCACCTGAACTACAGGGGAATAGAAAACACAGAGAGAAAGAGCACACAGCAGCCTTCTTGAAATAACTTTTTAATTTTGAAAGCACAGACCACTGATTACTGATGTTTATTCTCTCATCTTAAGTTATGTTCTGGTTTGGAACACTATTATGTCAACTGACTCGGGACATTTTGATATTAACTATTCATCTTTGAGACTGAACATTACCAAACATTTTCCAGGTATATAATAAAGCCATCTACTATCACAAAAGAATTATCTTCAAGTAGGTCTAACAGGGTAATTAAGGATACCAACTAAGCCCGACACCTCTTCACCTGAAGCTCTATCTATGCAGCCCGTTTCCAACTGAGCTCCCAAAGACTTTTCAGTGCCAGCTCTCCAGCCCCTAAGCCACCCAAACCCAAGGAGCTCTACGTCACTTGTTTAAGAATATTGCTTTAGCTACATTGAAGCCTTCAAAAGCTTCTTCCAAATCTATATGTGTAAGAACACCGATTAAAAAGCATCAAGATTCCACCAACTTTCTCGTTTTCTTCCTTAACATTTATCGGTTCTGTCTCGATAAGCAAACTAAACAAGCTTTTCCAGGGGTATTCAAACTGATTTAATTACAACTGCTTGGTCTTGACAACAGTTTAAGGTGTCAAATAAATCGAGCTAGGAAATTCAATCAAATATACTATATTTGAATCACACACAAAGCACCTGGGCACCTTTAACATTCTTGGGGATATTTCCGCTCTCTATAAATCACCTGTAGACTTTTTCCCACCACCCTCTGGAAACAACCCTTAAAACTTCAGTTCTTACCATGCTTTTCTTTGTCAAACACAGAAAGGGAGCTGTTGCCCATTATCTGCTAATAAGGAGCTTTCTCTTATTCTCTTTCTTTACTTCTTAACCCTTGACAGACGCTCCTCTTCCTCATTTCTCAGCCGCACAGGCAGACACGGGGCTGCAGCACAAGCAGCACGTCACCGTTAGCCACATTTTCACCAGAGAATGAGCTCAGCCCTCACCTATAGGATTTATCTCCCCCCCAGGTGATGGATTTGGATCAGCTGACCAGGCAGCACACAACAGCCCAGAGGCATCACTCCCTATAAAAGGCAGCCTGCTGCACCTAAATGAGCTCCCCTAGGAGAGTCAGATGAGAGGAGTTCCCAAGAAAGGGAGCAAAGAGAAGGACCATGCAGCGAGGACAAAGACCACAGCACCTCACTGTTACCAGCATCAGCCCGCTCCTTCCTGAAACAGGGGATGCTTCAAAAACACCAGCTCTGGGATGCAAACTACAGATGGGTGAGCCCAGAGGAAACTACAATGGAGGCGGTAAGAAATAAATATACCTGTATTAGATTCTTTGCTGCAGCACCTTCAGCCCCTGTACATGAAGCAGAAGACACTGGGTACCCTGAAGCTCTGTCTGGACTAAGGTGACGTACGTTACGCCGTGTCTGAACGGCAGGCTCTACCAGCCCAATACTACCTGTCTGAAATGGGAGAGAAGCGGGGATGCTGGTTTTCCCTAGCCCAAGCCAGCCAGCAAGTGCGAGGGCAGCTCGTGCTGGCAGAAGGAACCCCTCCGTGTGGGGCTTTTACCGCTAACTAGGCTGGTGGTGTTGTGCCTGCGAAGTCCTTGTGGGATTGTCTAATCCTCAGATTGAATTACCTGCCTTCCTCTAATTAGCACCTCCTCAAATACAGGGTGAACCAAAGCTAACTCACTATGGTTTTAGTTGGAAAAGACTTTTCAGATCGAGTCCAATCATTACCCCAGCACTGCCAGGGCACCACTAACCCATGTCCCTCAGCACCACATCTCCACAGCTTGGAAACCCCTCCAGGGATGGGGACTCCACCACTGCCCTGCCCAGCCTGGCACAGCCCTTCACAGCCCTTCCCACCAAGAAATTCTGCCTCACCTCCAACCTCAACCTCCCCTGCTGCAACTTGAGAACGTTTCCTCTTGTCCTGTCACTTGTTCCTTGGGAGCAGAGCCCGACCCCACCTGGCTCCAACCTCCCTTCAGGGAGTTGTGGAGATCAAGGTCTGCCCTTCATGTTTTAGAACCATGTTTTAGAACCATGCTTTAGAACGCCCTAAAGTAAACTGAGTTGTGATTTAGACTGCATCGGCACAGCTAAAGCTAAATTGCTTATAACAACTGATCTGATTTGGTCTGAGTTCCTGCTAATTTATTAACTTAAATTAGCTATTCCTAAACATGGCCTAAATAAGGTCAGGTTCTGTCTCTTTCAGGTGAGGCTTCAAGGATGCTAACATGCCCTCCAGGGTCACCTTCCCAGCCTCACTCTGCTGGTAATGACACCCCGGCTGGGTTGCCACTGCGAGTGTTTATATATATATATGAAATAAAGTAATTAATTTACAGGTAAATTCTAATCCAAATACTTTAGAGTCTCTGATTTTTCTCTTCTTTTCTCTTACGTACACTCGGTATATTGGCAGCGAAGAGTAGGATGTACTTTTTAGCACTGTGCTGCTTCACGTATGCACGGCTTCCTTTCCAGATGCTCTGGAGCCAACAGCTCCTCTGAGTTAAACTCACTTTTACGATAACGTTATACTTAGTGACACTGCTAGAATAAACATTATCAACTCAAAACTGAAAGGGTTTTATGCCTTCTAACAGGATTCCTCACCCAACAGAAAGCAGTGCTGATTCAGACAAGAGCCGGGGCTCTAAGGGGTCACTTCACTTTCCATCAGCTCTTCTAGAGGCAACGCCGGCATCCCCAGCACTTCCCGGGCAGAGCCTCCTCACCAGACCTCGTGTCACAGGCGCACGGCTTCCGAAACATTGGCTTTCGGGTTATTTTTAGCTAGATGTGCAGAAATCTGCTGGATGGGGCTGGCCTCTCAGGAAACTTCCCCCATGGGGAGCTGTATTTTTTTATGTCACAGCACGGCAGAGATCAATGTGGCTGCTGAGTTAATCCCGTCCACCGGTGGCTGCACGTTTCCTTCCCCTTGGCTCGTCCACGGATCTCGGTGTTACCATAAATACCGACTCCTCAGAGAGGGAAACTGAGGCAACAACGGACACATGTCAGATCACACACCTGACAGCGCTGCCACGGTGAAAGTACACTTCAGGCTGGCACTCGACTCATCTTCTTACACCAGACTGTCCTCACAAGCATTTTCCCTGGATCACGAGGTACGATGAAAGAACTTCTTATTTTCCGTAGTTAAGAGGACCTTAATCAAAGTAATTACTGATACTGATCTGATTGGGAAGTAATCTATTTAGAAAAAGTTAAGACTGCCAACTGGGAAGCTACCATCCAGCCTCTGGAACTGATTGCTTTAGATGTGGATGATTCCACACTTAATTTTTCAAGTGCTGTTGAAAATGTCTTCACCTGTGAATGTAAAATATTTATTTTTCTAAAACACTAAATAATGGCCATCTCGGCAACTCCCCACATCAACAGCACGCGATCCTGGCTCTCGAGTGCCTCCGTGCACGTGGGTTTCTCCTCCGTGCAATCAAAGAGGCACACGGTGCTGCAACGAACGCGGCACTTCAGCAAATGAGCCCACGCTTCGAGTGCGCTGTCGAAATCCCCGCCTGCAACAGCCGCTCTTTTAAACCAGCCTGGACAGAGCTTACTGCTGCCTCGCTGGATCACAGCAGTGGGACTCAGTTTAAATAGTCTGCTCCCTAAAAACCCTAGCCCGTTATGAATTTGATTAATCAGCTATGCGTTGCATTTTTGAAGACTTAACTGGGAGGGGTAAACATCAAATGAACTCTTCACATGCAACAGATGAAAAACAACCTTCCATTTAGAATCTACGGGAGACGGTGCCAAGGCTTCGGCGGCAACGCAAGCTGCCAGCGGCGGAAAGAATCTCATTCAGACTTAGTCCTTTACTCTCTGGGCTAATAAGAGTAAAAACCACCCTATCAGATCGACTTGCAGCAACTGAGCAGAAAGGCACTTGTCTAAGAGGAACAGTCCTGAGAGGAGGGAACAAGGATGCAGTCACAGAGCGTCTGTGGGGGTGACAAGAGCCTTGAAATCTGGGATAATCCTCATAGTCCTACGCTGACACCACCGAAGCCCAGAGGCCACGATGCACAAGAACCGGCTCCCTGAGGAGACCAGGCTGAAAAGACAGGGGTGAGGGAGAACTTGGACAGAGTCGGAGCAGGGAGAAGCTGCAAACCCAGAAACACTTTTAGTTCCACAGTTACACTGACTTCAGCTGTGATCTTGAAATTATCATGGCGATGTTCTGGAACCTCCAGTTACTCCTTCAGAAGGGCAAGAAGTCTCAAGCTTCTGTCAGAGTATATATATGTCTAGAAATGCACATTAATTTCAGATTTCTGCCAAATTCCAGTCCTACGTGACACATCCTGCTTTTACAGACTCGCAGGACAGTTGAGGTTGGAAGGGAACTCAGGAGGTCATCTCGTCCAACCCCCCTGCTCAAGCTTTCCTTGCAAGCTCTTGCCAAAATAGTTCAGTTTGACTTTGCGTTGGTTCTTACAAAAATGCGCAAGTCCTCCAAGTTATTACTCCACTTACACCTATGAAAAAAAGTTTCTTCCACGGGAATGAAATATTTGTACAGAAAACTGTCAGAAGAGAAAATGCGATTCTTAAAAGTCTTCTGCAAACGCTATTTTTGTTGGTGTCAACCTCAGAAGCCTTTTGAGTGATCAAAGAGAATAAAAGCCACTACCGTGTGGAAAAACTTTGTAAGGCGAAGACTTAAGTTTCCTTTTGAATTTGGTAGACTATTTTTTTTTCTTTTAACTGCCTAATGCTGTTCAGCCTGCAGCAGTGTCAGGGCAGCGTGCTGGGGAATCGACGGGGGAAGGAAGTTATCGACACCGGCGCTGGAAGTCTGGAGATGGAAAATTACCTTTAAATTCTGAAAATGCATGTGCATCTCCAGCATATGTGGAATGTTTACATCCTTAGAAAAACCATCCAACTGTCCCATTAAACCTCAGGGACAGGCTGACAAGAGAATTTTCTCTTGAACGAAAGAACTTTCTCAGATGAAACAGGAATGTCAGCTTTAGCGCATACTCCACCGACTGGAACGGGATCAAGTCTTAACTAAGTTCCACACAATGTTTTCAGGGGAAAAGTGGAGAATGTTTTATGGAATTTAAGTCTGGATTTGGCTTGCATCCTAGAACATATATCTTGTTATGAAAACTGCTGAAACACTTTTAAGTGGGCAAGCCACAAGTGTCCTTGGAGCTATCCAGTCAACTGGAAGTCACACAGG
>VZZY01007057.1:16141-29650 GCA_013400335.1 Eurystomus gularis | reverse complement strand
CGCGCGGTGCCGTGTTTGCCGGCGCCTGAAGGGAGCAGCGCGGCTCCGGCAGGCGGCTCTGGGGACAGCCGGGTCGTTGTGCCTGCCTGCCTGCCTGCCTCACCTGTGGGAGCGAACGCCTCCGAGCCCCCGGTGCCGGCTGCTCCTCGGGCGCGGTGGCGGAGGCTGCCCCTGCCGCCCATGGCCGTCCTGCTTTTCCCTTCGGTTTAGATCTCTCTAACGGTGCTGAACGCTCACCTAGTTACAATACTATGTTTTTTTTTCCTGCAGTGGACCGCAGTTCGAAGAGGAGACAAGTGAAGCCTTTGGCAGCTTCGCTGCTGGAAGCTTTAGATTATGATAGCTCTGATGACAGTGATTTTAAAGTTGGAGATGCTTCAGGTAAATATGCTTCCTCATCTCCTCCGTTGAGAATTATTTCGGTTTTGTTTCATGGTTGCTCATGTGCTATCATATGGGAGACAGAATGCTACCAGTGAACTCTTGGGACTTGGAGCCACTTGAAGTTCAGTGACTCGAGTGGATAACTGAAAATTCTTATGTAGTGGTTAAGAATTAACTGATTAAACAGAACATCCACACAATACCTCAATTGCAATTAATATTTTACCAACAGAAAACTCATGATTATCCAACAAGTTTTGGCAGAAGCACTTGAGGAGCTTCTATTGCTTTTTATTTCTTCAGTGCAGAGATAATTTTTAAAATACTCACTGCATTTAGTATTGAAATAAGGATGTTCTAAAACCATTTCGTTTTGAATCAGTCTGGATAATAGTTTGTTGTGAACTTAAGAACTTGCCTGTTTGTCAAGGTTAGTTCCACTTGGTGAGTGAAAACCCTAAGCGGGAAGATAATCTGTTCAGGTTTTTATTTTTTACAGTAGACGAAGTGTCCATTCAGAAAGGTGTATGCATGTAATACTGGAAGGAAGTCTCTGCTTCAAAGTGGTTTTGTTTTGCAATCTGTTCTATGTATGCGGGTTCCTATATCTGTAGTGAACATCCACAGAAACTGAAAGTAATCAAGATGCCAAAATAAAATTAGTAAATTCAGGTATATTGGAGGAAGGGGGAAGAAGGGACAGGACCATTTTTGTGAGTAGACTGCACATTGGATGTTCTGTGGGAACGTCAGAGAAATAAGCAAAGAGATGCAGGATGTGTAAGATGTTAGGGAAGCATTATGACAGCTTGTCAAATAACTTCTTTATTTCTGCACTAGGGGCACTGATCTATATTTTCCTGCAAATGTATCATGCAAAAATGTTCCCCATCTCCTTTTAAAGTCTTATTTTTTACATCTGGCAAGCTCCTCCTTATTAATAACTTAAAAATGCTTAATAATCATTTTTCCAGCATCAATTTTAAGATATGCCATAATGCTCCTTGGCTTTTTTTACCCTAAGCCTAGACATAATTCCCTTGGTTGGTCTGGTAGAAGCAGACTGCAGTGACTTAAGTAAAACTGATGTCTTCCAAATTTCATGCTATGATTTTGGGAGGCTTTTTTCATTTACTTTTTAAATCTTGTTTTGGGGATTTTTGATCCATTCTTTTGAGTAAGAGCACTAACTTTTGTAAAGATAATTTGCCATAAAAATAAATGATTTTTAGTTCCCAAGGAAAATCTCTCTGTTCTGGAACAGTAGGATAGGCAGCTTTTAAGGGAAAAGGAGAATTGGAAATGGGCTGTGGGAACTAGACATGTAATTCAGAGCAATGTATTATTTGATTAAAAGGCAATCTTTAATTAATTAAAAATACTGAATAAAGTTCCTTAGTTGACGATGTCTAAATTCAGAGGATTCATTTGTGATTGATACGCTCTTTAACTTTTAGGATGCACACATGATGGGGCATCAGTGTCTAGCCTTAAGAGTATTTCAATCTTAGTTTCATTTTGAGGAAGTTGGATGGGTTTTCTGTTAAAAAAGCAACACTGAATTGAAACAAGCATATGAGAAAAACCCAAGTTCTACTTACAAAATATTTTTCTAATTACCATTTTGTGTTCATATATCTCATAGAGTGTTGTTTTAACAGTTCAGAACCTATATCTATCACTTGTAGTAGAGGTTAATGTTCAGTTTAATAAAATTTTGTGTAACACTGAAACAGCAGCAGAGTTTAACATTTTACACTTTATTCAAAGACTTTCAATGTGAAAGGATAAAGTTACGAGGGTTTGGAGAAGTTGGCAAACTGAGAGTTATTAAACATGTAAAACGTGTTATGTTGAAAGAAACAAAGCCCCACATTTCTTATACCTAATACAAGTTAAATGAATAGTTCCAGTATATTTGAAACAGAACATCTGTCCTGATTTAAAATGAAGCTGGTATAACACAGCCTTTAATTTGGTTGTGCCTGGTCAATTTTGATTCAGATGGAAATGCTGAAATAAAGGGACTTCTTACACACACACCCCCACACAAAATGTATAATTCTCTCTCTCTCTATATATATATGTGTATATATATATAACGTGTGTACACACAAGCAACCCTACTAGACAAATTCTCGATCGTTGCTAATAAAAAACAGCTTTTCCTTTTTTAACTGTGGATTCAGTCTTCAAAGCATAATGTGTATTTCTGTAGTCCAGTCAGGACTGTTGCTTTTTTTCTTCTTTTAATGACCGTAGAGGTCTCCCCATGTTCAGCCTGTTGCAAATCAGTATTTAGCATTTATTTGAATTCAGAATTTTATTGTATAGTTTGCTTATGAAGGGAAACAAAGGTGACAGAAGGAAGAAACAATCTTTTTACATTGAAAATGGCCATGAATTCTACTCATGCACTCAGAAAAGTCCCGTAAGTATGGTAATTCCACAGCTCTGCAATGTATGTTTATTTGGTTCACAAATGCATATACAGCCACTTAAAAAAAAACAACCCAAAACAAATTTGAAAGTTAAAGAACTATTTAAATACAGAATTAAAAGAATTCTGAAGTTATTTACTCCTTGGTGATAATGTTGCATCCATATGTATGAGTTTTAGGATGTTAAATGACATGTACTGGTAGACAATATTTTACAAGTCTAGGAGGACTGAGCCCTGAGGAGTTAAGCTTTTACAGATGTTCATTGTTCTGCCAGATTTCTGGGAATATGAAATGGAGTAAGGATTTGAGAAGTTGATATTAAGTGCTTTTGGAAAGGAATCGGCATTTCTGAATTTTTCTATTCAGAGTTCTGATGCCTTGTTAATTTCTTTTCACTACAGAAAATATTTCTAACCACCTAGCCTCCATTTCCACCCAAAAAATCCTTTGGAGATACAGCCTTTACTTACAGCGTAGTTGATTTCTTTTCTTTTGGATTTATGTCACACCAACAGCAATTACTGCCCTGTCCACTTTAAAGATCTCATCGTTTTGACATCTCTTTAGGGAAACTGATTTAAAACTGTTATATTCTTGTAAATTTACTTAATGTAAAGCCTGTGGGCTTTTCACTGTTAATACTGAATGGAGTAATTTTTTTAATGGCTTCTCTATTTCTACAAAATAGAAAGTAATAATGCCATTTTTTAAAGTACTCTCTTTTTCTGTTTTTACAAACATCTTGAAAAATTTGTTCCTCAAGTAAGAATGTCATATGTAATCTTAATGTGGTATCAGTTAGAAAAAACTGACCCTTAGGAGTCAGGGCACACAAATATGTGACTTGATAGTACTGCAAAATACTCAGCAGAAGTTTTTAATAATATGTTTCACAATACAGATCAGTTATTTGAAGTTTTGCTTTTAAGTTAACTAGAGTAGACTTTGAGTTATTTTATTTTTTTGTTGGTGGTTTTTTTTCCTTTAACGAGAGCAGCTGGAGATATAATGAAGTCAGAAGTCAGTGTATAGTTGTAGAGTAAATCTCAACAGGATTCCAAAGCAAGGATTTACCACTTTTCTCTGTCTCATTGGTGAGGTTGGTCAGTTTTGGCAGCTCATGCACTGATATGATGCAGAGAAATGTAGTGTGATTCCTGAACAAGGACGATGTGTGAATTTAAGGACTGGCTTTACATCTCAGTGTAGCTAAGCGCATAACTGAATGTGGCCTTGAAGAACTGCATTCTGTCTCCACTTTAGCTACAAGTCTCGTAGACTCAAATTTTTAGAGACATTTGTAAATGTTTGGGTTTTTGCTGTTGAGTGTGGAGCTGGACTTGCATAAATATTATGTACTGTGGTTGCAATTGATATCAGTAGCTGCTCTTTTAAAACCTGTAATGATCTATATAAATGCTTACATTAGGTATTCTGAGTAACCTGTGACTTGATCTAGAAATAAAAATTGCAAATATCTTTATCTTTCTGTAATTCATTTCCTCTTAACACAATGGAGATACCATTTTTGCTTCTTTGTACAGGATATTTAATATAAAGAAATGTTTGTGAAGCACCAAAATACTGTAGTGATAAGCGCTACTGAAATATTGATGTAGAATTTGCTTTTGAAAATAAACTTGCTATGCAACAGAAAAGCTGTAGGGTGTTTCAGTAGACAGTGAAGGTAAGAGAAAATACTGAATAGCTAATTGTTAGTAAATTATAATGTAAATGCACAGTCTTAATTGTTGTAATCATTTTGAGGCTTGACGTTGCAACTGTCACATGTAGTCCCTGAGAGTGGAATTCCCAGAGGAGTAGTGTAACAGAAATCTAGGCTTTCATTCCAGTGTGTCTGGGCAGGGATGAAATTATTTTCCTTTGTTTTCCCCCTACTGTGATTCTTCATGCCTCATCTTTCCAGTCTGTCTGCCCCTTAGAGAACCCTTGCTCATCAGTGTTGTTTTGCTTGTCCAGTCAGATTTTCACGATCTCCTACTTCACTACTCTACTTTCTCATGTATCTCCTCTTTTTTGAGTGTATGTCCATCTCCTGTGTATTTCCTGCCACATGGAGAAAGTTCTTCTGTGCTTTATTAACTCAAGCTTGGTGGGACAGTCTGTTTGCAGCTTGGCCAACTCAGAGTCTAGACATGCTCAGTGAGGATGGGATGTTTCAAGTGTTTCTTGAGCATACACTTGTTATAGTGCCGCAGAGACTTAGCATGTCCTAAACATGTTAACTGTCTCCCAGACATCACTTCCCTTGTATAAGATGTGAAACTCTTAGGTGTTGCTTGGAAAAATATATATTCTAGCTCACTATGCAATAACTTGTACTGGAATCCAGTTTTATGACTTCAGTTTTAGGACTTCAGCTTTGCAGTCATGGCGTATACAATACTTCATCCCAAACAAGTAAGGTTAAAAACAGGGAAACTGGGAAATAAGTGAATTCAGGAGGTAGGGTAACCAATTCTATCTGTTACAACATTATAAATAAGACAGTTACCAATAAATGAAGTCAGAGTTGGCAACTTTTAGTTTTGAGTGCTTTTACAACTTGAATAGATAGCTACTGAAATGCTGTGTGATATAATTACTGCTGAGTGTATGAGTGAGGAAACTGCTTACTAAACAGCTTTCATTTATGTTCCTCTTCCATCCTTTTTTTCTATTAAACTAAATACTTGTCTTCTTAAACAAGTGTAATTGTAGATCAGTGATCGGTTTAATTTCCGGCTCTGCCCTGTCTACCTCTGCAGTTAATACAGATTAGATACTTTTTCAAAACATTACTTGGGAAGTGAATTTCTTGCCTTAGAGCGGTAAAATCTTAATCAATGTTGGTTTTGGTTTTTATGTTCTTTATAATGTTACTTTGGAAAGTGGTGTGGTGTTGTATGGGTTTTTTGTTTTGTTTTGTTTTTTTTTTTGGTTGCTATCATTACTAGTGCTGAATTGCCAGTAGTCTACCAATGTTTAATGATCATACTCAGCAAAATAGCATAGAAAACCGGTGTTGTATATCTAACTGATGAGAGATTTTCTTCTTTGAAGTTATGTTGAAAGTGAAGTATTAAACCTTTTCAATTCTTTTTTTCAGTATAGTTATATTCGTCTTAGCATAGCGGACCTTGGTGGCTTTAGTCTAATAGACAGATGTGATCAGAATTTTACCAGTTATACAACTCTGCCTTTGGTGATTTAAAAGTTCGTATTTTCCATATATGATTTCCCTGCTTGTTTTTATGTCCAGTTATTAATATCAGAACTTTATAATAGTTAAAGTATTTCCTTAAGGCATTTTGGAGTCTTTAAAATCCTTTACAATTTCTAGATCAGATGTATAGGGAATACATCTGCTTTTACATGCATGTTTGGTATAGCATGTGTGCAAAGGCATTTTTGTGACTCTGGAACTGTTCTTGTAAGTACATTTATGGGCAGAGGCTGTTGTTGACAGACACTTTTTGCAGTGCTTTCCACTTCCCCTTCTGTCAGGATGCAGGCAGCCTAAGTGGGGTGCTGTACATGGTGTGTAATGTGGTGTTTTAGCAGGGATAGCTGGGTAATTTCATGTCATCATGTCAAAGATTTGTTGTCCACCTTGTGATTGGGAGAAGGAGGCTAAGGGACCTCTAGACGGGGTGATGGTGATCTAGTGGTTTTAATCTCCAAAAGTATTAACCTCACCTGTAGCCTGTTTTTTGTTACTGCCCTCAAAAATAAGGTATTGTGAAGCACACTGTGGGCTGAGTGATTTGTCACATGATGCCTGTAGATTATTATTGAACAATATTATTTAGTGGGAATAACTTCAAGCATAATAATAGTTTTCTGTATTGCACGTTCAGTTTTTCAGGTTTTTTCACTCCTTTCCAGTGTTGCAAGATTCTAGATTGTATTCTTTGCATGTAGCTTTGGGCACCTGGGTAAGACTCAACCAGACAGGACTCAGTGCAAAATGAACTTTCCAAAATAATTCCAGGTGCTTCTCTTCTGCTACCTAGAGTTAGTTAGGCTTTGTTAGTGAGGAGGCAAGCCCAAAGTTAAGTCTGTAATTTCCTTTAACAGACTTATCCTTCAGACATCACTTAAAAACAATCAATAAAGGTTCTTTTCACAGAGCTGCTTGTCAAGCTAAATACTGAGTTGAAGAATCAGCCTGTCTTCTGTGAGTGGGTGGCTATGTACTTACGTGGCGTAGTGCTTATTCTCTGTATGCATGGCTTTTGTCAGAATGTAAAAATAGAAGAAAAAGAAAAATCACAGAGTACCATGTTTAAAGTTGCATGTAAAATGGTCCTGCAAAACCCTGGGAGGATTTTTTTTTAACTGCTGTAGTGATTCCAGCAGCTTCCCCCTGAAGTCTTGTGCATAGGTTGTATTATGCAAGACTCCACATCATGTGGAGATTAGTAGTCACTTGTTTAACTTTATTGCAATTTTTTGTATGTTAATTCTGGAGCATAATGTTTTGTCCCAGAGAATTCATCTCAGAATTATCCTCTTTGGATATGACTGCCGCCTACTGTTGTGCTCAGTAGAACTAAAGATACACGGCGTACAGAAATAAATGATGCTTTCTCACAAATGTTATTTCTGATATTTGTTCTCAGTGAAACTCTATATTCTTCACTATTTGACAGTGTATCTGGCCACATCTTTCACTGAGAGTAGCTTGAATTCTCTCCCATAGGGAATGACATGATACAGTTGCCAATTTGAAAGAGCCATTCTTTAAGAATTTCTTTCAAGGAGAAAATTGTATACTACAGCCTCGTCCTAACTCAAAGTGCATCTGACAGAAGAACACCTGCAAAAATAGCTGTTATCACAGAGTAGCTCTTTCTAGAAAAGCACCTATCATGGTGGATGCATTCAGACAGAAAAGGGATATCCCTTACTATAGGTATCTCTGGTGTGTACATGGATGCAGGAAGGAGAATACAAAGCATGATACAGGCAGAAGGCAAAGAGAATTTGAAGGAGTGCTATAGTATTGGTGTACAAGAGTCACTGTTAGTAATTTAGAGTGCTGTTAAAGATCAAACTATACGCAGATTAAGATCCTCTCCAAAATGAAGTGGAAACTTAAATTCACAAGAAGTCTAAGCATATTTGGAAATGGAACAGTACAATTAAAGCATCCAAACAGATTACTGTCATGGAGTTACCATGTAAAAGTAAAACAAAAGAAAATAATACAAGATAACTTAAAAATTGGGTTAAATTAATTTTAACATAGCAAACCTCTATACTACCTTATTTACAGTGAGATTAGTAGTGCTCATTGGTACTCAGAACCTGTGAAATGAGATACATAAATACATTTTGCTTTTAAAAATAGATATGGCATTTAATCTATAATGTCTAATATGAGAGTCTAGGTTTAGGATTTACTTGTAAAACATGAGAGCTGTCAAATACTATAGAATGGTTTAGGTTGGAAGGGACCTTTAAAGATCTTTCAGGCCAACCTCCCTGTGCTGTGGGCAGGAATTTCAGGTTGCTCTAAGCCCCATCCAACCTGACCTTGAACATTTGTAGTGATGGGGCATTCACGACTTCTCCAGACAACCTATTCCAGGGTCTCACCACTCTTATTGCAAAAAGTTTCTTCCTCGTGTCCAATCTAAAACCTACTCTCTTTCAGTTTAAAACTGGTCCCGTTTATTTATTGAAAGGCTGCAATAAGGTCTCCTTGACCTTTCTCCAGGCTGAGCAACAGCAGCACTCTCAGCCTTTCTTCATAGCAGAAGTGTTTCAGCCCTGTGGCCTTTTTTGTGGCCCCTTCTCTGGACCCACTCTAACAGGTCCATGACTATGTATCCAAGCAAAGCTACTGTAATTTAAAAATATTTATTTTAGATTGCATATTAGTTAACACTGCTTTTTATTTCTTAGACATGCCTGAAGAGTGTTCTACTATTTCAGAACTTCGGTTAATTATGTTGTACTTTCATTACTACCATTAAAGCTGGTAGATATAGGGAAATGACAGGCTTACTTTAATTTGCAATTATCAATATGTTTGTTCTTTGCATCTGTGACAGTACATCAAGAATATGGTGATGGCTCTGACCAAACTGAAAGCTGTAGCCATTGCCTAATTGAGCACTGTGTTGAATGAAGCAACTTTATTTTTTTTGTAAGTTAAAAAAATATTTTCTGAGTTTTTCAGCATTAAAACTAATACTGTAAATGAAAAGTAGTAGGTGACTATAAGATGAGAGATAGTCAAGGTGGATGATTTTATAAAATTTAACAAGTTCCTTTGTCATCTGTTTCAATATTTTTTACATGTACTTTATAGTACAGAGGCCTTTTTTTTGGTAATATTTTTCATATAAATCCTTTTCTGTTCTTTTCTGTTGTACAGATTGGCCAGTGTTAATTTATGGAAGTAGTGACTACATGCAGAACAATACTATATGAGTGGTGTAAGGTTAGAATTTATGCATTGTTGTGCAGCTGCAACACTGAATGAGGCACAGCTTATGTGGGATTAATAAGTGAGATAACATTAGAAATTAATAGAACTCCCAAACCCAAAAAACCAAACACATGCTAAAAATGAAGGTGTGAGATTATCCATAGTATTGATAGTACTTGTTACAAAAACTCCTCAATTTGTAATTTTAAAACTCTCCTATTGAATAGCTGTTTTATTTTGAAGATTTAGAAAATGCCTCCAGAAATTAAAAACTGGAATGCTCTTTCTTTAAGATGTGACTTCATATGGAAATTACTCTGTACTACTGCTTATGGTTAATGTGAGCTGCAGTTCAAAGGAACATTTAACGTTCATTTAGCAAATTCTGCCATCTTTTTTTGCCATCTTAAAATGTACTTATGTTTAACAGATTCTCAACATACCACTCAAAATAGCAGTATTTGGACATCAGCTGAATAAATAGGTGGAATACCTTATGAGGGAGGAACATGCATCATTCTTTTGTTTAACAACTTGCTTCAACAGATTTTATTTTTGGGGGTACATTTGTGTCGGAACTTTTTTTAAATTTTCATATGCTCAACAGATTCTGAAGGAAGTGGTCATGGGAGTGAAGATGCATCAAAGGACAGTGGTGAAGGTTCCTGTACTGAATCAGAAGAAAATGTCTTGGAGGAGGAACCGGCAGAAGAGAAAGTAGAAGAGCAACAGCCAAAAAGCTCCACTGAAGAAGAGGTGCCAACAGCAGACAAAGAGGTAATTAAAACTGAAAAGAAAGAGCAAGATGATGAAGAAGAAAAGCCAAAAAAGAAGAAAGAGAAGGAGAAAGCAGCTGAACCTGATGTTGTGGCTGATGAGCAAACCAATGAACCAAAAAAATGGAATTTGCGAAGGAACCGACCTTTGCTGGATTTTGTATCAATGGAAGAACTAAATGATATGGATGACTATGATAGTGAAGATGACAATGACTGGCGGCCTACTGCTGAGAAAAGAAAAGGAAAAAATGCACTGCGAAAAGAGGGGAGTGATGGAGATAACGAGGATGATGAAGATGATGGGAGTGGAAGTGATGAGGATGACAATGATGAGGAAGGTAATGAAGAAGATAATAGCAGCACAGCTAGTGATGGAGGATCCAAGAAGAAGAAGAGTAAAGTTCTTAACAGGAATAATGCAGATGATGAGGAATTGACAAATGATAGCCTGGCTCTTTCACAAAGCAAGAGTAATGAGGTAGTGCAACCAACTTTCTATAATATATCTGTTGACAAATGGAAACTACTCCCCAGTAGCTATTCTGTTAATTTGAATAGTTAAACTGATTGGCTGGAATTGTGTTTACAGAAATAAGTGAAGCAGCAAAATTCTGCTCAATAGGCACTGCATATTAAATATCCTTGCTTGGACCGTTTGACCAATCTAATGCCACTAAAGTCAATAGAGAGATTTCTCTTGGCTTTAGAGGGAGGATTGGATTAGTTTTGAAGCAAATAGGAGGTCCAGTATGCAAATCAACATGTGTTAGCAGGACTTCTGTTTTAGCGTAAAGGTAGCATACCTGTAACAATTTAAGTTAAAAGCATCTGTGACATTCATAAAATAGCTAAATGATAGGTTATGCTTTATCCTAGCCCTTCTTTGTGACAAACATCAAAGTCTGAACAATTTTAAGTTCACCAATTAGAAGAATTCTAAGTAAAGAAATATGCACACTGGGTTTAAAATTAAGTAGGATGATCATGATAATTTATGTTGGGTTTGCTTATAATGCTCACGAATGAAGTAATTTCCTACAGTACTAAAAAGCATTTGGGAACCATTATTATTATATTAAATATCTTCTGTTTGCAGAATGTGAAAATTATGTAAGTGTTTAATAATAATGCAGCTCTTTTTCCCATAAGCAATTACAGTTGCTTTGAAGGTTGTGCCTGTGGAAAAATTAAGATATTAAGTTGTCAGAATGGTTGACTTCATGTCCTGCAGTAGCAAAAACTTGAACAAAGTAAAAAGAGTTGCTGTAAAATCTACATTCAGTTTTCAGGAAATAATTACAATGTCAACGTAATATTTGATAGATGATAGTGGTATGACACTATTTAAAGTTCTACTGTTCCATTTAATCTTTATTTTGATTTTTAAAATTACAGGGAACTAAACAGAGTATTTGGAAGAATCTGTTGTCTCCATTTCAGATACTTTGTTATGTATTTTATACATATATGAATGTGAATGAGGTGTGCTGCTTTAATTACTAGTTATAATTGTGATTGGGGAAAAAAATAATTCTGGATTTTCTTTTTTAACTTTTTGTATAGGCATCTTCTTTCATTGTCTAGCTCTGTAATTCTGTTGTTGTTACCCTTATTCTCTTGGCTCAGGAGCTGAAAGTGCTTAGAAATTCTGGTGATCAGAATTTCCGATAAGAATAGGCAATTTTCTTTCAGAGTTGTTTCCTATACCAGAATGGAGATGTGAGTCTACATTTTTAGGGGTATATTCTTGATTATGTCCATAATTTCCATTGATTTGAAAAATGAGGCCTGTTTCAGAAACTCAGAGCTGTCTCTGATTAATATCTTTGCGAAGCTTCTTAATATGCATGGACCTGAGATTCTGTTCTTGCCTTGGATGTAGGACATTGATCAAAAGATAAAATAAAAAATTGAAGTTCAGATTATAATTTTGTAACTGATAACTTTACTGCATGTAAAACAAAGTACTGTTAATGATTAGGTCTTTCACAAGAAGTCTTGCAACTGTGAATATCTGCAGATTGGATTAGAGACTGTAATTTTTAGTTTGATGCTCAGCTGTATTATAACAGTATACCATACACTACCGAAATACTTTAAAATAGTAAAAAAAAAAAAATTATCCTGTCTACCAGACAAATCTAGCAGAATCTCGTTACACTGCAGAATCCAAGTTCTTAGAAAACCAGATGTCTGAGTGCATAACTAATTTATGAAAGAATGTTCTGGTAATTAACTATGGACATATTTTATTGTTCTTAATATGCATTCTTCCTTTTGTTACTTTTTGGAGGTTGGTGTTGGGAGGTTGGTGGGGGTGGGTTATTTGGTTTTTGGTTTTGTGTGATTTTTATTTTATTTTTCCATATTCTACAAAAATATTTTGAGGTCTGCATATATAGTATCTTAACCTATGTTGTAATGAAATATTATGTGCTTTTCTACTGTACTAAGCACAGAATACAAACTTAGCTTTCTTGTCTAGGGTCAAGCATCATTAGTAGTTAAATGATGCTTTTCTGTTTCTATAATTGCTACCACTTTATGGGATTTTTCTATTCTCAGTGAGGTGGGTTGTTTGTTTGTTTGTTTGTTTTATTCCTTTAAAGTTAGAAGTACATAGGCATATGGCTTGAAATGCTCACTTTATTACAAAAATGGGAATTACATAGTGATTCAGCTGGGATCCTTTCTCTTTACCTGAGTAGGGAACAGGACTTGTTCAAAGAGTTGGCAGTAGTTACCACTTCTATGTAAAAATTCCAATGCTTTAGACAAGTAGGATCAGCTTCTGGGGTGGGGTCTTTCAGGTGATTACATGACCTAAGTAGGGGAGAGCCGTGTACGCGCCACATCACTCCCTCTCCAAGTCTGCACAGAAAATTGTTATTCTGCTGCTTGCTTTGTCCTGTTGGCTGTCTTCACATAAAGTAAACCATAATGGAGGGGGATCCTAACATTAGATCCAAATTTGATGCCCTTCCATCACTGCTTGTTTCCTTTAAGGTAAATGTGGGTATTTTGAGTAATGATGGACCACAGTATTTTTGAAAAAAATGTGCACGTGTATTGGTGTTCCTCAAAATGCTTTGTAACTGTGTCCCGAAAGGAGGATGTTGGAAGAAATACTCTGTAAGTCTGAACTCTGTAGTGGAGATGTATTTTTCATTAGTTACCTTCCTGTAAGCGAGCATAACCATGCAAATGGTTGGATAGTCTTTCATTTTTACTTATAGATGAGGTGTTGGTATTTTTTTATTATAGGTCATGTTTCCCTACTTTGTTTAGAGAAAAGGGATGGGAGATTCAGAAGCTTTTGTAATGGCTAGAAGTATGTGTTTGACCTTTCCCAGGTCAAAAACATTGTAACAAGACACTTCTATTACTTGAGGTAAACTATCTGAGCCCAGCTTTTGGTGGTATGGTTATTTTACCCCTTTATCTTGCTTTAAAATCAAAG
>VZZY01007052.1:6482-25285 GCA_013400335.1 Eurystomus gularis | reverse complement strand
GGGAGTTATTAATCAGAAACAGGATAGAACATTTTAATTCTATGGCTTTTCACTTGACAGTGGTACAACATCTTCAGCAAACAGTGTAAGAAACTGGGCAAGCCTTTAAGGATCAACTGTTCAGCTTTGCTTCAAGGTATTAAGTTCAGGCACTGAAAATTAGGTTATGGTTTCCCTGTCTTCCTACCTTAATACTCCTAGAACACAACAAGTGATAATTTATTTCTTTGTTAGACTAGTCAGATTATCTGGCAACCTAATAATTCTGGAAAAATAGTCTTATAGAGGCAAATATAAATACTCCCTTGGGCTGGGAGAAGCCACAGCAACATATATGGACTGGGACAGAGATGCAAAACATTTCCACCAGTCCAAGTGTCTATTGTGCTGCATCGTGAAGAACCTCATTTGAGGGATAAAGTGCACTGGTTTTGGCTAGAGGAAGTTACAGCATTGTCAGCCACAGCATACCGATCAGGGACAGGGCTGTAGAAGAGTCTATGAGTGGCAATGTTGCTCTGTGACCCTTCTTCCTCCTTGCTCTTCTATATGAACAGAAGGATCTGGCACCATCATCCATACCACAGAGCAGCATCTCCTTGTACATGGGAGTGGGTATCCTAAAGTCAGGGAGATAAAATTTGTTACTGCCACAGTGACTAACCACAGAGGAAGGAGACAGTGACTCTGTATGCAGTGGAAGTAGCACAGGTGGGAGTTGTTTTTTGTTTACAGACTCTGTAAACTCATCTCAGGACAGAGGACTCTAGTTTTGTCACTTGGAACGAATGCTTGGTGTCAGCTGAAACTCAAGCACTCCATGTTTCTGTCATCTTCCAATTAGGCAGTGGATTGGCAGATATCAAAAGAGAAGCAAAATTTGATAACTGAAGGATTGTAAAATCCCTTCTAAAAGAGCTGCTTTTCTGAAAGTTTCACATAAAATCTAAACTATGAAATCCTAACACATTTTTGGTGGTGTTCTAATCAGCACCTAGATGGAGAAGCCCTACAGGGTCAATTTGGTGACCTCTGTATCTTCTCAGGAAAAAAAAGATAAAGCAGAAGGAATGTGAAAAAGCATTATACACCTTTTAAATAAGAATTTAGAATTAATTTGGCATCTCAGCAGCGTAGTGTCTCTCTACCTGCTACATAAAAAAAGCTTTACTTGCACCTCTCCAGGGTAAAGATATGTCTGAACCTAAGTTAGCATGCACACACTGAATTAAATAAAGAATTTTTCAGGACCTGATCTTTGAGTGTTAAATGAAATCTGAATGCTATTGAAATCTAATTTTGTGCTGATTAGCTCTAGATAGAAAGTAAAAACAATACACTTTTTCATTAGAAACACTCAATTTAAATTGGACTTTTTTTTTACAAAAAACATTTGGTTTTGAAGCTTTTTTCAGTGCAATGTTTTTCACATTTTTGAGTCAATGCCATTTTACTCCATTTTTCTCATGCAAAGTGACTTTCTGCTCAGCATTTTTTAAAATCTCAACTTAGGCACACAATCCTGCTGTTGGCAAAGCAATTCTGAAATGACAGTTTTGCAGTCCACAGACCTTATTACCAAAAATCAATTATTTTCAACAGCACTGCAGCCATGCTTGCATTATTATTAGGATCACAGTCCACTGCAGTAGGTCAGGAAACAGGTAGCAAATGTGGAATCCATTGTAACAGAATTGCTTGAAATCACCTCCCTAAACCCTAAGAATTGTCAAGAAGAAATTTCCCAATGTGAAGCCCATCTCAGTTTGATTCTGGTGCTTGAAACAAAGAATTCTGACTATATATTTCAACCAAAAGCTTTCCATCAGTCATTTTGTCTCTTGTACTGTTCCCTGTAGTATGTAAGAAAGAAGAAAGTGCATCATTACAGAAAAAGGTTTGATATATCCTTCCCAAAACATGGCAAAACTGTGTGCAGGCTAGCTGTATATTCATAGCAACCATAAAAGTAAATATGGACAGGCATTTAGAAACATCGAGGGATGAAGATACACAGCTGGTTTGGTTTGATTTTCCTGAATGAGCCATAAAGAGTTGCTCCTCCAAGGCATGGCTCTGAATTCCTTCCAGTGTCAAAATGCTTCTTGTTCAGAGACATAAAGAGATGCAAGAAGCACTGCTGCTGTTAGCAAGCCTGTGTGTGAAGTTTAGTCTCTTTATACTTTCTGCTGCTGTCAGTTCACATGCTTTTGTTCTGTTAAGCCCAACTCCTTAGAGCTTCCCCATTGAATTGCCATGTATGAATGGGTGTGTTCTGCTGCCACACATAGTCCACACTTTCCAAGTCTTCCTGCAAATTCCCGAGAGAGCGGACTTCTCAAAAACTAGACATTCCAAGTCTGACAAAACTATAAATACTTAAAAGAAGAAGATGTAGCATTGATGGAACTGTTGAACTTCAGCCCCAGTCGTGTCCATTAATCAGATTTCCCACTTGCATGCCTTATTCAAAGCAGCAAAATTATTCTTCATCGGAATGTACTTGCAAGCCAAAATTATATCCATAGACTTCAGAGACTTCTCATTAAAATGTAGCTGCTGTTTTCCAAAGAATGAACTCAAAGACAATTGAAAAGCCAGAGGTTAATGTTACGTCTAAGATGTGTCACTCTCTATACATTCTATTTTAAATGCTTAGAAAGAATTAGAAAAAATTGAAATCAGTGTGCATGTATGGACACTTGGGCAGTTTTGGAGAAGTTGGAACATAACCACTACTCTTCTAAGTAGATCTTGACTTAGGCTGAAAGACAGGGATACAGAATAGCACTTAGTCAAAACGATTGTATCAAGAATTCCACCTCTTTTGTTTGAGGGAGTCAGTAATGGCAAATTTTTAATAGTAATTTCTGGCTTATTCTGAGTAAAGGAAGAAAAGACTGGTTTTTTTACTATGTTGTTTTTATTCATCAAATTTTAGGAGAAAAATTACGGGAGTAGGTGGAAGAAAAAATTGCTTTCTTGTAAAAGATATGCAAAAAACGATGTTACTGTATGTTTGAAAGCGGGCAGTGAGAAAGGTCGTATGACTGCACCTAGGACAATACTGATGAGGCTGTTCTGTTACTCCACATGTCCTCTTGTCATTATTAGGTCTAGTAAGGTTTCAACAAATGTATCTTAAATGAACTTTCAGTTATAATTCTTATGTAGCAGCAGAGGATTTGTCAGTTTGTTGGATTACTTTGTGCTCTACCGCAGTGTTCTAACCTTTATTTGGTAAAACTGGACAAAAGAAAGGCACAGAAACACATGAATATGGAAAAAAAAAAATCCAAGCAGACCAAAACTCATATGAAATCACAATACCATAGTTCCAGGTATTGATAACATTCAGCACGTGTGGATGGGTACCTAAATCACATGCCTATAGTCTCAGAGATACTGAAAACTATTCAGTCCAGCTAGTGCTTATGTTGGGAAAACTCAACCCCCTCCCCCCCGCTCTGGCACACGACAGATACCTGTTTGAGGTCCAATTAGTCTTGCACCAAAACTCCAGGCAAAATACAGCTGCATTGACACTTTTCCACCTGGCTTGCCTAGGACGGGCTCCAACCTGAGGAATAACAGTCTCAAATCAACATGTCTGTAATGACAGTATCAACCTACCAGCTGCTGGCCAGGACTGAGGAGGAGGGAATGTGTTGGCACACACCCCATTGAAGAGGGTATCATGATAGATGCAAACCTTCTAACAACTGAACAGACACTTGGGCACAAAATAACCTTCCAAGACATCACAAGCAAAATTAACATACAGAGATTGCTCCTATACCTCCTGCAAAGAACTAGTAGTGGTCATTTACTGGAGGATCAAAGAGGAATCGTCCTTATGCTGAGGAAGATGTATGCTCACTTCCTGAATAGCACACCCTGTGTGACCATCTGCAGCAGTAAAGACTCACAGTGTTGAGAATAATGATGAACACTTTTTAAAAGCTTCCTGTGCATCCTGCCTTCCTGAAGCTAGGAAGTCATCCAGGTAGTGTGTTAACATCCATCACAGAGTGCTACTGGGCCTGGCTTAGCATGGTGCTGAGTGAAGTCAGAAGTCTTGCCTTGGAGAGGATTATAATTGCTATCAGCACATGATAAGGAGAATCCCTTTTTCTGGAATATGCTTTCAAAAACTTCGATCAATCTAGCAGAGCTAACAGGAAATGGAACTCCTAGATCTTTCACATATGAGATTTTCTTCCAGCTGTGACCTATTCTCCCCTTTTTCTCATCTGAGTGAGATCAATTGCAGTCATGCAACGATGCCAACCAATACATACAGCTTAACCCCTGCCTCTGTAATTTTCTGTTTATAAGCAAAAGAGATTTTTGGGCTGTGATCTGTGGGAGGGCGTGAATGAGCATGAAAATGCTCATCATGGCAAAATCATTAGCCATTACTACCTGAACAGCCAAGTGGAATGAAGACAATCATAAGTCTCAGTTATAGATGAGCCAGTAGCTACACTGATACCATTATGTTTTTCTCAACAACACAGTTACGTGATGCTCCCAGACCCAAGGATATTCTATTATCTGTGCCTGATGTCCAACTAAGAACAAAACTTTATGTCATTTCAGCAAAAACATTGGAATGAAATACAAGTACAAAACTAAATACAAATATTCTTGAAAGAAACCATCTGAAACAGTGTCTTCCCCTTCCTCTGCCTTTTGTTTCCTGAGCAGTATTGTCGCGATCCGCCCACAAGGGGTCACGGGTCCGCCTACAAGGGATGTGGTCCTGCCCACCAGGGCCCCAGACCACTCCCCAAATGGAATCAAGGGCGAGGCACTTCTCTCCAAATCCACAACCAATTGTAGGAATCAGACACACCCTCTTATGAAAATATATGTTTATTTATACTAAGCCAAAGTCTATTCTATGGAGCACTCTTATATCTTACAATCTATGTTTTATTCAAATATTGCAATACCGTTATCACAGTCTATGGAGTCTATATCTTAGTCTATATCTTAACAGTTTAATCGAGAAGATCTCTCAACGTTTGATAACCACTCAGTCAATCTACCCAGAAAAGGAATAGGAAAACCAAGAGTTTGAGGGGTAGAAATAAGGGTCTTATTGGAGAGAAAGGTCCCTATCACTATATGGATATGTTGTGAGTGTATGTAAATGCAGAAGAAGTCTCAGAGTCGTTCTCTTCTTTGCCTGGAATCAAGTCGGTCTGGTCAGTCTGAATTTTAACAGCTTGTGCCTTTAAAATTCAGCTCTGGCGACTCCGGCTGAGGTTTCTCGGAGGAGGGGGGGGGGGGGCTCCCTGGCAGCCTTCCCCTTCTTTTCCTCCCCCCTGTTGTCTCCTTAAGGCAGTTTATAGAAGTTCGTTGGAAAGCAGATAACAGTCAAGGTCACCTGCCTCCTTCAGGAAAGGCAGCTGTTTCTTCTTGAATTCAGCGAAAACTCCTGACTGGAGTAAAGTCAGGGCAGAAACGCCTCTCCCCAGGCGTCTCTGGGCAAGTTTACCCCCCCTGTACCCCCCCTGTACAAGCTTCTTGTTCTCGGCTCGTGACTATGTGGGGGGGGGGAAGGATGGGGTTAGAGAATTGCACTCACGGCTTGCTACGCAGGTAGGAGCAGTTCGTGAAGATTCTCCATATATATCAGACGGTGGAAGAATCACTGCCAACTCCAGGCTATCGGCCTGGTCCTGGGCCAAGGCCCAGCGAGGAAGGGGGTCTGCTCTCTCCCGGTGGTGGCGCAGACGGAAAAGAGAGAGAGGCGGGGCTCTCTTCTGCTTTTATAGTGTCCGTTATCTTCAGATTCTAGAAAAATCCAGGCACTTCCCAGCCGTTCCCGGCAGTCCTAGCAGCCGCAAAGCATCTCTGGGAAAGGGAATTCACTGTCTCAATGAGACATAAATCTCCGTTCACCACACAGTATTCTTTCATCAAGTAAAATTGGTGGTGACCATATTCCCTGTCCTAGATGTGCCCTCTCCTGCCCCTGCCCAGCACTCAAACCAAGGCACCCGTCATGCCCAGTCCTTCTGCTCTAGGAACATCAAGCATTTGCAGTCAGGGCCTGGAGCTGGTGTTCAGCAACATGGGAATGTCTGTGTCCCTCAGGCTGTTGCCCATCATGTTCTTCCCATCCCAAGTATGGTCTACCATACCAAGAGGTTACATGGATAGTCCCTAGCTAAAGAGCAATGATTGCTAGTCCTGAATCAACTCTCACATCTTACCCAAGAATAAGTAGACGTCACACCTAACCAGCTGATAGAAGAAGAAAAGCAGCCTAGGCAACATATGTGATCAGTATGGATTCAGGATCAGACCTGCTTGCTTTAGGGAGAGTGGCCTAAGAAGCCCAAACACAAAATTGCAAAATCAGTAGCAAAGATCTTAGGCAAGTCTATAAAACTGGGAGCAAAAGGTTACCACTTCTGATTGGTTACAACCAAAGACAACACATGTGTTAAAAGGGAAGAAAAGGCAGTGAGGGTCTTGAAGTTATCTTTCCCTTATGTCAAACTGCCTCTGATGTTAAAGCACAGAAAGATATATTGGTAGTAATTAAAGTTGTGAAAATGAATTCAAAATGGAACAAAAATGGAATAGGGATGTGCCCAAGCAAGAAGAAAATCTCTCAACTTACTTTTTTTCTAACACAACTGATTTCCATTTCCATCTAGACTTATTAAATGCTATAGCATTTATTGTGTCCAGTAATAAGCTGAGCTACACTGGAGAAGTCAAGAAATGATTAAAAATTGTGCAATGTGCAAGAAGTGGGGTAGTTCTGCTTGAAAGAACACCCATAGTTGTGCCAGCTGGGAACTGATATATGTGTGTCATACATGGTTTCTGAAAAGGACAAGTAGCATACTTGCCCCAGAGGCAAGTGTTGGCTTTGACGGGCAACTGCATTCCTATCACCCCTGTACACCTTGGATGCCTTCAGCAGGCTGTGAGGGCACAGCATGACACTGCTGTCTTTGGGGACAGTTGTGCAAAAGGGACAGCTATGCAACGAAATGGCAAGGAGTTGCTGCTGAGGGACAAAGTTTGCTGCCGGATCTTTACTGCTTATAGTGCCCTAGGAATAGGGAGCAATCAGTTTTGCTGGGTTTTTTTTTTGTTTGTTTTGGGTTTTTTTTTGTTTTGTATTTGCTTTTGCCCAGATTTGTACTGAAGTTTGGGGGAAGGGCACTGATTTCCCTGAAGCCCTCGCCATTGTACTGTTGTTTATACCAGTGCACAGCAAGCACCACGTAGGTGTTTTGGTCCTGGCAGATAAGGCTGTTCCAGCAGACCCTGAACTGGAGATGTGCTGTAAGCAAAGTGCTTGCTCCACATCCACATCCAGTTACAAAAGTGCAGTGTATTTGATGAAGCCTATCAGAATGGCCCTCTCTTCAAAGAGAAGGTGAAAAGAATCCATCCCTTCTTCTAAGGAGATTGTGAATAAGCAGTATAATGACTGCCATTCATTACTGGACTTCTTGGCATTGAATCTCAGGGGGTACAATTCAGATTTCTATGATTCATGCATGGCTCATAGGGATGAAATCCAATCCACAAGCAAGATGGATGGGAGTATTATCCTGTACTGAACGCTAACGGCCACCCCACTCATGAAACAGGACACTTAGTGAATAAAGAACACTTGTGTGAGACACATAATTCTTAAATATCAAACAATTTTTTCTTGAAAATGTCAAGTGTAACTCCACCTCCACCTTTGAATAATGGTTTTTGCTTTGGGAATTTTTTTAGAAATGAAAAAAAGTCACATACAGTATTTCATAAACTTTTATTTAAAATAAATTTAGCAGAGTGATAGAATTTTAGCATTTTGATTTATTGTGTATTGCCTCCATTACTGTGCGTGAATTATTTCCATGGAAATAATGCTAATGAAGCACTTTATAGGGCTGGTTTAGAATGTACAGTTGAACTCTCCAGTTTTGGGCACGTCTCCACCACTGGCTTGTCTCCTGCCCAAGTTGCAAGTTGTCATAGCACCATAGCACACAAATGTATACATGAGCTGCAGCAGTTCTCTTGACATACTGGAATTATATCATTACTTGTTTTTTCACATTAAACCATCAGATATGTCTCTGGGTTTGACTGGTATACTTTTAAAAACAGCAGTTTGCACTTAACTGTTTTGCCATATCTGCTTTGCCAGTCAGCAGTCAGCATTTATTACTTCAAAAAGTTACTTGCAAACAATAGTTTAGCATTATTTTCTTTCCTAAATGTCAACAGCCTGGGGACAGGGCCTCCAGCCTTTTGGAAGTCAGCTTGTCCACTCCCAGGTGGCACCTGCCACATTTTGTTTTCTGCCTGTCCCAAAAAGTGCTGTACTCAACCTGAAGACTACCAGGCACTCATTATGGGAGCAAAAGGAGGGATGTTGGAAAGACACTACCAGTCAGACTCCACATCAGCTGTTCACGTATTGGAAGGTCACTATAAGGTCCCCTTAGAGCCTTCTCTTCTGCAGGCTGACCAGCCCCAGATCTCTCAGCCTGTCTTCATAGCAAAGGTGCTCCAGCCCTCTAATAATTTTTGTGGCTCTCCCCTGGACATAGTCCAAGAGGTCCACATCCTTCTTGTGTTGGGGTCTCCAGAGCTGGATGCAGTACTCCAGGTGAGGTCTCACTTGGGCAGAATAGAGGGGCACAATCTCTTGATCTGCTAGCCATACTTCTTTTGAGGCAGCCCAGGATGTGATTGACCTTCTGGGCTGCCACTGTGCTTTGGTGGCTCATGCCTAGCTTTTCATCTACTAGTACCCCCAGGTCTTTGTCCACAGAGCTGCTCTCTAGCATGTCCTCTCCCAGCCTATATTGACAATGATGGTTCCCCCTGCCCAGGTGCAGGACCCTGCATTTGGCCTTGTTGAACCTCATGAGGTCCACCTGGGCCCATCTCTCCAGTCTGTCCAGGTCCCTCTGGATGGCACGCCATCCCTCTGGCATATCAACTCCACCACCCAGCTTGGTGTCATCAGCAAACTTGCTGAGGGTGCATTCAATGCTACTGTTGATATAATTAATGAAGATATTAAAGAACACTGGTCCCAGTACGTACCCCTGAGGACAACCACTTGTCCCCTTTTTCCATCTGGACATTGAGCCATTGACCACTACTCTGTGGATGCGACCATCCAGCCAATTTCTTATCCACTGAACAGTCCACCCATCGAACCCGTATTTCCCCAACTCAGAGAGAAGGATGTTGTGGGGGACCGTGTCAAAGGCCTTGGAGAAGTCCAGATAGTTGAGTCCCCATGAAGGGCTGAGGCAGGGCTGTATATGCACCTGATGAAAAAAAGGACCACTAGAGGGGCTTTCCAAACAGGTACCTAAAAGTCTCTTGTGCATCAGTGCAACATCCTATGGCTGAGTAAACAGCTGGCGCTGGTCTCCTGGTTTCAGCCCAGCCATGATGAGTGTGTGCACGGGCATGTGTGTCAGAACTATGGGTGGCAGTACACGAATGTGATCTGTGGTTCACTGTCTGCTATTAATGTTGATAGTTTGGCTGCAATAATGGCTGGGTTAATAAAAGGTTTCCTAGGAAATATGAGCTGTGATCTGTGTCTGCCAACAGGCCTATTGACTGTCATGGAAAGGGAATTGCCAGCACTGGAAGGGCCTCTACCTACCATGGATAGCCTCAGGACACCAGGCTTTCTCTATGCACTAGTGAATGAAATACCACTCTGGACTTAAAAGAACAAGAAGAATTTTTCAGAATCACTGGATTTATTTTTTTTCCTTCCAAAGACAATCAAGGACTTTTCTAGTAGCAGATTAAAAACCAAGCAAGTAAACCAACAAACAAAAAACACTTCAAGATCATCCCAAAATCTGAACAGATGTTTAGACAAAAAAAATAATGGTTTAGTCAAATTCACTTCAAAAATTCACTTGAAAAATCCAGCTCACTTAAGAATCTTAAGTAATTTCAGTTAAAAAACCCCACTGTTCTACCAAAATGGAAGTTTGAATAACCTTGAAAGGCATGTTGTTATGTAACAAGCAATACCATATACTTTCCTCATAAATCTGTCCTTTCCTGAAAAGAATAAAAGAACATGTGAAAAATTTTGTGCAACTACATATTTCTCCCTATGTTGTTTATGACTGTATCTTCAAGCAGCATAGGAAATGAGATCTCTTGCTACATATTACAACATTTTAAAAATCTCATCAGCAAAAAACACATGGATAGGAGAAAGGCAGACCTCCCAGCAGGCAGGAGAAGCCATAGGAGCAGCACATGTATGGGAAGCATACTCTGATCAGCGCTGCAGGTGTTGTTTTTCTGGGTGCCAGAAATCCCCGTTCTGCCCTCAGCTAATGCAGGAAGGCAACAGGCAGCAATAGAAGGGAGGCTTACCATTAACTCTGTCTTTCCTGGCTGCACAAAAGCTAATACCCTTGTGGTGTTTCTGCCTACAGGAGATGTGTAGTCTTCTGGAATCTTAAGGAGCTGTGTTCTTCTGGGATGGAACAACTCCACTGGTGACAAAGAGCTGGGTAGAAGAGGATGCTGCAAGACTGGATCTGATGTGGGCTGGGCATCTGAGAGCAGTTTGAGATCTATCAGCTAGCTACAGTGTGATAAAACTTTTATCCTCTTTTAAGCACAGTGAACTGGCTCATCATTACCTAAAGTGTGGGCTCTCACTCCCAACCACCACAGTGCTGCTGGGGATTTGTGAATTGCCCTAGTAAGGCAGATTAGCAGTGGAAGCAGTTGATCTTGAAACTGCAGAAAACTACCCCTTCACATTAGTCCCAGGTTTCCTTGCACTGGGAAGTAAGTTTGTTAGCTGAGGTTAGGGTTTATATGTGAAAGTGAGAATCTTCCTTCTTGTCTAAGGTGTATCTCACACCTGCAGCTGACTGCTGTGTGCTGTCCCACTGTCAGGATGAATCAGTTAGTGAAGGCCTGGGAGAGATCCAGGCTGCGACCATTTAGGACATCCGATTATACACCACCTACCAACAACTTGATAAAACCCTGCTGCTGGTGCTCTCCATAGCTTATAATGTTTATCACAGAGCCAGGCTGCTTGAGCAGGATTTAGAGACTGAGCCAGAGCAAGTTAACACCTCCTGTGCACTGTAAGTGTGCTGAGCCATCCCACAGCACCTGACAATAGGCAGATCTTGCAATAATCCAAAATTTTCTCAGGTTCCTATTTATCACTGTGAGCTAGCTGAGGCAAAGAAAAAGAAGGAAGCATCTTCAGCTGTTGTAAAGAGCTCTTCCAGAAAGAGTTATAAAAATTTAGGGGACTAGGATGTCCAGACTGTCTGTTAATTCCGTCTGGCTTTTCTGATGCTGGCCTCATCCATGTATTTAAAACAAGAAACTAAGGCACCAAGGTGACCTCAATGGCACATATGGAGAAGGGAAAACTGTTTTAATCTTTTCATGCACCTCGTGTTGCTACAGAGCTGTTCTGTTGCCAGAGCTCTGGAGCTGCTCAGAGAGTCATTTCTTTGGGTGCTGTCACTGTTTCAGGACCTAATTTGATGGGCCATGGATGCCAGCTCTGACAGTAAGCTGAAGACTGTAGGTCCATGCCAGACAAGCCTACTGCCCACCCCACAGCAACAGGATGCCTGCATGGCTACCCCCATTTATCACTGGGAGTGTTGCACCACTGTGGCCATGACTATGGCTGATTATGAGCTGCATGAGTGATTAACTCTGGAGGTGATCTTCATGGAAGGGAAAAAGACTGGAGAGAGTGGAAAAAGAAGCAAACACATGTGTGGGAAATAAGAGATATGGCCATGAGGAATCCTGGTGGGGCTGTCTGTGCCATAATGCGATACCTCCATATGCCAGTAGTCCTGGATTCTTACTGATGGTTCATGGCAAATAAGTGTAAGAAGCTTGTTGATTGCAAAGACTTTTCAAGTATAAAACACAGAGCAAAATGCAGAAGATCATGAACTCAAAACATGATTAGCAGAGAGATGCTAAGCATGTGAAATGTTTGCTTACAGTTACTATTTTATTGTGATAATTTTAAAGAGATAGTTGTTTCTGTGGAGTTGTGTTTTTTTCTTTTGCTAAAGAGGGACTTGTAGTTAAAGCACAAATAGAATCTGCAATGCAGCGCTAAAACTGATGTTGATCGCTTCAGCCAGGAGTAACAAATCCTATTCTTTCTGTGTATTTCCCTCTAATGCAAGCTGGGGTTTATTGATTTCTTCTGTGAGCTTATATATGTACTTTTCCTTTTCCACAGCTTAAAATAAAGTCAAAATTATTTGTTCTTATAAGCCAGCCATTCCTTCAGGGAACTGCAAATTTTTCATTAGAGAAAAGATCTTGGATGGAAAACCTTGCAGGAAGAATGCCCTCTCTCCTTACTGGTGGTAGGTACAACAGGCAAATGACCCAAAGCTGTGGAGCAGGAGGGAGCAGTGACTGAAATAGTTCCCGCCCCCTCACCTCCCCCTTCCCAGCCAGATCATCCAAAGCAGAGGATATCATGAGCATCCATGGGAAGGGAGGGGGGAAAAGTCTTTGGCACTGAAATCCTAACAGCATCCCCTCCCTGCTCCTCATGCATACTTGCCAGCCTTCCTATTCCTTGTTAAAGGCTGATTGCAAAGAGTTAAACTGTTTCCATATGTCCAGTGGGAGAACAGAGTTTGTAGCCTTTGGCAACCCCTGCTGCATCCAGCTGCAGCTGCTACCTGTGTGTTCCCCAAGGCACCCGCCTATGCATGCATGTGTGTGCGTGTGCAAGTGTGTAGGTGTGTGTGCACATGCACATGCACTTGTGACATCTGAACTAGGTCCCCACCATGCCAGCGAAACCCGTCTGTCCTTGCTGGGAGAGATACTAATTCAGAGCAGTTTCTTCCCCCTCCTTTCTTGGAACTGACCACGAGCCACGTCAAACAATATACAACTGAGAAAAATGCAAATAAACTTAAGTCTGCATAGCCCAGCAATGCAGCTAGCCGCCCACTTGCGAGATACTAAACTGGTGTACACATGATACACAAAGAACGCTGGCTAGTTTCACCAATCCCTTCTGACAGAAAGAAAAAAAAAAAAAGCAAAAAACCTGATCCTTGTCTTTATATCAGTGAGGTTGGAGTTCTTGCTAATAAAGGAGCTTTTCCCATGATGCAGTGTGATAAGGATTGGCCTACATGTAGCCCAGCAAGCCACTGCTGATGTTTTCTTGATTAGGTGTCTTATCTTCCATTGAGCTGCATCTGATGAAGGTTGCTGACAGCGTAATGGCAGGGAAAGCATCGGACAGCTCCATAAAATGGCAGCTATGCTATGACATGTCAGCCAGGACCTGGTGGATGGTAAGTTGGTGTGATAACTTTTTTTTTCCCTCCCTGGAAGCTTTTTTTTTCCTTTCTGAACTCCTCCTTCACTGTTGCAATCCACGTGCTGCAAAGTTCAGAGTGTGCAAAGTTTTCAGCTCCACTTCAGTGACTCTGCAGAGCTCCTAAACACCACAGTCAGCTAGATAGGATTTCTCTGCTGCTGTAGTGTCATGGGCCTTCTTTTTAAAACAGCAGCAAGGACACCAGGGGATTTTTCTTTCTCCTTTTTCTTATTCTTCTTCTCTCTTTTCTTCTTTTTTTTTTTTTTTCTTTTCTGTGAAATGNTTTTTTTTTTTTTTTGTGAAATGCAAATTTTGCAGTGCTTGCCAAGCTAGTTGGTGTGAGAATGTGGAGGTGGAAGCAGTCACGGGAAAAAAGAAAGCAGCCTTGTCATCATGCTTTTGGCTAATTGTTCTTGAGTTGGTCTTAAAAATAGAGCAATCTGCCTCTTTATTCTGTTTCCTCTGAATAATTATTTAGAAAGTGTATTGTATCATGTTGTGAGCAGCCTCCTAATCAGTATGCAATTGTCCCCCACGCTTCCCCTTAATTTGGAGTCCTCCTCCCTTCCAATGAATGCAGTAACTGGAGCAACTACTGATTAATATGCCGCTTGTCATAATTAAATTTAGTTAATGAGGATATGCATATTCAGTCCATTTTTTCTTTGTTTGGACGAGCATGGCTTTTTTGTTCATATTTATACAGCTGCAAATGAAGGCAAGGAGGTGGAAAAAAAACCCTTACAGAGCTCAGAGAAGAGTGGACCCTAACAGACAACTTTTTAAATGTTAGTAATGTTTTTAATGTTAAATGCCTTTTGGGCAAAGGAGCCCCAAACTTTATTTAATTAAACCAGTGGGGCCAGGAGCAAGTGTTTTGGGAATGAAAAGCTTTTCTCCTCAGCAGAGCTACATGAAATTTTCTCCATATACTGATTTTGTTGCGTGTGGACAATGGTCTCTTGTATGCAATAGCCATGCCATGAAAGGGACCTTCAGCTGGCTAGCATTCCATTATGAATATTAATTTCATTCTTGGGTTGCTTTGTCTGGGTGTGTATTTTTACCCTTTTCATTCCTTCATTGATTGCCTTTGCTTGTTTGTCTGGATAATTATTATGCTTACTGCATGGGCTGCTTTTTCACAATTAGTACAGTGCTGAGACAATAGGCACTTTATTCTTGGGCGGTGGTTCTGGGGAGCACCAGTGGATAGCACGTCCCAGTGCCTGGACAGAAGGCAGCTTTCTGATTATAGCTGCCTTCCTACACCGCTTTGCAAGGACTTCATTATCTTTCCAAAGGTGGATGTTGATACGTGCCTTCAGTGAGGGTATCATACCTGAAGGGAGTATTTAATTTAAATTATGTTTGCTACTTGTGATTGTTTCTGTACTTTTTGAATACAGAGAAGGAAGCTTATTCTGTCTTTGCTACTTGTTGAACTATTGTGGTATGAATATTCATGTAAATTTAGAAAGAACAGAGGAGAAAACTAAATGATAAAAAGCTGTTTTGTGAACCTACTTTTTTGCTGGGAGTTTAGATTAATGTTTAGATCTTTTTATTGTAAGTGTGTACATTATTGAAAAGAGCTGTTAAAGTGGCTGACAGATGTTTAGACATAGGCGCTATGAAATGTTTGTGTAGCAGATTTCCTTAATGTTGCATGTACAAAGGCTTGGTTTTTTTAAGGAGCATGTCTTAAGTTTAATAAAAGTTTCTCTAAGGATAGCTTTCAGCAAGCTGGCATTGCTTCCAAAGGGAAAAGAAAATCAATACTTTCACTTCAAGCAGTATTTTATCCTGAATGGTAATCTGTAAAATACAGGTAATGTACATGTTCACTGTCACAAGTGTGTATTTCATACACAGTTTAGAAACTGAGTTTAAAAATGTTTAACTGTTAAGTATGGGTGAAAATCAAGTTATAGTTTGCTTGTACGTTCTATTTTGCATCGTATTTCTAATTCATAAATTTGCAGTTGTAGAATCTAAGGTAAACCCATGTACAATGTAAATTGTTTTCTCTCTAAAGAAGGAGATGTACCTTATGCTTCAGTGCCATAGTGTACCAAATAATACCACAGAGTTTATTGCATATTTTTTCAAATAGTAAATTCCTATGAGGAATATGCAGTATAAGTAAAGCCTTAAGACCTCTCAGTGAAAAAAAAAATAAATAAAAGGCAGACTTCTTTAGTTTTCTGCTTCTGCTTTTCCTGAATTATTGTAAAGACTGAATTGCAAATGACTTGTGGGGAGCAGGAAATAGCATATTAAAATTGTTACTCATAGTTATAAAAAAGTTCACTAACAAATGTTATTATGACCGGCATCATTACAAAACTTAGACAGGTTATCTAATGTATAATTATTTTGCAGTGTGGATGTTCAACATTATATTTAGTTTCAATATTCATACAATCAAAACTTTTTTTGAAATAAAAATAATTGAAACTATTCTCTGGAAAACAACATTCCGTGTTTCTCTTTAAATTAAGTGGAATTAGTGTTTAGTAAGTAAAGTCTGTGTTATCGACCTATGCTATTGTAGTACTACTCTGTTGTTTCCTATATCACTATTTATTTCATTCATATTCTTTTATTTAGTTACAATAATAACAAATTAATTTGATAGGGAAAAACAAACAAACAGAAATTACACTTTCTCCACCTGTGTTCTTTTGCATAGAGACGTATTTCCTAAAATACAGGAGTGTAAAAGTTACTGATAATGCAATAAACAACCAAGTACAAACAAAAGTAAAGTTCTAATATGTTAAAAATAGTATATATGGAAAATTTTTAATTTATTATCCTAATCTTTTAGGTGGTTGTGATGTGGTCAGCTTAGTTGTTCATCATCTTATTTTTCCATTTAACTTTGAGGTGAGGGAAAGAACATATTCAGTGAAGAGACAGAACCTATATATCAAGTATTATTCAGTATGGCTGGAAAATACTCTAGAATTTTTTTATTGAAGAATCTCAATTTATAAAGTGAGGAGGAATGATAATAAGGGTGATTGAGAGGACGATACCTGTAGAAACATTAGATATTTTTTATTGTCTCTTCATTAATGGCAAAGGGCTAGTTTGGAATTACAGTCATATAATGTTTTGTGATTGACTTTACAGATTTAAAAATTCATCACTTTACAGATTTAAAAATTCAAATCTAAGTAGCTTTTTACAAAACTTTGTGGTATTGTTATTAGGCTGCTGTGTTTTTTCTTGTGGGAAAGGTTTCCAAATATTTGCGTTTCAGCTACTTTGTTAAATCTGTGCCAAAGTCTGAATGTATGTTTATGATTGTCAGATCATCGACTTGCAAATCTATAGAGTGTAAATATATATTCTAAAATATATCTTCTTCCTAATCTGAAAACCCTGGTTTTGTACACATATATATAAGCATACGCAGTAGAGATAGAGAATGAAAAATAGTCTGTCTATTCAAAACTGTTGGAAAGAGGTATTGAAATCACAGGTTTACGTTAAGAACAATCCAGAGACATCTAAGGAAGTTCTGAATGGTTGCAAATACTGCACGTTTCCTTTTGCTTAATGGCTTGATCTTACGATCAAAAACATCACAACAAAATTTCAGAACAAAAAAGTTTGTCAATACAAAGTTTATCACTTTTTTATTCTACTCCATATTTCCACTTTCAGAAAGAAATATTTTTGAAAAGAGAAATTTCATAAAGTATTAAGGCTGTATTAATAGGGCATATAATCCCAAATGGAGGTAAAAATAATAGCAATTTAGAAGTTATAGTTCAGCATTAAAAGAATTATTCCAATCCTAAATTTATTAGTAAAGCCAGGTTTTAATGTGCTTTTTGGTTTAACACAAATGTTAATCACATTCCAAGGGAGTTGCAGTATGTCAATATTTTCCAGCAGCACATCTGTGCCGTTTTCTAATTTGAATTAAAATGGTCTTCATAACACAACAACTCCATTGGTCGTTCAGATATACAGCTTGTTAATGAATCCTTTGTTCCCAATAATGACTTTTAATTAAATGATTTAGAAACAAATGTCAGTATAAGTGTGGACATATTGAACATGCTGTGCTTATTCATGGACCTATAACACAATATCTTAATTCTGTAAATTTCAGGGGGAGGGGTGGGTAAAAGGAAGGGTTATATTTGTAAGCTGTTCAGTTTTCCTCACACAAAAATGCAAACAGCATGCATAACTTACTACAAGATCCTTTATTCACTATTTAATGATTATTCTGAATGATTAGCCAAAACATGTCTTTTTAAAGAAAAACTGTATATGCTTATGAGACACTGTAAATATTTAGTTTTTCATTTTTGATCTGAGCAGTTACTTTTCGGTCTATAGCAAATATCTGACTCAGGTATTATGTATACTTAGTATCTCTCAGGATTAGATTGTTTAAAATCAGAAAGATGTCTGGAGAACTGTAAAACTTGAATGAACATTCATTTCTAAGGTTTAATGTTTTTTATTATGGAACAGGGGAATAATCTTCCTTCAACAATCAAAAACCTAGAACTAGCAGGGAACTTAAATACTAACAGTATACGCTAATGTAGAATTAATTGCTGTTGTTCATGTTCAACACTTCTTTATTGCTGGTGTTTTTTTTTTCAATCTGTCCTTTTAACCAAGAAAAAGGCACTTGTGCTTATTAACAAGCACATATTTATTCCAATTCCTCTGTGTCTTTTCACTTTCAGTCCTTTGCATGTTATTTATGTATTTTCAGTTAGATTTGCTACTGTGAGATGTAAGCCATTGAAGCACCTTTTTCTACTTGTGCTTCATACTTGTATCCAGCAAGAACTCCACACTGGGAGTCTGGCAGTGCCTCCTTTTTCTGCTCGTTCTGGCAATGATAACAGTTTTCTTATGAAGAAAGCTGTACATCAACAATATCATAAAGATACGCTTGTGTGTATGTGCACATGCAACTGCATGTCTAAATACGTGTGCACTATATTGGCCTAAGGCATGATCCAAAGTTCACTGACATCAGAAGACAATGACTATTTAATTCTAAAGCAAGCTTCTATGGCATGTAAAACACAGTTGTTCTTTATATAGAATCATAGAAAGTATGTAACATGTCTGTAATTTATACAAGTATTCAAGATGTAATGAACATTGGTGTTTCGTGTACCAGTTCAATAACCGTTTTCCTTTGTAACTTACCTGAACACTTACTATGACTGAGGAAAGGCATGCACCAAGCAAGCAATGGCACATTGCTGTTGCTGAATCTTCTGTAGGACCTAAGAAATTTTATACAACTCATAATAAAGTTGCTTTTTCTGTTCTGAAGCTATCAGCCTCTCCTTTCACTTTCCTATTTTTTTTTTCCAGATACCTGTTTCTTTGCATCTGTTGGGTTTTTTTTTTTCTTATGCAAAAAAAA
>VZZY01007051.1:0-13181 GCA_013400335.1 Eurystomus gularis | reverse complement strand
AGCCCCTAGCACAAGAAGGATGTGGACATATTGGAGCATGTCCAGAGGAGGGCCACCAAAATGATCAGGGGAATGGAGCACCTCTCCCATGAACACAGGCTGAGAGAGTTGGGGCTGTTCAGGCTGGAGAAGAGAAGGTTCTGGAGAGACCTTATAGTGACCTTCCAGTACCTGAAGGGGGGCTACAGGAAGGCAGGAGAAGGTCTATTTTAAAAGGTTTGTAGTAATAGGACAGGAGTAATGGTTTTAAGCTAGGAAAGGATGGATTTAGGCTGGATATTAGAAAAAAGTTCTTTAACATGAGAGTGATAGATCAATGGAATGGGCTGCCCACAGAGGTGTTTGAGGCCCCATCCCTGGAGTCACTGGAGATCAGGCTTGATGGGGCTCTGAGCAACCTGACCTAGGTAGAGATGTCCCTACTTGTGTAGGGAGGTTGGACCAGATGACCTCTAGAGGTATCTTCCAGTGTAGAACAGTATCCGAGTCTCCACAGAAACATTCTGAAACTTTCAGTTGCAACAGGCATATCAGGTTTGTTGTTTTCTGTTTTTTTTCCCTGTGAAACTGCAAGCTTTAGTTGGCTGTGCTCTGTTGACATACCAGGCTGCACATTTTCAGCAATGTGTGCATGGCGAGATCCATGCTCTTAATAATGTTGCATTTGAATTTAGATAAATGTAAAAAGCAAAGCTGAATTGAGTGGTATTGCTAGTCAGAAGTCAATATCTGAAAGTGTTCCCAATGGAACGCGTGTGAGGACTGCTGGGGTTTTTTTTTTCTCTTAATAGATGTGTGCTTCTGTTTCAAGTTGCTGCTTAACCTCAGTGATAACAGCACTGAAGAGAAATAGTTCTTTGTTCTCAGGCTGTTGTATTGGTTGGTCTTTTATCCTGATATCAAAATAAGTTGATATTGTTAGAGAATGATCTGCATATTTTCTTGCTTGAAAGTGGTGAGTAAAAGGAACAAATAATGTTTGACACTAAGTTATTATTAGCTCTGAATATAGGTTTCTGCTGTCCTTAGCTTGGCTGCAACAGTGTTACCACTTGAGCTACATGATGAAGTCATGTCCTTCCAAGGGTGCAGAGGGTTTTGAAACAGTGTTTACTTGTCCATTTTGTCTACCTCCTTATGCAAGGTTTTTCAAGGCTGAGGTTTTTTTAGTGCTTTGTCTAGTAAGACTCTCAAACTTCCTTGTGGTGATTTCAATTTCTCTTGACACCTTGGGTCATTTTTGGGACACTGATTGTGCTGCTCTGCATAAATGTTTAATATCCATGCTTTCAGAACAGTTGTTCTTGCCATATCTAAAATCCTCCTCCCAATCCTTGTGAATTCAATAATCTTTTAATCCACCCAGCTTCCTTAACGTTTACTAGCAAGCCATAAGGAATCAAAGCATAATGTTTTCTCTTCACGTTTCAAAGTTTGAGTGGAGTATCCTAGGTCTGCTCTTCAAGCCCTGTCTTGAAACTCTGTAGTCATATTAAAGTATTTATTTGGTAGTGCCTCTGTATTCCTTAAACATGCATCATATTGTTTTGACAACATTTTGATATTCTGGAGTTAATATAACACTGGCTTATTTAATTTAGAAATGTCTGAACCAAATTCTGTTGCTGAGGTTTGTTCTTCATATGGAGTCCAGAAACTGGGCAGTATGGCCATTTGGGCCGGAGAGTAACATGCCAGAATTACATAATTTAAAATGTAATGTTTCGACAAATGGTCTTTGTTTTAAACATTATTATGTCCTCCATTAAAGATTTTAATGCGTCTTCATTAAGCTTTCAAAATGATATCTCCAGTGAAGGTTTATCAGTAAGAGCAGGGGCTCAGGGAATGAGTTAAGCATTAAAGTCCCAGAGATGATTTTGTTGTAACTGATGTAAATGAGTAACTGTTAAAATACAAGATCTGTTCTGAAAACCTTGAAGTGTGAGGTAACAAGCCTCAGATGGAAGATATGAAACATTATTCATGGTGGTGGGTGTAGGTTGAGAGACCTAGGTTTTAGGTGTATGGCTTGAATGGTTTTCTTTTCCAGTATTAATGCCAATGTGTTTTATTTCAGTTATGCAAAAGGAGACTTGGATATATCATACATCACTTCCAGAATTGCTGGTATGATAGCTATGTCTGTGTTAAGAATAATTTCTGATTGTTCTAATACATGAAAAAATGAATACTTGACCTGGTGTTTCTTGTTCTGTCTTCAGTGATGTCCTTTCCAGCTGAAGGTGTAGAATCTGCCATCAAAAATAACATTGAAGATGTGCGGTTATGTCTGGACTCCAAGCATCCTGGCCACTATGCTGTGTACAATCTCTCCCCAAGAACATACCGACCTTCGAGATTCCATAATAGAGTGTGTATAGTTTCTGTGTATTTCTGTAAAAGTATTTCAATGTAATGTCTTGATTATGCCTTCATCTTTTTATTGTGAAATATGTTAAAGCAGGCTGCATAATCCAGAAGATGACAAAAGAGTAAGTAAACGTAAGGTCAAAGAGTAATATTCATTCTGCTTGTCTTTTGCTTTCAATCCAAACTTAACTGATTAAAGACTAATCTTTAATCTCACTGACTAAAGTCTGTGTTCTATAGACTAGTAAGTGGTATGTTTGAAAACCTGTAGAGGTGTACCTTACATGTTTCAGATTTATATGGAGAATACTTAGCACAATTAAATCTTACTAAAATTCAGAGTGTTTCCTTTATCAAAGGTAGTACTCCTTTGGCGACTGATTTGCAAAACTTGTTTTCTAGACTTTCTTTGTTCCACTACATACCTTTTGACTCCCATATAGCTCAAACCTAGCTGACTGCTTGTTGCTACTGCCTTAAATGTTGGTATAGCTTAGGTGTGCCTCTGTTAGCCTTTCTGGCTCTTTCTCTGATACCGAAATGAAGATGTGCCTAATTCAATAACAAACTAGTGAGGACAGTGTGTTAGGTGCTGAGATACTAGACTTCACTGTGTATTCCTAAATGCACTTCAGCTGTCAGCTCTAAGTTGCTCAACAGTGGAGACTGTTACTGTGTTGTGAGTTTTCAAGCACTGGCCACATTAGACCTCACCTAATCGATCTGTAGTGGTTGTGCCCCTTCTCCACAGTACTGATTGCCCAGAGGAGAGTCCAGAAGTATTATTTGTTACAGGAAACCCCTTTTGGGCCTTATCTTGCAGAGCAATCCTTAGCATTACTTCAGTTATCCAAGTTTACTTAAACTGCAGGCTGAAGTATGTTTAATTCTATCTAGTGCTTGCCACTTCCTTTTGTTTCACTGTAAATGTGTAAACAAGATGAAGTACTGTCACATCTGTAAAAGAAAAAAAATACTGCCTCTTTGGATGGAGGCAGTCAGCTTCTTTGTCTGCATCTGGTCCTGTATGAGGATCAGGCGGAGGCTGTTCAACAAGGAAGGCAAAGCTTAATCGTGCAAGAAATATCTTGCGTGATGATTTGGAGCAGGTACCCCAAAGCAAAATCTTCAGCAATACTCTTTCGTACTAGATTGCTGGAAAGTCTACTGAGGCTGACATAATTAACTAATCTATTCCTCATCCTCCAAAGCTATCAATCTTAGTTTATGGAGTGATAAATTCTGTGACTAGGAAATTGTTACCCTGGGGATTATTTTTTGGTTATGCAAAGTCTGGGGTGCCTATACAGTGATATTCCTGATGTATTGGTACTGTGAATAGTAATATAAGCACAGCTAAATCTACCATTGTTCTCGAACTCTTTTGGGCTATATATATCTTCCTGATATTCATTTTGTATCATGATCTTTGCTTTTTTCTGGGAAGTAATAGTAGATAATAACATGTCAAAACATTGTGGGTTCCTGTCTGCTTTATTGGCTGGGAGTATTTAGGAAGTTTCTCCAAAACATTCTTCTGTTTAAAACAAAAACATTTACTTGGAAAACAAACTCTTTAAATATATTGATGAAATTTTCCTTGTCCTCTTTGAAATCCAGAGGCATAATGAGTGATACTGACTGACCTAAGTTCATTATTCAGTGCTGGGTGAGAGCAGCCACACAGGAAGCTAAGGAAGCTTAATTTTTCTTTAGTGCTTGCAAAAGATTATTATGGCAAGCCTTAAACTTGATTAAGGGAAAACAGCTTCTGAAATTCTTAGTTTTGACACTTCAGATGCTTAGTAGGCATTTATGAAATTATATATTTTTGCTTTCTTGCTCTGTGCTATCTGTATGAAACTTTTGCAAATGTCTTTAACCTTGGTTAAAGTTAATAGTAGTTTTGAAGTCTTCTCTGCTAGTTTTGAGTCCTACTTGGAATAGGTTGTGCAGTCTCAATCATTCTGCTAATGATCAGAACGTTTTGAGCTTAAAACATAACCAAAGGAAAAGAAGGTAATGTTGTATGGTATGCATCTCATAACAAAACTAGTGTTTGAGCAGAAAGTAAATGGTAAATCAGAAAAAAGTCAGGTTTTTTGCTTTTCTTGAATACAGTTGCTTTTCTGGACTGTTTTCAGATTTGTAGCTGTAATACTGCAATATGATTCTTTCACTGCTATTGTCATATGTGAGAGTGGTGGGACATTGGAACAGGTTGTCTGGGGAGGTTGTGGGTGCTCCATCACTGGGTATGTTCAAGATTAGGTTGGATGGAGCTTTAAGCAACCTGGTCTAGTGGAAGGTATCCCTGCTTGCTGCAGGAGGCATGGAACCAGGTGATCATTAAAGGTCCCTTCCAATGCAAACCTTTTTATGATTGTGAAAAGGACTACTTATATTAGCTTTTATTTCTTCAGTGGTGACTCTGCATAAGATTTCACTAACAAAAGAACGTTCAATTTAAATCTATCACAAAGTAACACTTTCTGAAACTGCCCTGTTTTTTAATTAAAGTACTACAAAACAGTGAAAAGCTGTAGAAGACTTTGTCAGTGTCTTTTAGGCTTTTTTCCTGAGCTTTTAACAAAAACAATCTCATTGAGAATTTTTGGTGATAGTCTGTTCAGATAATTAATCTCAAGAGTGTAACCCTTGAATTCTTTTCTGGATCAGAAAACATATTGCTGATTGCAAAACTTGGGTCTTCCACATTCAGCAGTTGTGGTCCTGGGTAAAAACAAATAGAAAAAGTTTTTAATGTTTCCTTGGTCTTGGCTGAACATCTACTCCTTTACGTGTTGCAAGTGCTCCAGGATCAGATTTTGTGTACTGCATTCTTACTGGACAGCTGGTTTTAAGAATATAAGACTTGCACCAGTGAAGCTGATGATTTGGTAGTAGTTTGTAGCACTAATTGCAGAAGGAATGTTACTTAACTGTTGAGGCTTTCTAATAAAAAGACAGATACAGAAGCGAACCAAGTTGTTCTGGGGTTTTTTGCACAAATCCAGTTGAAAACTGTTTTACTCTATTCCTTGCTCTAAGAAAATTTCAGATAGTAACCTGAGTTGCTGATACTTCTAGTGCAGCAGACTACAGACAAGACTGAAGTTTTATTGCACTTCATCCTATAAAGTGGTGCTTAAAATGTGTGAGACTACTTTTAGTGAGCGTCTTGCTTAATTTGTATCTGAAGTATTAAAGTGTAAAATTGCCTCTTACATACACACCTTATGTTATGCAAATGTATGTGACTGTGTAATCTCATTTCTCACCTGTGCTGTCTCTTTTGTTGCAGGTTTCTGAATGTGGCTGGCCAGCTAGACGAGCTCCAAATCTTCAGAATCTTTATAGCATATGCAAGAACATGCATTTATGGCTGAAACAAGACCAGAAAAATGTTTGCATTGTGCACTGCCTTGTAAGAAATTGGTTTAAGTCTGAAATGCTTTGCTCAATCCATCTTTAAGTTGTGAATAAGGATGCTAGTATTCACTCAATTTGTGAATATTACTGACTTCTACTGTGAGGCCTGGGGGCAGTTCCCTCCTGCTATGTCTCTAGAAAGCTATTTGCATAAATTTTCTCCTTAGGGAAATTAGTAGGGTAACGTAGCCCATGCTTACTTGCATGTAGCATGGAAGGCGGTATGTAGGAGGGATTAAGGCAAAGTAGCCTTTGGGAGAAGGACTCTGCTCTACTGTTTCAATGTTTGCTCTATTTTTTGTTCATGTTTTCTGAGTGACAGCTGCATGTAAACTGCATTTTCCACTACTATCCATTTAAAATGTAATCTCTGTCTGCAGAATTGCAGAAACTGACTGTGAGACTCTTGGAGGAAACTGCTTTTGCTAGCAGCAGATGGCTAAATAACTTCAACTGTTCTCTAATTTATCATTTACCTCGATATAACCCAAAAAAGCAATAAAACTCTTGATAAAAGAGCCACTTCAGTCAAACATAGGGGGGAAAAATAAAGAACTATGTTCAAGATTTGAAAATATGAGTTTACTGTTATGTTTGTGTAAGAGAATTGCATGCTAAATTTTGACATGTGTCAAATACACCTGACATGTATTTTTCCTGTGCAGTAAAAAGATAAATATAACAGTTGTTACAATGCTTATGACACTGCTGGAAGGCATTCAAAACCCATTGTTTGATATGGCATAGTAGCCTATGTGGAATATCACTATCAAAGTCTAAAAGAGGATTTATTAATCTGCAAAGTGTACTTTCTTGAGCAGAGTTTTGCAAGAAAAATATCAGTTATGGTCAGCTCCTGAAAACCAATGAGGTTTTCAGTGCTGCTGTGAGGTTAGGGATCTAATTCTGTATTACAGTGATACTTAGAGTCTCTCAGTATCACACACTTGCTGGTCAAGGTGTAATGAAATGCATCTTTCTCTTAAGTGTTTCTTTAAGGTGCCTAACTAATTTTTTTCCTCAAGTATGAGGGAAGCTTGTTGTATTTAGCTTGCATGCTAGATGCAATGTGAAGAGCTTATACCAGAACTACTAGAAATGAATGGTAGCTGCCATATATGTCTTGGACTCATCTAGCTGGACGTTTTTGTAGCTTTAAAAACTAGCAAATTTAGGTTTAAAAGAGTGCTTTGTCAGGTAGAAATAGAATGTTTTAGTCTAATACACTTTCTTGGGTAACAAAGCATGAGTGTTGTTTGTTGTAAAGGTGAAACTGCACCTAGGTGTCTGGGATTCAGAACCAGGTAGGGCTTGCTGGTTTTTTAATTTTGCCTGTAGAGGTTTGCAATAGTGCAGTGAATTGTTAAATTTTTACTTTGTAATTTGAGTGATCCAGTAGAGAACAAGCAGTTGAAAAGAAGGTTTAAATGGCAGTAATAGGGATTTGCCAGACTGCTCTTCAAAGATCTGGCTCTTATGGTTCTGGCAGGCCTTCTTTTCATTGATTTAAGTAATGATTAGAACAGAAGCCTGGCTTTGAAGGAAATGCCAGATAAAACAAGTTGAGGAAAAATATTTTCTTCCCCATTTCCACACTAATTTACCAAACAATTACAGAAAAATCTCTTAGATGTTGCTAGCAAAAAACACTTTGAGAGGTTCTGTTCTGTCAACCATTACCTCTTCTGAATTTTCAGCCTTTTATAATGTAGGGATGAATCCGTGATGTGTGTAGCCACGGTCCCTGCGGAAAGAGGATCAGTATTTCAATTTTCTTCTCTTAGCTCTGTGGCAGGCTGTTAATCTCAGGTGATTTTAGTCAGAAGACTAAAGATTTTAGTGTGGCTCAGTTCTTCTGAATCTTAGGACTTTTCTTATAGCAGAAGTCAAAAATAGCTTCTGCTGAGGTTTCTACCCAAAACAGAGGTTTTGGGTAGCAGCCAGGAAACAAACTTAAAAGTGGGTGTTAGTGGTAAAAGATAATAAACATCAATTGAAGATCTCAAATAATGTTAAGCTGAAGCAATTACTTTCATTTGAGCAAGCAGATAATATGTAGTGTCTTCTACATTGTGTAGAAATAAAAGTAAAACGTTTCCCATTCAGTTACAAACTTCAAATCTAATGGTTGCACAGGACCTTGGGCTTCATTACATTAAATAAGGAGATAGCATGTTCTTCAGTAGCTTCTGTAATGCTTTTTCCAGTAGGTTTAATAACAAGTTTACTTTTGTTTTGTAGGATGGAAGAGCAGCATCTGCTGTTGTAGTTTGTTCTTTTCTGTGTTTCTGTCGTCTCTTCACTACTGCTGAGGCTGCAGTTTATATGTTCAGTATGAAACGCTGTCCTCCTGGCATTTGGCCTTCTCATAAAAGGTACGGTATCAGTCTGTAGGTACTGTTGAAGCAAGTAGTTATGCAATTGTGAACATACTACTATTTTTACAGGGTGCTTTTTAGGGCTATAAATTATTTCAATAGTGTCTGTGTACAAATAGCAAAATACTTGGAAAAACAGATGTATAATGAGTAGAGAAACTAGTTCTAAATGTTGTGACCCCTTAAGTTACTCATGATGTTCTCATAAAAAGTGAATCAAGTATGACTTGTAGTGAAGAAATGTTAGGAACAAAATCAAGGGTTTGAAGCACTTTTGAATGCTCTCTTGAGTATAAAATCTTCTTCCACATGTGTAAGACTTATTCCATGTTTACTAGTTTATTACAATAGGTTTTACTGTGTCAGAACACTGCAAGTTCTGTGGAAAGACCAATAATGATTTCTGTCAATCTTCTCTGTTTAGGTAAGAATGCCTTCTGCTTTTTAAAGGAGTGCATGCAGAGGTGATTTTCATATATTTTGACAAATGTTTTAAACTGGTAATTTGATTTAATTTGATAGATATGCTAACAGTTTCAGTAGTGGGGGACACTGGTAGCAAGGGTGTTTCCTACAAAAAGGATTAGATTTGGAAACGTAAGAAGTAGGCATTAGTTAAGTATGAAGAATAGATTATGCTGTTGTACAGATTTACTTTCAGTATATTTAATGGGTCCTCTGCAGAATGAGTTATATTAATGAGGATAAATTTAAAGTTTTGGAGCTTTGAGTTACTAGCTTCTGAAGTGCTGTGCAACTTTGATCCATTATGTGTAAGATACAAAATAAATAGTTCTCCTAGTTTGGTGTTTTAAGAACTTTGGAAAGAGTAGCTAGTTTTACAAGTAAGTATGTATGAAGCTACAGACCTAAGGCAGTATCTGGCATTGTCTGGAAGGTGGGACACAGGTGCAGATGACTTCATAAGCAGTGCTGTATTCAGTTTTCTGGCTGACTTCAGTTTTTCTGTTGTGATGTAGCTATCAGGCTGTTGTACGGAAACTATTGCTATCCTTAAATTGAGAGGCTGGCTGAGATAATAAATATTTCTCAATGTTTCTATTTCGTTTTCCTCTTGTGAAATTCTATCCAATTTGAAAATCTGTTCACTGGAGGTGCGTTCAGTGTTCCCAGTGTTCTGTTGTTATCATTTGTCACTGCTCAGTGGCAGGATGTGAACAGAGGTAACTCAATTATGTGTTCACCCGATTTTAGAATTTGGTTCTGTGGCTAAATGAGTACCTTTTGGTTTTGGCAGATACATTGAATACATGTGTGACATGATGGCTGAAGAACCCATTATTCCTCACAGCAAGCCCATCCTTGTCAGATCAATCGTCATGACTCCAGTTCCTCTTTTCAGTAAGCAGCGTAATGGCTGCAGGCCTTTTTGTGAAGTTTATGTGGGAGATGAGAGAGTAACCACTACATCCCAGGAATATGACAAAATGAAGTATGTACAGGTTATGATTTGCTATGAAATAACATTGTTTTGCTAGACTAACTTAAATATGAAGTCCTTACTGTGAGGAGAAAGCATGATTTTGCATGTGTCAGTTGAGCAGAAATCTACTTTAATGCATGGAACAGCTCCTCTGTCCCCTTTTAGCTGATCTGGAAAGGTAAATCATGGGGAAGAGACAACATGGTTATAATAGCAGCTTGGATCTGTTCCTGCAGAAAGTGGGGATGATGGGGTGACACAGTGGGCAGTGAGAGGCAGAGGTGAGCAAGACCGTCTTTCCTCTCACTCTGTGGTGTAAACTAGGAAGATTGATCCCTGGTGTACATGTGCTGAACTGAACATTGCCTTAGTCATGGAAACAGTAAGGATCACCCAGGTATGGTAGCTGTAAGTAGAGTGCTTATTAGCCCTGGTATATCTGCTGTTGTAATACAGCATGGGAATTGCAAATGGTTCTAGCAGTACTAAGTATAGATAGATAGTTGGAGAGACAGGAAAGATGAGAGAATACTAGAGTCCTTCTAGCTTTCCTATAAATCCAAGCCCCCAAAGGAATTTTAATGATTTGAAGAGAGCAGAAACAGTAATAGCTGTGGAGTGTTATAATAACATTTTCCCCTCATCTGCCTTGCCACTGTCACTCAGTGGGCATCCTAACATGTCACAGCAGTACAGCTACAGTTTCTCTCTGCACCTTTCTTTGAAACAGCTTTCTTCATAATACCCTGTCTCTTGCATTTCCCAGCAGCTTCTTAAAGACATATTTCTCCCATATTTCATTTGAGAACTGTAGGTCTAAATATGTCTGTGGCTGTGCTGCAGGCAGCTGTCAATCTTGTTTTTAGAGTGCCTTTTACATTTTAATCATGTAGAGTGAATTCCTTCTTCATGACAAAAACCTGAAGAAGATTTTTATGGGTTGATATTGAAGGCATTGGAGAAACCAAACTAGACATAAGGCAATGCATATTTTTTTTTTAATTAACTTAATACATTTTTTCTTCAGGGAGTTTAAAATCGAAGATGGGAAAGCAGTAATTCCACTAGGTATAACAGTCCAGGGAGATGTTCTCATTGTGATCTATCATGCCAGGTCAACACTAGGAGGCCGACTACAAGCCAAGGTAATGATAAATTTAACAGCCTACATGAAGGATTTGCCTTTTCTTGTTGTAGTTTTCATGCTTGTACTTGTGATCTCATTAAGAACATGGCTTTATTTGCTATTCTTTGTTCAAAGAAATGGGTGAAGTTTTCATGTACTTGAGAATTCAGCCTTTTGAAGTCTTGTCAGTATGTCCATTCTTAGTGCTCTGCACGTAGGTGCTTTGGTAAGCATTTCTGGAAGTTATTTCAGTAGTGATAATTATATTTGCATGGAAAGCCTCTTATCTTTTAGGTTGCACAAGAAGCTGGAACTTTTTAGTTCTGTGCATACTTTTTGGTTCTGTACAACCAAAGGAAAAATACCACTCAACAGAAAAATGGAATTCTAGGTTCTGCCTGTACAAAACAGACTAGAACAATCCATATTTTTTTTACCCTATTTCTAGAGTCAGGTTGAGGTTTTATAGCTGATTTTATTACTGGTCTTTTCTAGGGAGAATGCATGTTTCGTTTAATTCAACTGTAAATACAAGATCACAAAAAAGCTGGTTCTTAACTTTCTAAAAAAATCATGTGTGGTGTTTTTGTTTTTCTTCAGATGAGTAACCCAAATTAAACTTGGACATCCATGTAAAAGATAGGAAGGGGTAGTGCAAAGTTTAGGATAACTTAGAGCATTGTGAAAATCCAGAGATTCTTCAGACAGTTTCCATACATTTGGGACAAACAGTCATATTTATATATGTCTACTGTTACTGAAATAAATGGTTTTCCCCATGGTTTTTCTACCTTATGTAGAAAAATGANNNNTTTTCTACCTTATGAAGAAAAATGAGTATTAAATCTCGTCATGTTGCAGAAGTTCAGGACTTTCTTTATGTTCTCAAAGTGCTATGGGCCAGGTCTTCTGGAACACCCTAAAACTTGAAAGCTCAGTGAAATCATTCTCTAATGCACAGAAAACTAGTCTATGGTTCAAGGTCATCAGCAAAGAAGGCATGGAACTAGGGAAAATTCAGCCAAGCTTCTACTCCTTGTGCAGTCTCAGTTTCACTGATGATAGTGTTTCTTTTATGTGGTTTCTCTGGCATTTGTTCACTGACTGGAAAATATTAGCAGATGCATGAGAAAATTCTCTAACACACGATACACCAACAGTGTTTGTGGTTTGGAGCTTTGATGAAACAATATTCAATGTGTCTTTAGTTTTATGTACTTGAAATTGCCACCTGAAGTCCTCTGTAGAACTCTTATAGAGCTCAATCACCACATTTTAGTGTTGCTGCTAAGTGCCTAGAGATGGGCGTTGTGAATGTCTCACACTTGCTCACCATTAATTTGAAGGAAGATTTAGTTTAACTTCTAGTCTTGCATGTCAAGGGATTAAGAAAACTGATTTAATAACGTGTTCAGGTTTTGACATGTAGTTCAGGGTAGGGAGGGACGGATGGATCAGAGAAACTCTCTTGAGTGTGTCCATCTCTTGTACTGGGGAGCCCAGTGTTGGACACAGGACCTCAAATGCTGCCTTACCAGTGCCGATAGAGGGTAAACATCACCACCCTTAACCTGCTGGCAATGCTTTGCATGTTACTTGGCTTCTGGTTATGATGTTCAATAAATGCTCATTTATAAGGAAAGCTTTCACAATTCATTTTTATATCATATTTGCGGGACTATTGCTGTATGACTTGCTTTTTAAGGACTGGCAAGACTATTCCACATGTGTTGTAACTAACGCAGGGGAACAAATACATTGTGAATTTATCAGTGTGTGATTTGGGTTTGTGCAAGACCAGGAGCTACATGAATCTTCTATAGTAGCATTTTTTGGACTTTCACATGCTGATAAGGTGTGGGAAAGTAGTTTTTCTGTCAGCAGAGGAAAAAGTTGGGCAAGTTGAGTGGTTATAAAGATTCAGTTTGGAAAAGCCCTGTAATTGTCTCGGATGAATGGTTGACTTGAAGTTGCACAGGAAAATACTCTTTGCGTGTCTTACAAAGTGTCCCTTAAAATGTGCTAGATTTAAAACTGTTCTGAACGGACTCCTTAATATATGACTAGTATGTCCTGGTTTGGCCAGGACAGGGTTAATTTCAGTGGAGCCAGGTTACTCTATACCATACTGATGTCATGCCCTGGGGCCAGTTCTGGTGGAGGGGCAGTTCTCCTTTGGATGTTTTGTTTTCGGTGAGCTCGCTCTGTTGCTGTTCTCTGCTATCAAATTTTTTTTGTATTGCTCCTTTCTCACTGTTACTGTTGTTTTTTGTTAACTGCAAGTACTTATTACATGTTGTTTTCTTACATATATATATTAAACCTTCCTTATCTCAACTTAAAAAGGCACTTTTAAACCTCTCTTTTCTTTCTCTGTCCGCGACCTGCAGGGAGGGGGCGGGGAGTCGGCCACCCCGCAGCCGCAGCT
>VZZY01007049.1:9821-33362 GCA_013400335.1 Eurystomus gularis | reverse complement strand
TCTTGAAGTGTGTGGAAGATAACATCCTCACACAGCTGGTGAAGGAGCCAACTAGAGAAGGTGCCCTCCTGGACCTGCTGCTTGTTAACAGAGAAGGAATTGTAGGACATGTAAAGTTTGGAGACTGTCTAGGGTGCGGTGATCATGAAATTAATAGAGTTTTCAATTCTTGGAGAAATAAGGAGGAGGGTTAGCAGAACTGCCACCTTGGACTTCTGTGGGGCAGACTTTGGCCTGTTCAGGAGACTGATTGGCAGGGTCCCTTGGGAGGCCGTCCTGAAGGACAAAGGAGTGCAGGAAGGCTGGGCACTCTCCAAGAAAAAAAACTTACAAAGTGCAGGAACAGGTCATCCCTATGTCCTGAAAGATGGGCAGGCAGGGAAGAAGACTGGCCTGGCTGAATGGAGAGCTTTGGCTGGAAGTCAGGAACAAAAGGAGAGTTTATGGCTTTTGGAAAAGGGGGCAGGCCACTCAGGAGGACTACAAAGATGCAGTGAAGGAATGTAGGTAGAAAATTAGAAGGGCCAAAGCCCAGATAGAACTCAATCTGGCTATTGCCATAAAAGACAGTTAAAAATGTTTCTATAAATACATTAACAACAAAAGGAGGACTAGGGAGAATCTTCATCCTTTACTGAATGCAGGGGGGAAACATGATAACTAGAGATGAGGAAAAGGCTAGGGTACCGAATGCCTTCTTTGCCTCAGTCTTTAATAGAAGGACTAGTTGTTTGTTGGGTAGCCAGCCCCTTGAGCTGGAAGACAGGGATAGGGAGCAGAAAGAGGCCTCCATAATCCAAGAGCAAATGGTTAGTGACCTGCTGCACCACCTAGATGTACACAAGTCTATGGGGCCAGATGGGTTACACCTAGGAGTGCTAAAGGAGTTCGCAGATGTGTTTACCAAGCCACTCTTCATGATTTATCAGCAGTCCTGGCTAACTGGGGAGGTCCCAACAGACTGGAGATTAGCAAATGTGACACCCATCTATAAGAAGGTCTGGAAGGAAGATTCGTGGAACTACAGGCCTGTCAGCCTGACCTAGGTACCAGGGAAGATTATGGAGAGGTTCATCTTGGGTGCCATAATGTACCATTTACAGTACAACCAGGTGAACAGGCCCAGTCAGCACAGATTCATGAGGGGCAGGTCCTGCTTAACAAACCTCATCTCCTTTTATGATAAGGTGACATGCTTGATGGATGAGGGAAAGGCTGTGGATGTTGTTTACCTGGACTTCAGCAAAGCCTTTGATACTGTTCCCCACAGCATTATCATGAAAAAACTGGCTGCCCTAGGTCTGACCAGGCATAAGCTGTGCTGGATCACATACTGGCTGGATGGCTTGGCCCAGAGAGTGGTGGTGAATGGACTAGTTGTCAGCTAGTCACAAGTGGTGTTCCCCAAGGCTCAGTGCTGGGGCCAGTCCTGCTTAAACATCTTTATTAATGATCTGGATGAGGAGATTGAGAGCACCTTCAGTAAGTTTGCAGATCACACCAAGCTAGGTGGGAGTGTTGATCTGCTTGAGGGTAGGAAGGCTCTTCAGAGGGACCTGCACAGGCTGGATCAATGGGCTGAGGCCAATCATACGGGCTTCAACAAAGCCAAGTGCTGAGTCCTGCACTTGGGCCACAACAACCCCTGCAATGCTACAGGCTTGGGGAGGAGTGGCTGGAAAGCTGCTCAGTAGAAAGGGACCTGGGGGTGTTGGTCAACAGCTGGCTGAACATGAGCTGGCAATGTGCCCAGGTGGCCAAGAAGGCCAACAGAATCCTGGCCTGTATCAGGAATAGCGTGGCTAGCAGGACCAGGGATGTGATTTTACCCCTGTACTCTGCACTGGTGAGGCTGCATCTTGAGTACTGCGTTCAGTTTTGGGCCCCTAACCACAAGAAGAACATTGAGGCACTAGAGCATGTCTAAAGAAGGGCAACAAAGCTAGTGAAGGGTCTAGAGCACGTCTTATGAGGAGCGGAGGAGACAACTGAGTTTCTTTAGCCTAGAGAAAAGGAGGCTCAGGGGAGACCTTATTGCTCTCTACAGCTACCTGAAAGGAGGATGTAGAGAGGTGGGGGTCTATCTGTTCAACCGAGTAACAAGTGATAGGACAAGAGGAAATGGCCACAAGTTGCGCTGAGGGAAATTTAGTTTGGATATTAGGAAAAATTTCTTTACTGAAAGGGTTATCAGGCATTGGAATGGGTTGCCCAAGGCAGTGGTGGGGTCCCCATCCCTGGAGATATGTAAAAGATGCACAGATGTAGTGCTCAGGGATATGCTTTAGTCAAGGACTTGTCCGTGTTAGGTTAATGATTGGACTCAATGATCTTAAAGGTCTTTTCCAATCTAGGCAATTCTGTGATTCTGTGATTCTGTGATTCTGAAACTTCTGGGACCATAATACCCAATAGACTGTTGCCTATCTATCATAAGTGCCCCAAATTATCCAAAAGTTGAAAAGGTATTTAAAGGAACACTGACAGACTGGTTAATTGGATGGTCATATTCATCTTGTTTCCATAGAAAATCATGTTTAAAAAGCAAGAGTGTGGACTGCTTCTTCCATTCATTGCTTAGAAAAAACAATTAAAAAGCAAGAGAACATAAATTATTAGTACCTCAATTGTTAAGATCACTGGTTCTAGCATTTCATACTCTATCTTCACTTTTGCAGCTGCTTGTGTGGCATGAATATCTGAAGTTGCAACCACAGCACAGACAATCTGGCCCACACAAACCACCTGTAAAACAAACTTTATAGAACAGTGGATTCAAATTATTCCTCTATGTGCTGCTAATATTCTTATTTCATGTAACCACTATTCATGTTTCCTTTTTAGAATTTAGTTTTGACAGGATCTTTTGTATTTTTTAGATCATCCATGAAGCTAACAAATTATTAGAAATACCAGTATAACAGGGGAAATAAAGGAAAATACAGTATTAAAAAATGGGTAAGTGACTTGGGAGCCTAACTTTCAATGAAATATACTCTTCTGACAACTCAAATGGCTTTGTGAGGTCTCATCTGTATTCCTCTGATTTGTATATTTTTCTCTCGGTAGAATGTAATGCACATCAGCTATTTTGATGTTGAAAAAAGGAGTGGGAAAAAATGGTAATAATTTACCTTGGTATATGCCTAAAATGATTCCGTGATGTACACATAATACAGAAGTTGAAGAGTCAGAAACTAAAATTTCATTATAAAGATCTGAACAAAACCAGTAAAAACAAAGAAAATGGGTTTTAAAAGATTGTAGTTTTACTTTGTTTGTTGCAAACATAATCTCTGGATCATTGGAGTAGTAAAACTTGTTTGTAGCTGGTACATCACAAGCTGCTATGATATCAAACACACCTGGTTCTTTTAGAGCCTCTGATGTATCTATAGATCTGATTGGGATATGGGAAGAGAGAAGTGTAATTCATTATATTACAAAGCACTGGGGAATACAATGCAGAGTTATGTTTTTTATACTGCCAGGATCTGTTCATAGATTCAGAAATGTCTTTTCTTTCTGTCTCTGGTGTGTGAATAAATGCAGGTCAAAGGCAATTTAAAATTCTACTAACCTTCATTTCTAGGAAATACTCTAGATGCACCAGGGAAATCACTTGCCCATTAGACTGCCTGAACTACATTGATTTAATAGAAATCATTGCACAATTATGACGTTACAATTGCAACTTTCTAAGGCCTCATGCCTACACAGATATGTAGTGGGTCTGGCTGAGCTGGTTTTCCACATAGCAGCAGTGTTTTGTGCTGGGAGCTAGAAGGGTACTGGTAACATACCTGTGTTGTGACTACTGCTGAGCAAGGATCCCAACATTCACCCCTCCAGTGGGATGGGGTGGGCAAGATCTTGGGAGGGGACACAACCAGGACAGCTGACCCCAACTGACCAAAGGGATATTCCATACCATATGACGTCAGCTCAGCTATAAAGCTAGGGAGAAGGAGGAGGAGGGGGGTGCCGTGCCGTTGTCCTCCAGAGCAACCGCTACACGTCTTGGAGCCCTGCTTCCCAGGAAGTGGCCAAACATCGCCTGCTGATGGGAAGTAGAGAATAAAACTTTGTTTGCTTTGCTTCCGCGCACGGATTTGCTTGGCTTTGCTTCTATTATTATTATTAAACTGCTTTTTGTTTTCTCATCTTATATTCCTCCCCTTTCTTTTTGCTCTGCTGAGGAGGGAGAGGGGAAGGAAAGGGAGGGTGATAGATTGGCTTGGTGGGCACCTGGCGCTCAGCCAAGGTTAACACACCACAAGATATCAAACTGATACAACTAAGCACTTACAAATGGCAAATTTATGTAGAGAATGTATGGGTGTATAACTATCAGAAAGACTGGCAGAAGGTCTACAAGAATGGCATGTTTCAATAACACCCAGTTTAGCAGATCAAAGATTGAAGACTTCAAATGAGCTTTGCTACCTTGTTGCTGCATTGTTGCAACACTATTTCCTACATTTTGAACATTTTTCTTTTTTTCATAATACAGTTTAGATTTCAAAGCTCAGTTGGTAAAACTGAGTATCTGTGCCTGTTTGCACTGCAGAGCTCTGTGGAGGTATCTAAGCTAGCTCTAGGCTGGTGCATGGACCAGAAACAGTTCAACCTTATTAGTACAGTAACATGGAGTGAGACACTTAAATCCAAACAAAGCATTCTACTAAAGCAAAAGTATTGCTTCCAGCACCTGAGCCCGTGAAGGTGTCAGGCATGCTGTACTGTATACACATATCTCATTAGTCTGCTCCAAAAATCTCAGACAGCAATTAATAGTAACACTTTTCTTCAGATACACTTTGAACACTTATACAATCTTAGCATGAGCTCTGGAACTAATGACGACAGCCAGGAAGAGCTCCCCATCCACAGAAGGAAGGTCATCAATGTAAACTGCTTCACCAGTGGCATGCATAATTCCAGACTGGTGCATAATGGGCTGTCCTAAGGGATCCTGGGGAGACTGACTTGGCTCTGTGTCCTGTACAGTCAAAAATACACATTACCCACCCCCAAACACTTAAAAAAAGAATAGTCATGTTATTCTTATAGTAATCAGAAAATGTCATGAAGGAACGACTGGTCATATTATAATCTTCTGGTTCAATATTGAAAACAAATGTGGATGGTGCTCCCAGGGATTTCTTTAACTTCTTCTCTTAAGGAGCCTTCTGAGACTCTTGCACAGGTTTGTCTATTTGGATTTTTTTTCCTTAATTGTTTACATCAAAATGATACAAACAAAACTTCTTTTTCAGAAGGACACTTTCCTCTCTTACTGATTGGTCTCAGGAAGCTTTGATAATTTTCTGAATTATTCTCACAAGATTCTGGTCTGTATTTTATGTGTCTGGTGTTGTATTTTGAGCTATTTGCAGTGATTCCTAGGATTTGTATTCCTTGCTGAAAGACTGCAACTGATCAATGCAAATTAGTGAGAAAATGTTGTTTAAATATTTCCTTCCCAATTTCACTTCCTTGTACCTGTGTATGAATTTGGTGCCTTACTGGCCTTATTTTGATAAGTCTTTCCTAAAAGTTAATTCAGCGTTGCCAGTTAATTCTGCCACACCAACTAATACTTGCCAACTTCCAGAACACTTTTTCAATTTCTGAGTCAGTGTTAACATGAACTTTTTCCTTTTCTACATTTAGAACGAATTAATTCTTCACAACTCAAAACTTTTTTTCTTCTATAGCTTGCAGCACACCAGTGTGCTGGCTACACATTGCTACCTCCTGCGCTTTCTAGCACATTGTCTGCTATTAGCCCTAGACCAGGAACAGATATTTTTCACCTGACTGTATGAAGTTCCTCAAGTGGCTGTCTCAGCCAAACCCTCTCAACTTTTCCACTAACAGAACGACCAGGTATTTTTCTTTGAGGTATGCTTTTTTTCCCCCCCTTAATTTTAAAAGCTTCATAATGTTCAGATTAAGAACTTCAGGCAAATGATAGGGACCTGCAAAAGTTATACAGGAATTTAGAGTGAAAAACCATATTTTTTGGGTTTCTAAATAATTTCTGTTGCTCACTGCCAATGGAGCTGAATAACAAAGTGTTTCCTTTTCTGTTCTTTAGTTACTGTCTCGCAGCTGCAGAATAGATTGCTGAAAGTCATAAAAAACTAGTTCCTTTGATCCTGGCCCCTTTTATAAGTTGGCAGTATCTTTTTTTAAATGATAACTCTGAAGGAAGTTGAAGATAATGACTTGAACAAAGTATTTAAAGTTAAAATGTTATTTTAAGGAATATCAGAAAATGAAAATATATGTCTATCTGGATTTAATTTGCATTTTCTTTAGGTTTTCAAAAACTTGAGATTTTTACTTGTGTACTGAGGGTATCAAAACACCAAAAATCCTTTCAGGAGTCCCCACCACAAGGATGAGCTCAGAAAATCCAAAAGGTGTTCTTTGCTGCACTCTACTGCTGACTTCCCCTTGAATACTATCAATTTGCTCAGATGGTTACTAAATCTACACTAAGACTTTAGAGCCCTTTGAGATCTTAAGAAAAGTGTATCTTGAGACAAGAGTACTGCAGTAATAGCTAGAGACAGGCTTTTCAATCTTACTTATTGTCTTCTATTTTTTTTTCCAATTGGGTTGCACACTGCAATATACCAAGTTTAAACAGTCTGACATATGAGTTTGTTCAGCATATCTATCTTTTGAGAACTGTTTAGAAGTGAGTATACTCATATGAGTCTATTTTTACGGACAAGGTTTTTCTAATTGAGATGCAGTTTAAATCGGCCCCTAAGAGCCTGTTGCTTTCATTCCTTTGGAAAATTTGTACCTGAGCTTCACAGCAAGGGTCATGCTTGAACCATGACTTTTTACCAAGTCTTATAAAGCACAGAACCATCTTAGAATAAAATCACTTGCCTGATATATTTGGATACTTTGGGGCATTTTGGTTTTGAAATCTTGTAGGACACTCCTATATTCCACAGGTATGCCAGGGTAGCGGCAAGGATCCTGAAAAGGAAGTGAATTACTACTTAAATTCACATTTTGAACATTCCAATTGGAAAAGCTAACAACCAAAATCAGCAAATACAAACTCTTTATACAGGAAATTCCTTCAGGACTCTCCCAAGCTAGAAAGGCTCTGAACAATTTTTAAAACTATGTAGAGTTTTGAGATTTCACTAAATAATATATTAAAATATACTGGATTCAACAAATGATATGCTTGTTTAAAGTAAGCAATATAAAGCAGGGATAGTCAGAAAAGTTTTGTTCTGGGGTCTGATCAAAACTGGCACAGAATGACTCCTGGTAATAGTAAATTACCTTGTAATGGTACTGTACTAAAGATGCTGTGAAGTGGGAGGGAATGGCAGGGATTAATGTCAGAGACTGAGGATCTTGTAGATGAAGAGATATTGAAAAGGTTAAGGCTTGACTTGGGCTCATAAATTTATTGGGCACATCTGAAGTTATAAAACTTATTATCTATTAGAGCCAAACCAAAGGACTCAAGAACACTGATACCAGGGGATTAACAAACCTAACGGATACAGCACAATGTACCAATGCTTGGGTTCAGCTGCAAAATTTACTATGTGTATCTCATCCACCTATCTCTCAGCTTGTATCTTGTATCTCTCTGCATAGTTCATACCAGAGCTGCAGACTCCAAAATGTAAAAATCCTGTAAAGTTATCATTAAGGCTTGACCAGATCATTCGCTTGAACATAAGTCACACCAGCCAGGCAAGTGAAATCTTCTGTACTTTCATGCTTCAAGGAAGTACATCCAACTTCTCCAAGTCCCTTTATTCAGAGATACAGAGAAGGCAGAAAAATTGTACCTTCCAATAAGTGTCCAACATGTTTGTTTTGCAGAGATTGTGGTCGAGACAGCACCTCCATAGAAAATGCTTAAATCCTTTTTTATGTCTGTACCATCTTCAAAAAGGACTCTCATCCCAGATTGGTTACTGGGAGAGCATTTTCCCATCTTGGTGCTTGTCGAAATGCACAGACATACTCCCCCTGAGCAAGATCAGAGAGAAGTGGGTAACGTGCAGACATATTCCAGACAAATCTGGAAGTAGAACTTGTTATTGCACTACATCAAGCAAGAGAATAAAAAATAGAAGAGAAAAAAGAATAAAAACCAAAGAGCACAAATTCAACTTCCTGAGCATTCAAGACCATACACTTCCTCTTGACCTTTCAGTAGCTTTACCACCTTTGATTTTCTAGCAGGCTATACCCAGTCATCTACACAGTTCAGATGACCTGGATTTTTTCATGGTAGATAGCTGAAAGACCAGGATTTTATGGAGTGAGGTTGCATTTATAACAAGACCAAAAGCTTAGAGGCTTCGAAGTATTGCCACACTTCTGTACTCAGATAACATGATCCATAATTCTCTAATAAGATCCCATATCCACTCTTGCAAACACAATGCCAGTTTGAGTATTATGCAGTTCAGCAACATTTATGGAGACAACACACACATGTCGAATCTTATCTCATTTTAAGAAAAATCCTTGGGAGATGGCAATGCTTTACCTGCTTGACGTCAACCATATCACAAGTGAGCAGCCTGCTTTGGTGAGAATTACGGCATCTTGTCCAAGACTCCTTTCTGCAGGGGGTCTAGAAAATTCCTATTACCCTCATCATTTTAGGGTAAACTTTTGTCTGAATATCTCTATATATCACTAGCTACCTGCTGAGTTGTGTTTTTTGGCTGAAACTTGAGAAACTACAGCACTGACAGGATCAAATGTAAGGAATTCAGAAAATGAGCACTAATAGTGTTAAACATAGGGATATGACCCCTCCTGCTCTTTATTTCATTGTCTTTAACTCTACATAAAGCAAATCTAAACAAACCAGTAACTACCTTTCTAGAATGGGGAATATGGACAGAGACAAAGATCTCTTCTGGTGTAATGGTATTGTTACCAACTCCATCTGCAAATATATCACTCCAAAGAATCTGTTGCCTTCTTCCTAAAAAAAGTCCCAAATCCAGAAGCTTCTGTACAATTGTGCAATTAACACATATTGATAATATTTTAATTAGCAAGAAATACTTGCAGCCTTCTTGAGTAAATAACAATTGCAGAGTTTACATAAAAAATTATCAGTGGTATGCTCTATAAATACAAATGACTGCTCCATCTTCCACAGCATCATAATACCAGAGTTCTAAGAAAGTGCCCAGAGATCAATCCCCATTCCTTAATCCTCCCCTTCTGATACTGCCACAATGATCCCATCCCCACTCCTGTCAATCTGTTCCAAAGCTCTGCAGCTGCTGTCATCGCTACCTTTCTTCTAAAACATAAAGAATGAGGAAAAAAACTGAATGGGAGAGAACTGCTGCAAAAGTGAAAAAAAAAAATAACCTGTTGTTTGTTTTTTTAAAATTTCTTCTGAGATTCTGAACATTTGTAGAAGTACAGACGGGCATAAATGCTATTGCATTTTCCTTTCTGGTTTTGGCAATTATTCTAAAAGTGACTATATTTGTCATCCTACAATTCTACATTATTAAAGATGGAATTTTCAAAAGGGAACAGAACAAAATTCTGCAAGGAACCTAAAAAGCCCTTTGAACACTTAAACTTCGTCTATGCTACATTGGGTTTGCCAATGCCACTACACAGGCTAGCAAGCTTTCTGTAAATATAATATTTCAACAGATATAATTGATTATATTAATTAAACAAACTCCACTGGCTCAAGACATTTTGTTGGTAGGACTGCAACTGTATCAGTAACACAACTGTCAAGTAGTCATTCTGCAAGAACACAGAGGCATGAGCATTGTACAGATGGAAATCCACAGTGATTCACCAGTGTGGAATTTAACTACGTGTGTTTGACAGATGAAGTCAAAGTGTATTTTTTACTAGTCTTCTGCGTCTTTTATACTTTTCACATGCTACCTAAAGGGTTCAATGCATTTTTAAATAAATTATTTCTTATTACTAGACACTATTTATCTCACTATCTTGTGTAGCCATGATCTATCCCAAGACTTTCTATAACCACATAATCGTCTGTGCTATTTAAAAAAGGTTCATGTATTAAAATGCGCCTCTCATATTCAATAAATATCATACTTCAAGACTGGCTGCTATACAGCAGTATTATTTTCTTCATGCTTTCCATGTTATGGGTGATGATGACACCTGTTTATCCTAGAATATAATTTAGCATTAAAATCGCATTCCTCAAATATAGCTAGTGTGACAGTAAAACTTTAGTAAAGGAATTTTATTTTGCTGAAGTGTGAATTGGAAAAATAACACTGTTAAGAACAGCAGCACTGGTATTTCTGGGTGTTTGCATTGGCAATTCCATCTAGAATACACTCAAGATTATTGTTCAATCCCACTTGTGGGCCTGCCAGGATCTAGGAAGATGTATTTTCTCTTACACTGTTATCTAGACAAATACTAAAAACTAATAGTGCTTCTGCAACCTCCTTTTCTTGAACAATCTGCTTTTCCTGTGTTTCACTAACTACTATTTGGTAAAGAAATATGTTAAAAACTGTGAAAACATCTAAAACCCTCTCCCCGCAATAAAATTCTGCCAAGTTAACAGAAAGAGATAGCAAACAGCAATCCTATCCATCACTCAAATAAGCAGGCACATCATTAGAATTGTTGAGTAGGAAGATGTAAATGTTTGCACTTTCACTTGTCAGAACAACATTCTGACAGGTGTTTTTCCTCTCAGTGTCAAACTATGAAGTCATGGAAATAACACAGCATAAGTTCTTATGTATCTGTTTCAAGAAATCCTGCCTCAGAAACAACCCCTTAAAGAACGTGTGTTTCAGGGTGCAGTATGCCCTCTGTCTTAGGTCAAGGGCAAAAAGAATACAAGCCATCTCGAAGGGAGAGTATGTAATTCCAGGCCACCAGATAGATGTTTACCAATAATTTCATCAACCTTCCAACAGTAACACAGTGCATAAGAAAAGGAGCAGATAGAGGAGAGTATATATACAGTGATAGAAGGAAACTGAAGCATGGAAGAGGTGCTGGACTCCTGTACTGAAGTAAGTATCTGTGAGGAATAAGAAGTCAGAATTATTCTCAGGGCCAGAGGGTGATTTTAAACCAGGGCAAAGCATCAATTACTGAAAAAAAGCTACTAGAGAGGTAGTATATAGCTACACATTGTGAGGTTTTGTGAGCATTTATAGTAATTCACTGCCCACAGAAGTACATGTGGTCTGGTTGATCTAAATGCTTACCCTTGACATGAGTTCAGACTGTAGAGCTATGACTGCTCATACAGAAGACAGGCAGATAGAAGGAGAGGGGCATTTGCATATCAAAGAGACTGTGACCTTTCGTTTCAGGAGAATGAGGGTAAAATTTCATGAAATTATGAAACTGAGCTAATAGCTCATCGCTTCTACTAAAAGTGAAATCTCTATTCTGCTTCCAGCTGCCTATTCCCGCTGCTCCTCTTGCACCAACTTTGACTGAGTAAATATTTAGGTGATGTTTCACCCAGAAGTGTGTCAGCTTCAAAATGCTTTTGACAGGCTCTTACATTTTTATACATGATTGTCAACATAATTTGATCTTGCTTTGCACACGCAATATAGTTATACTCCTAAGGTACAGGTAGGTAGCATTTGCAAAAAACCCTAAATGGTCCTAACACTGAATATAATGTTCTTTTTCCCACTAGAAAGATAATCTATAACTATATGAATTTATTTGAGTAGCTATTACTTTTTTAACATTATACTTTAAAAATGGTAAACAGTGCCTCTATTCAAAATTACTAATAGACTTTATTTCTGTAATGTATGAATGTTTCAAATGAACACTGGAAATTCGATCAAAAATATAAATCAAAAGATAAATCACTTTAAAATGGCTTTTTACTGATCAAGTAAAGCAATACTAAAAATTTTGTGTATTCAAAGCAAAATGTAATAAAAACATGTTTTCCGTTTAAATCTGATTAGAGAGAGGAAATACTATTTCTCCAAAATGCTTATCTCTCATTTTAGAACTAGTAGGTCTCACCTCATAACTAGGTTTTCTTTATAGATATAGATAAAATAAACCAAAAAACATTCTCCCTGCTTCTTTTCAACTCCCAACTACTTTTCAGCTAAAAGCCAACTAGTCATTGACTAGAACTGGATGACTGATCTGAAATGAAAAAGATATTCTAAACGCAATGACAGAGCTGTCACATACAGTTTACCACTTCCAAAAAGTGGCTTCAACCTATACGCAAGTTAATCTTCATAAGATATAAGGTTTAACTTTCCTTAAAACTGTCACAGTAAATGTGCACAATGTAATTTATATTTCATCAATTTAGGCTATTATAGTAAGATTAAATCTATGTCTAGTTGTTATTTCTAATTTCAATAGAATTTATTTCAAAACTAAAACCTAGTCTAACTTAAACTAAAGAAATATCTGCCCTTATGTTATATAAATTGAGGTATAAAATTTTTAATCTACAATAATTAATGCCATTATGATTAAGAACAAGATTAGTTAAATGCATTATTAGGCATGCCAGTTTAATTACAGCCTTTTTTCTAATGTAGATAAGCATGCAATGTTGCTAACTCTCTCTGTGGTTCTGTATGGAGCTCTCTGCTATACAGCATAGGATGGTACAGAGATCACAAAGCAAATATTGATGACTTAGCACTAGAACCATGAAGTGCTAGGGCCTGAGCAATAGGCCCTGAATTGAAGTTGACATATGGATCTCACAAGCAGGTGAAAGGATTAAGGCTGGCCAGACGCCTCCTACTGTGGTCAAGGGCAAGACTGGGTTGGCCTCTGTGTTTGCCATCAAGAAGAACTTTTAGCGCCGCTGCTGGCTGCAACCCAGTAGGTGTTGCACGGTGGGGACACATGCCATATCAGACCTTGATATGAGGGACAGACCCTCTAAGAGCCATCCAGGAGGGGAGGCCAGGCCATGCATACCCCTAGGAGTAGTGTGAAGGTTGTGGTCAATCCATATGTCAGGAGACCGAGTGAAGTGCTAGGGCCTGAGCAATAGGCCCTGAATTAAAGTTGACACATGGATTGTCGTTGAGATGGACACGACATACAAAAGAGATGAGCCAAAACTAAAAGTCAGAGCTAAAAGCCACCTTTATTAATCATTTCTTTCACCCCCCAAGTCTCTTTACAAGCCTCTTTATATCCTTTCTTATCTACCCATGCTGTTCATGAAGAAGGCTGCTAAAACGATTCGCTCAATGCTCTGTCCATACGCCTCTCTTTACATGCTGATTGGCTGGGGCTCCTGCTGTGTCTCCCGCCTTGTCTGCTGATCTCTTGCCAGGTTTCTGCTCTGTGGTATTTACTTGTTCAGTCTCTTATCTTCTTCACTCCTTGGGACTTTTCAGCCTTGGAGCTTCCCAGGCTCTTCAAGGATATATCTGTTCAAGGTCCTCGTCTCTGAGTCCTCAGTCCAGCTGTGGACCCCCACAATGGATGAATCTCACAACCAGACAATATGACTGAAACCAGCAGAGGATTTTTCTCTCCTGGGAAATTAGTTGATTAGCCGTGAGAATAGACACACGGCTATCCTGAGAAACAGACCAAAGCAGATAGAGGTGCCTCCTCCTCTTTCAGTTTCTTCCCAGGCTTGGACGACCTCGGATGGAACCCAGTAAGGAGGAAAAATAGCAGGTGTCCCACTTTTGAAGTTATTTTTGAGGATTGCCTATGCAACCCGAATTGTTTATACAACAGTATAAAAAGCTGGCCCTGCTTGTAGCGAACTCAGAAAAGCCAACCTGCAGGTGGATGCAACATGCAGGGTTTTCCCCTGAGGCAACCCCCATCCCCCTCGACTGCTCGCTGCAACCAGGATTTCCCAGCAACGGCGGGACAGAACAAGTATATTGGACGGGACAAGGGTAATACTGGTAATGGATTGGATTGCTAATCCTTTTGGTGTCTGTCATAGGTTAGCCATGTACCTTTGTGGAATGTATCATGTACTTCTGGTACACCTCTCTGGTATTTGCCAGGGTGGTTTGTGCATGGCTATGGTGATATTTGGGGTATGGTTAGTCTCCCCCTCGATTGTTGAGGTGATATCCTGCTTTCTTTTCCCTTCTGTTATTGAGTTTGTAGTTAAGTTCGCTTTTCCTTTTGTTATATCACCTGCAGTAAGTGGGCTTCTCTCTTCTGTTGCCGGCCATGTAGTGTCATTTCTGCACCCCATGGGGATAGATAACAAAATCTATATCTGCTTATGCATCTGCCTCCTTGTGGTGGTGGCGTTTTTTGTGCTGGGCTGGGTAATTGGCAAAATAAACCATTATTACCAGAATAATTACGCCTGCGCTATTATGACTAATGGGGCCCAAGATAGTACTGCACTGTGTCATGAAGACAAAACTGTACCATGCACTCGGATGGTGGCCACTGCCACCTTGACCTGGGAAAGAATCAAGCATGCTTTAGGAATGAGTTGCACAGCACTTCACACCCTCAGTGCTACAGAACAGAGCAGCATCCCTTATTGCAGAGCAATCTCCTATGGATGAAAAAAGCAAAGTTTACTCACCGTTATCTGTTCATTTCTCTACATTCAGATCTGGGATCCTTGCAGGAGCAATAACAATTGGATGGAACACGCCCTCTAAATTTCATCTCAGGTCCTGCCAGATAGGAACAGACTTAGATAAAAGACGATTTGCATAATGACAGCTTCAACATAGTGGAGAGTAAGTTTAAGGATGAAAATGCAAAAAGAATGCTAAACATAGCCCCACTCCTCCCATGCACACTGGAACTTTGGCAACCTGAGGCATTCTGATTGTATACATACCCACACTGGTGTTTCCAACCACAAGAGGTGTGTTGGGGCAGGCAGCTTTCAGATCCAATAATTCATCCAAGCTTAGAGGAGAAATCCATGTCATTCGCTCCCCATGAAAAAACAGAGTTCTTTTGGGCTGATTTTCAGCCAATCTCTGATAGGAAAATATGGTAGATTCAAATATTTAGACATATAGACAGGGGCAAGGTCTAACAGACACTAGACTGACAGAAGAAGTTCTTAAACAATGGCAGTTCTACTTAATCCTTCAAAAATGGTCAGAAACTGGGCTGTTGTGCTGGTTTTTTGCACAGTGGTGAATTTCTAGACTGCATGGGTGAAATATCTTCAATTAATTCCAATAGGCTTAATAAATAAGATTGATAATATGGAAAAAAAGTAGGAACAGATCCTGCAATTGCTGAAATTATTAGAAAAGTGATAAATACTTAGGGAGGTGTCTACACACTTTGCTTGGATGTCACCAATGACACTGGCAGCAGCATCGCTTTATAGATTAAGCATGCATGTGGATGTCTGGCTGTTCTAGCACTGTTCACTCGGAAATGGCTTGTGAACTAGTTAGTAGTGGTACAAATACATAGTCTCCCTGTCCCACAGTTGAAGACCTCTCTCCATAAGCAGGCAGTTACAGAGAATTTGACTTTGAATCTATAGATTGACAATAAAGTAAAGCAAACAGCTTTCAGTTTTTCTAGGGCAAATACTGCTGCCAATAATTAAGGATGTCTGACACTTTCTGTTCCAGTGCCCCTGTTTCAGCTGCCTGTATCTTTTGTCATACTTTAATCACTGGGGCTAAACACTCCCTTGTCTGAGTGGCTATCTGAAGCTGATATTTTGACGGAAAAGACCAACAAAGCTATTAAGCCGCAAAATGGGGCAAATGCATTATCTTGCCAATGTTAAAAAGTGTTTGCAATTTAGTCAGCTGAGAAGCATTTCTATCTTGAGGTGCTGCACTGAAAACCTCAAAAACCAGTTTAGATTTTTTCATTTTCTTCTCACCTAATACTTCACTCTGCAACTTCGTTTTCCCAATATGATTACTATTTGTGTGTGAATATTCAGTAAGGTCACTGGAAAAAAACTGAATATAATTTTGGATTTATATTAAAATGTTATGACATTTCTTCTGATGAATTACTGCTAAGCAGGACTTCAGAATGAGTTCTGAACTATCGACTACCAAGGAAAAGACAGAGCTAGAGTAGCCTATAAGCAGCAAAAAGTACCATTAGTTCTGGAGGAAATATAAGCTCCTGGGTGGGGTCTAAGGGATGGAAATCATCTGTTGAAAATAGTCTGGTGGAAACCTTAAAAAGAAAGAAAACAAGCAATATTCTTTCATTCGTAATTCAGTTAAAAACAACAACAAAACCAAAAGCAAAGCCAAAACAAAATAAGTCATTATTTCTATATTCTAAATTACTATACATCATTTGGAGCTGCTGAGGTGAAAGAAGTGTTCATAACAGTTTCTCAAAGTTCATTACCAACACAAATGACAGTGTAGAGGCAAGCAACTGAAAGACTAAGTACAGGATTCCTGTAGTCCTGCTATAAGAAAGTAACTGATTTTATGTCAACTTATAGTACTAAAGAAACAGAGAAGTAGATCAGGTATTCTTGAAAGAAAATTGAGACCAAAGTAAAATATTTGTATGAATAAGAGATTTCATATAAAGTTACAATCATAACTCTGATTTTTAAAGAGTGTATCAGTTCTTCAGACTCAAGTCAGTAGTTAAGATTCCTAGGATCAGTCATTACATCAATGATCATGGATTTAAGACAGTTTCACATATGCTCTGGTTTCTTGCAGTGTATGATGATCACTGTATGCGCAGAGCTGAGACTATTAATATTCCTGAACTTGAAGAACTGTTCAAATCTCAGCTCTGGAGATCCAACCTACCTTATGCCAACTATCTACTACATCTCACCTCCTCACACACATACACAAAGAATCCTTAATTTTTAGAAATATCTCCTAATAAAATATCTTATTTTACAGATAATATTACATAACATAAGAAAGGTAATCATTCTATGACTCTATGAAAAATGGCAGAATATACTGCATTTACTTTGATTACAAGAAAAAAAGCCATGCAATATTATTTCTATAAATTTTGTATCTAAATAGGACGAGTAAAATACTTAAAAATCTACCTCCTCTTCCCTGTCAAACAAATCATCTTCCTGATCCAAGCAGCACTTTCCATTTGCTTTCCTTTGACAACAAATGGACTCCTGAAGTAGGAATATCCCATTAGTGAAATATTGCCCAGAATGGCAATGAGTTAAAGCCTACTTAAGCCAATAAGAGTGTCTCTTTTTCTAGATGAAGTTTAATAATAAGCTGAATTTGAAGGATTATATATTGAAGAAGTGATAATCAAAAATAACTTTAAAAATTATCAGATATTGAAGTCCTTAATACAAAATAATTAATACTATGTGAAAATCAGTTGATCTTGTGAGAGCACACATATATGGTCTGTGTTATTTCTTTTACCTATTGCTTGCTTTCCAATTTCTTTCACTATCGGTTTCTGACATGTTGCATTACACGATAAATTACTATCAATCCAAATTCTGCCTTTATTTATGCCAGTACTGACCCCACAGTAAAACACATGGAGTTACTTCAGATTACTCTTCATAATCCAGGCTAGACACTAAGTTCATTTGAGTTAATAATTTTTGCAATGTGTTAGGCCACTATGCACTTTCCTCAGACCTACATCTCTTAACAGAGGAAAAATATGATCTCAAGGAAAATCTTGATTGCTTGTATACATATACACTAATGGGCACAGTCTAGTATTCCTATCATCATCACTACTTCTTACCTTACAGAAGGTTTTACAAGCATCTAGGATTGGGCTATATCCAGTACAGCGGCACAAATTCCCTGAAAATAGGAAACTAGTAAGAAAAAATCTTTATTCTAAAGCATGTGGCTTTAAAATGTCGTGTCTTTATATGAGGTGTGTGTTTTTGAAGCTTAAGAAGAGTTAGCTCTCCAAAAGACAAAAAAGATCAGTGTCACAAGACTTAGAGCTCTGCGGCTCCTGAAGAAAAAGGCTATTGTTTCAAGGGCAGTATGAACTACTTGGAAGTTGTATTAGAGGAAATGTGGACTAGAGCTTAGTATGCTGGAGAGTAAGAGATTGTACAATATTCTTCACCCACTCAAAATGTTTTTCTCCTTCCCTCTGACTTATTTCTGATAATGAAGGAGGTTAGCATAACACTTCCATCTAAATTCACCTCACAGTAACAGGAAATGTCTTTGGCTCTACTATGACTCTAGAGCACAACAGATGACAGAAGGTTACTCTACCTGCAATAAATGCTCGCACTTCCCTTAGTAAAGATGATCTGCATCTCTCTACATTATTTGACTGTTTTATTCCTACCACAAAGGGCCTCTCCTGTGAGGCTTATGACATTCTCAACTCCCAATGTAATAGGATCTCAGAGATGTTCAGATGCAGCTGCTTCTCCAACATATAATTTTAGCACATCTGATTTATAGCACTTCAAAAGACACATATGGGGATGTTTTGAACACCTGCCCCTGAAACCGTCCACAGTTCCATGCTTCATTTTCCAAGAGAAAAGAATGACAGGGAATACAAGGTCTCTATCCAGTAGCAACTCTTCTGGGAAGCACAATTTGTATAGGTGCATACACATGCACTCACACGGACATGCACTCATAGACACAAGGTATCTGAAGAGAATGGTTCAAAGACACACATACAAATTAAAAAGTGGCAGTATTTACCAGCCAGAGCTGCAATCATCTGCTCTGAAGTTGATTCTGCATGGTTTCTTAGCAAAGTGTATATATTGACATCACCATTCCAGGGGTGCAGAACCCACACTGGGTGCCATGGCACTTGGCAAGCCTTTCCTGAAATGAAAGTACCACAAGTAGCACTCCTTCCAGTGTACATCACCATTGTAATGAACTCTCTCTTAAACAGGAGAAGGCACTCTTAATGCTGTCTTCATAGTAAATCAGAATTTAAAGTAAAACCATTTAAGCAATCTCAAATAAGAATAATTATTTTGGGTGTGATGCCCAACCACATCTTACTAAGGAAGCTAATTAACCTTCAGTGGACTTCTGTCTTTTTGAATTGATACTAAAACACCAGCTAAAGGGGCATTGTCCAAGAGGCATCATTAGCCCAAATACAGCACAAGCCTGATCCACTCCAGCAGTACTTACATACCAGCTATTTGATAAGTCTGTTAGTATTAAAGCAAGATCCATCATAAGTCATATCTCATCAGCCTTGATTAACCAACCATCAGAAACTTTGTGGTATTCTGTTACATTTATCAGGGAGAATAACAATCATATGAAATCCCCATGCCTTGTCGGGGACAGCCTGACTGAGGACGAAGCTGCCCTTGACAGCTTTCCAGTGTACCCTTGAAAAGACAGAGGGAGTGAATGAAGAATGTTGTAAACAAGTTTGAGGAAGTAGCTGACTGCTGGACAGGACGTAGAAAAAGATATGAATGTTGGCAAATAACTACCAATTACTTTTGTAAAAAACAAAACTTTAGCCAATAGGAAATGTACATACTTACTAGAGAAGATATAAAAGAAACGCTTTTCTTTTGTTCGTCTTGCCGCCATCTTGGCTTTTACAACTTAATAAAGACTCTCCTTTTGCATAGACTTTTGTCATGTCTGTCTCTACCGCGACAATGCCTTAAAAGCCCTGCCACTCAAGCCAGCACACACAAAGGAAGAAATCACTAACTGTGGAAAGAAGTTTGCAAGACAGAAATTCAGACACCATTCAACTGATTGGTAAAAGTTCACTGGCGTCTATGGCCAAGAAACCTTGGGAAGAGGGTACAAAGACAAACAAACCTCTAACTAAAGTAAATAAGGTCAGGGTGCCCTGCCATAAAAAAGTTAAAGAATGCATTGTTATGGTGACAGACTCGGAATGTGTTTTTAGCCTGATATTTACATATTAACAGGGAAATGTATTGTAACCAATTGTTACCGTTGTTGCCGTATAAGCAAAATATATCTAAATAACCAATCTGTTTAAAACACACAGTCGATGTAAGCGTATATAAGGGAATGATTGTGTACAATAAAATGACACTTGCTTGCACCAAGCTTTGTCCCGTCTCTCAATCGCGGCAACTAACTCTTCCACAGTGATATTGTACTCTCACCTGAACTGGATGAACCCTGGTTTTTTTACTTCCAACACCTTCCACTGTGGTCACCGCTACACCATGTAAGGAGCAAATGGGAAGCAAACATGCGTTTGCTGCATAGCATCTTTGGAACATAAACGAGAATAAAGAACATGAATATTACTTTATTATAATAAAGATGCATTAATATTACTTTGTGGTCAATCAAGACCTAGTTTATATGTACAAAGCAGTCATTATCATCATTTGGAATGAGGAGAGAATAAACTTTACAAAAAGGATCACTTACTAGCTGTGTCTCTTGTTCTCAGTATAAAAACTGTATCTACAAGGACAGTTCTGTAAAATTTACACCTTCCTTAATATGTCAGTCTTTTCTAATAGCCCTCTTGTCTCTCCTGCTCAGAAGCAAACTGACAAGTGTGTTTTGGAGGAGGAAGATGGGGAGAGGAGATTTGGTGTAGTCATTTGGAAGTAATAAAGACTTACTGCTGCAAATGTATAATCAAATTTCTAACCCAACAGAAATTCTGATGTAAGATAAATATAATTCTGAATGGGAATGGCATACCGAAAAATTCTTCAAAGCTTTTCATTGTTAGCAACAAAATGTTTTCACTACAGTTTAAATGTTTCTTTTCCAGTGTAATTCTGACTGTTTTGACTTAAACTCTTATAATAACTTTAAACATTTTCATTTGCACTGCATTCCAATGTAATGCAATTGTCAAAAGGAACAACTAGAGCACTTTGACTCTTTCTCCACCTGAAAAAATATTTAATTGACAACAATACATTACCATTTAAAAATTTCACTGGAGTTTTCTCCGTTTAGAAGTAATTTATTGAAATTTTAGCTTAATGAAACTCTAGTTTGAGTTTCAAAGGCCGCCTTTTTCTGGGTGGGGTGTTGAGAGGGAGCTCAGCATTAAAGAATTGATAAAACTCAAACTTCTGCCTGTCCTATGTTCCTATTAGTCATATGACAGAGTGTCGCGGTCGGGCGCGCAGAGGTCCGACCACCTCCCAAAGGGAGAAGGGTTGAGGGTAAATTGGGACATCTCCCCACCAGGCTCGCAAGCAGACACGGAGACCGAAAGAGTATCTAATAAGTTTATTACTAAACATATATTGAAATAAAACCTTATTTACTCTATGGAAATATTACAATATTAAAGAACACCACGCCCACCCATTCACTCCCTCTCTCACCCACCGAGAGATAAGGGCAAATAAGGACTTAATTATGTCAAAATACGACCTGTATGTGTGGATAGTGCGTGTGTGTGCGTGCATGTGTCCTTTCGGCGTTTGGTGATGGTCTCCATGGAACAGCGATGATTCCCGACCAGCAGACCTGGACTGTTTCCAGTGACGTCAGCAGCTTGTAGCTTTTTCTCTCTCTCCCTCCAACGGTGGTGTCGGCTTTGTCTTTTCTGGCAGCACGTCTTTTCTGGCAGTGCAGCTTTCGGTGCAGTTTCTTCGGCACCACTTCTTCACTTTTTCTGGCAACGCGGCCTTCTGCGGCGTGGCTTTCTGCAGCACGCGGCTTCTAATGGCCTCTTGTTGCAATTTCTTCTTCTTGCTGCAGCTTGCAGCTTTTTTTCTGGATTCTTTCAGTTTTGGCTCGTGGCGGCGGCTCACGGCGGTGGCAGCGATTGCGCACCTTACGGCCGGCGGCAGCTCACGGCTTCTTTCTCTCCCCCGGATTCCTAGAGCAGTGGGAGTCAGCAGTTCTGTCCGGCGGCTCTCCGCGGCGGCTGCTCCCTTCTCTCTGGCTGCTTAGTTTCTTCAGGGGGCTGCGCTGACAGCTCAGTTCAGTTTCCCCCCCCTCTTCCTCGCTCCTCTCCGGCAGCGGCGGAGGGAGGAGGGGGGTGCACTCAGCAGGAGCGATGTGCTCCCTTTGTGCAGTGAGGCGGAAGAAGAGAGAGTTTGTTTTCTTTTTCGATATTTATGGCTGGCGTTATCATGGTTCTGTCTTCCTGGAGGATTTATGGGAATTGCAGAATAGATTTATGGGAAATTGAGTTCTTTTGCTCACTGTTTTAATAAGGCAGAAAAATCATGTGGTCGGTTCACCACACAGAGCTGCGGGTAGGAGCCACATTCCAGTGGTAAATGCTAAGGGTGTTAAATGTATGCCTCCTAAAAGAGAACTTGTGGGAGCTCTCAGCATATATGTGCAAATTAAGCATTTGAGCATGGAAGAGAAGACTGAGAGGGGATCTTATCAATATCTAAAGTGTGGGTGTCAAGAGGATGGGGCCAGCCTCTTTTCAGTGGTGCCCAGTGATGGGACAAGGGGCAACAGGCACAAACTAGAACACAAGAAGTTCCACTTAAACATAAGGAAAAATTTCTTTACTTGTGGGTGATGGAGCACTGGAACAGGCTACCCAGAGAGGTTGTAGAGTCTCCCTTCTCTGGAGACTTTCAAAACATGCCTGGATATGTTCCTGTGCAACCTGCTCTAGGTGAACCTGCTTTGGCAGAGGGGTTGGACTAGGTATCGCCAGAGGTCCCTTCCAACCCCTACCATTCAGTGATTCTGTGCTGGTATTTCAGCAAATTTATAACACAGCTGAATGGACAGTAATTTTTACAGCATTATCCTTTGGATTCTTTTACTATTCAGTACAGATTTTATAACTTTTACTGCTTCACATTTGGGAATGGGATCTAAAAAATAAAATTCTGTGTGGTTTTCAGTATTTTTTGTTAAGGATACCGTATATTCTTTGAAGCTGGCTTGTAAGTTGATATCATCACCGTGCAGGCACCACAGCCACCTTCTCCACAGCCATACTTAGATCCTGTAAGACAGACTGAAAATGCTGTCATTANAAAAAATTCTAATAATAAGAAAAAAAAAAAAAAAAAAAAAAATCAGGTTTCATTTTGGGCTTTATTCTTCTCAAAAGCTTGAGGCCACCTTTTTTCCCGAACTGCTAAGGAACATTGAATTGGGTTGGTATGACAGCATATGCATCAGACTCCTTTCTACACTGGATTACAATTTTCAGTGAAAACAAAACTGAAGCTAAGGAATGACAGGACCAAAATCCTGTTCCGAAGGAAACAGGAAATTTGATTCCTGCTTCTTTTGGAAGACAAGTAAGTTGGGACAGAAAGAAAATGTGAAAAATAGTTTTCCAAGTAAAAATATGAAAGAAAGAAATGTGTAATGGGCAAAATAGCTATTTAGAATCATAGAATCATTTAGGTTGGAAAAGACCCTTGGGATCATTGAGTCCAACCATCAACCCTACTCTACAAGTTCTCCCCTAAACCATATCCCCCAACACCACATCTAAACGACCCTTAAACACATCCAGGGATGGTGACTCAACCCCCTCCCTGGGCAGCCTATTCCTGTATCTGACTACTCTTTCCATGAAAAGTTTTTTCCTAATGTCCAGTCTAAACCTACCCTGTCGCAGCTTGAAGCCATTCCCTCTTGTTCTATCGCT
>VZZY01007042.1:0-63496 GCA_013400335.1 Eurystomus gularis | reverse complement strand
GGTTAACCCACCACAATCTGTTTTAATTTCTTGCATTTTTTCTTTGATTATATTTCTATTGTTAATTCCATCTGACCTTCTATTATTCATATCTGTTCAGAGGGAGCGTAATAAGTTTCACACATGTAAATACTATTTGAATCTGAAGTCCCTAGAATGGCATTTGAGTGATTTATAATATTTTTATTGTTTAACCCCTGACCCTGTGTCTTAGAAGCATAGTATGTAACACAACAGAACCAGTAGAGATGGAGGATTTAAAAGCTAGCATATTTATAAAGGGGTAAAATGCAAATTAAAAAAAAAAAGGGAAATAAAATTTAAAGCTATTTTGTTTGCTGTTCAATGGAAAAAAATATTTGTATTAAAGATATGAAAGAGAACAAAACCAATAACAATTAGCACCCCTGGAATCCTGAAGTGAAATTCAGGTCTCTTCTATAGTTTTCATTTGGTATGGGAAGATAACACATTACCAAAAAAAAAGAAATATATGTAAGATTCTCTATAACAAGCTTAAAAAACAGTGTTTAAAAAAAGTTTAAAATTTTGTTAGAGGAGATCTTGCTTGAGGATTAGTTAAGAAGATATACAGAATTCAAATGCTTGATTTCAAAAAAACCTTGTCAGTTCAACCTTTGTTTTAGGCTTCAGAGCTTCTATGTTGTGTAGGAAGGATTAAAAATAGAGGAAATGCAAAGGTACTAAGGTAACTAAAAATGTAACACAGAATCATTTAATTCCCCTAAACTTCAGAACATTGTTTACTGAAGGAAATATGTACACTGCAAAGCAGGATTGTCTTTAAAATTATGACAACTATTGGTGAAATGTAGGTAGGTAGTAGTAGCCACTCTAATTATGTTCTCTTAAAACATGTAGAAGAGGAAAAACCTATTAAATTTGTAATGCTTTCTGCTAAGAAAGCTCACTTGCTTTAGGAGTATAGTTTTAACTTTTAAAGATTCTACTTCAAGCAGTTTATAAGATCAACATTAAGTAAATAAAGGGGTAAAAGCACTTTGTGCAGTGATAGCAAATCAGAGGACTAGAATATAGTATAAAATTACACTAAAAAATCAATTTATATTATTAGTATAAGATTTTACATCTCTTACAATAGGCACTTAAAAAAGTAATTGTCTACTTAGCTCACCTAGGCATTTCATCCTTTAACATGAAAGTCACGAGTGACACAGATTTTATTTAAAAAAATTAAAATAATAACACTTAGTAGGAAGACTCACTTCTACCTTCTAATTCCTCCACTTGGTGGACAATAGAGGAACTTTTCCTTGAAGACCCTTGTGTTTCTAGCTCTTACTTTGATTGTTGAGCAATGGTAGATCACGAACATTTATCTTTTTTAAAACATCTTTTAGATTGGGTAAAGTAGATTAATAGACCAATCAAAACATTGTTGGGCTGTTGCCTACGTGTTTGTAATTTTATTTTGCTTTATTAGGCTGTACTATGGTATTTCCATACCTTATAGAGCTTGAATACATTTATCTCTTTAACTATTGAAAAATTATCATAAAAGGAACAAGCAGATCAGCATTGGCACACATAAGATAGATGAACTCCATTTAATATTAGAATTCTGGTCAACTTTGGAAATGGAAGAACAGGTTATTTAAAATATTCCAGGACTGGCGAATTAGAGTATCTTATGGGTTTGTTTTTACATTCCTAAAACAGTCATTGTAATCTCAGACACTATGTAGGTATTTTTTCTAGCCTGTAAAAAAGCGTAAGACAAGATTTTTTTGTATGGTAAAAAAAAATACGAAATAGATTATGGAAGTCTGCATGTGTCGCCTTTTTAGAATCTGTCATGTGGTATTCAGTAGCATTTCTTTTATTAATGCCAGGAAGTAAAAAGTGGAATATAAGCAGAAAACATAGCTTTGACATTTCTCCTTTCTCATTGCTCATTTTTACCTTCTTTTTGATGTAGGAAAAAAAAAATCATTTTTATTTTTTCAGTATTTGTGATACTATTAATGTATCAGTAGTTTTTTATCCATAAAAATACTGCTGGCATTTAAAAATACTGCTGGCATTTAAAACTCTCCTGAGCACAATGGAACTGATAAACATCCCTATTGTCTTTACAGTGGTCAAAGTAATGAAAAATTAGTTCATGCTAATAAATCATTGCTCTGCATTACAGTGTTTATGTACAAATTAATTTATGATATTATTTCAATAACATGATAATTTGAATGCTTGCATTAAATCAAGCAAAGTATTTAAAATTCTGATATAATTATCTAGAACAAATGCTGATTTTATGGTTTTATTAAGCCAACCTTAATATAAAGCTTTGAATGCAAGAGAAATTTCTCTAGAAGCCAATTTAGTTGCAAATTTTGAAGCAAAATCTACCTGGACTTGTGCAAAGCATTTTACACTGTCCCACACAACACCCTTGTCTCTAAATTGCACAGACATGGAATTGATGGATGGACAACTGAGTGGATAAAGAATTGACTAGATTGTCGTACACAAAGTGTTGTGGTCAACAGCTCAGTGTCAAAGTGGTGACTAGTAACAAGTGGCATCCCTCACGAGTGGGATCAAGTGCACCTGCAACAAGTTTGCTGATGGCACTAAGCTCTGTGGTGCAGTAGACATGCTAGAGAGAAGGGATGCCATCCAAAGGGACTTTGACAGGTGGGCACATGTAAAACTCATGAAGTTCAACAAGGCCAAGAGCAAGGTCCTACACTTTGGTCAAGGCAATCCCCAGCACAAATACAGGCTAGGCAATGAGTGGATTGAGAGCAGCCCTGTGAAGAAGGACTTGGTGGTATGGGTAGATGAAAAATTGATTATGAGCCAGCAATGTGCACTCACAGCCCAGAAAACTAATCACATCCTGGGCTGCATCGAAAGAAGTGTGGCCAGCAGGTTGAGGGAGGTGATTCTTCCCCTCTGCTCCACCCTGGTGAGACTCCTCCTGGAGTACTGTGTCCAGCTCTGAGACCCTCTGTGTAAGAAAGACGTGGACTTGCTTAAGTGGGTCCAGAGGACAACCGTAAAGATGTTCAGGGGACTGGGTTACCTCCCCTATCAGGACACACTAAAAGAGTTGGGGTTGTTCAGCCTGGAGAAGACTCCAGGGAAACCCTATAGCTGCCTTCCAGTACTTAAAGGGGGCCTAGAGGAAAGATGGGGAAGCAGTCTTTATCAGGCAATGTAGTGATAGGACAAGGGATAACGGTTTCAAACTGAAAGAGGGTAGATTCAGATTAGATATTAGGAAGAAATTATCTACTGTCAAGGTGGTGAGGCACTGGAACGGTTTGCCCAGGGAAGTTAAAGATGTCCCCTTCCTGGAAATGTTCAAGGCCTGGTTGGATGGTGCTTTGAGCAACCTGGTCTAGTAGAAGGTGCCCCTGCTTTTGGCAGAGAGGTTGGAACTAGATGATCTTTAAGGTTCCTTCCAACCCAAAGAATTCTATGATTTTAGGAAAATAATGGAGTTTATCTAATTTCTTCAGCTGAATTACATACTCTTAAAAGAATGAGATATTATTAAATGATTCCTAATATGTTAAATGTAAAAGAAATGTGCTTTTCCCAAATTGTGTAATGTAAAACAGTAGCCTACTGCCTTAAAAACGAAGCAAGTAAACCTTAAAGGTCCATATGCATACAACACTAGCTGATTTGTGTTATAGGGAGATAGACTAGAAGACAACAATGTAAATATATGTACATTTACTAATTTCCTATATTTGCTTAATATACCACCACCAGAGAAATCTTTGTAGTTTTTTCATTTTCTTTTTGAAAACAGCCTTTCAAGTACTCTATGTATATCCCATGTTGAAATATTTTAGGTTCCAGGTAGACTGGCACCATTGTGATGTTTCTCAAACTGGTCAGGCCAAACCTAACACTTTCCACAGTAAAATTTGTTACAGTGGAAGAAATTGAGGAAGCATGCAAGCACCAACAATAAAAAGGTGGTTCTGGTTGTCCATAGCTGAGGTCCTCCTGTGTGATCTCATAAAGGATTGTTACCTAGGTAGAGGGGGGAAAGGAAGGTTTCAGTGACAGAAAAATTGAAGTTTTGTGTAATTCTGGGCTTTAATATTATTCAGGTTTTCTGTTTCCCACACGCTATCTTCCTCACAACCCCATTTTACTTACTATATGTAGATAATAGTATACTGAAAGCAACATTTAGACTTGTAACTACTCTATAGGTCTTTTTGCCTTGCTTTTCATTTCAAATTCTTACTTCATTATTATGAAAGTCCATTTCATAATAGATTTAAGTGAATGACTGCAATTTTAATGTGCCAAATTGTGAAGAAAAGAAAACTGTATCATAAGTTACAACTGTAATGGAAATTTCTCTGTCACCTGCAAATATGGGCATTAGAGTAATGTTACAAGTAATGAAACTATCCTTGAAATAATAAGATAAAAAGCAAAAACTGGATGATGAAATTGACTTAATATCAAATCCTCTGTCACTGCTGTACCCATAGAAGTAGGAGGATTTATTGATTATTTTTAATGAATACAAAGGCACACTGATCTTAATTTTGATTAAGCTATACTTGATGAAAAAGCTGAAGAGGTTATCTCCTAGAAAATGACATTACTTTGAAAGTACCTCTTTCTCTCATTTAGTGTAGATTATTTTCTTAATTTCTAAAATTGGTGATCTATAACAAATAATCCAAGAAAGTAATACTCTCGTTCTGACTCTGATAGAATCAGTCATGCAGTGAAAACTATTTAAAGATTCTGAGTTTTGTTATAATAACTAACTGAGATTTATCACCTTTCTAAAGTGGAACAGCAGAATAGGGTCAACAGTGCAATCAATAATATGGTTGTTACTGGTAGGATACGGTAACAATTTTTTATGTGCTCTACAACTTTAACATTGCACCTTCCATTAGAGTTCATAACACTGTCAATTGTCTCATGGACCATCAATGGAGTTTTTAACATTTCCAGTAGTTTGCAAGCCAAACTAGCGTGGTTCTGTGGGTTGGGAAATTCATCACTGAAGAACATTATTGTCAATAAAGGAATTACTTGTTGTGGTAAGCTTACTAAAGGGGCAGTTCTTAAATTCTTGCAGAACTGAAGATAAGCAACAGTGAGTACAGGCAAGTTGCAGTGTCCAATGTGAAATGCAAACCTAGACATGACGTTTTAAAGAGAAATGTCGCTTTTAATGAAACAACGTATAAGTCTCTTGTGGAACAGAACTGAAGAAATATTTTCACATTTAGATTTTATGTTACTCTCTCAAAGTCCATAAAAGGTGACTATTTGCATCCTACCATAGTTACGGTATTAGTTATTTGGTAGAAATTTTCCCTGGCAGGATGTAGAGGACTACAGGGGCCCAGAACTGAAAAATTAAAAAATATCTGTGCTTCCTCTCCACTTTCAGTATGAAGAACATGCTGCTAGCTGCAAAGATGGAAAAATAATAAAATGAATCCTTTAATGGTAGCTGTGAGTCTCTTGAGCGAGAGACATCAACACGGCAAAGAGAATCTGTGAGAGCAGTGGTGGTGCAGGCTGGCTCACAAGAGGGAGGTCTGTCCCACACCCAGGTCACTTACAGTTTGACCAATATATTTTGCTTATCTGATTTTAAGAAAAAATGTGGTTTTTCAGAAGAAAGAAAGAATGTTTATGTCATACACATACATTACTGTACTGTAAAATACTTATTTTAGATAAACATTTTTCATTGGATCAATGTTTGGTGCTGATTATGCTTTTTATTATGTTGGTCTAAAATATCTCTTGCTTTATCAGGCATAAGTTGTCAGAGCTTGTGTAGCACTTTTGAGAATGTGTGCCAAAGAACTATACTGATAAAAGTATGTTTTGAACACTGTATTGTAAAACCATATTACCAATAAAAGATGTATTCCAAGATCTAGGACAGTTTCAAAGTATCTGTGCTGATATACAATAGCTAAGGACCTGAAGGCATTTGAGGCCAGGTGTGTATACATAATCCTCAGTAAGCACTTGTACATTCAGTTTTTAAACAGAGCCAGTTCATTTTTTCAAGTTAATTTGCTAAGAAATTTTTCTCTGCTGAGTCATCTGACCTTGGAGAAAAACGGTTGTTGATTTTCCCAAACGAAATTCATTTTGCTACAACAGCTAAATTGCTGACCCAGTCTTGACAGCGGACAATTCTGAATAAGAGCATGTCTGTAAATGGAATACAAAATAATGTATTTTCTTGTCTGTCTCTCATGAGTTTATTTCTTCAAGCTAAATAACCTTCCTCCCACAAGCATACATATACAAAGATGCACCTGGTTTGTCTCAGTATCTAATTATAAGTAAAAGACATTGCTGATTTCCATGGCAACTGCAGTTCAGTATATTCATTGACCTTGTTCTCATCGGTATTTGCCTTATTATTCAGCACAAAAAACTTCTTGTCACATCAATAAGAACTCTTAATATTTATCGATCTTAATACTTTTCCTCTGGCCACTCTAAGAAATATTACTTTTCGAAAGTCCTGTGTGTCACCAGAAAATTTAAATGTAAGAATTATTTGGGCAGTTCTTTAGTTTCGTTTATGTATGCTGCATCTATTATTTGAACACACAGCAAAAGATTCTTTATCCATCTATTTTGACAGGTTAGCTCTTCAGAGGCTTTATTTTATCTCTAATGTGAGAAGCTGATTCCACAGGCACTTCTGGCACAAACATAAAACTCAAAACACAAAAGAGCCAGCATGTCTATCTCTACTTGTCTCAGAGAGATAAAATCTATTGTAGAGAGAGGAAAGAGCTACAAATATTCTGCTTCATTTTTCAAAAACTTTTCTAATGGAAAAAGAACCAGTAATGCAACTTGCAATCCTTTCCTGTATCACTGTGAAGGGTCTGAGCTTGAATTTCTAAAAATATTTGCCTTTTGTATGTATTTATTCCGCTATTTGTAGAGCAAAGGTGGGCCTCTGTTTTCCTGGCTTAAACCAGTTTATGTTTTAAAGCCTGGGGTACCTAGATTTCATTACCATAGCATGAAACTATTACACACTTTCAATTTTTTTCCTTACTGTTTTTTATGTATACATACATTCTGTGTTTATGTGTGTGTATGGATATATATGTCAGTAATTTAATTTAGTTTTTCTGTGCCTATCCATAAACTACTGATAACTCAGCATACTGAGTCATGTATGGTCAGTGGTCAGGAGTAAAAAGTGGTCAGGAGTAAAACAACAAAATACGCCTGCATTTGCATTTTTAAAATGTTGTAAATGGAAGAATGTATCTTATGAAAAAAACATTGAATTTTATGTAACAAGTAGTTCTTTTTAAAATGTAGTCCAGACATGGCGAACCACCAGGAACACATAATACAAAGTGATATAATTGTTTAAAATACAGGCAATTATGGATTTTTCTGGCTTTTTCTGTAACTTTGCACTTTACTGGTCTCTTTCACAACTCTCACAGACAACTGATCCAAGTTTTGCGTCTGTCTACATTATCATTTATGATGTCTACATTACTAATTTATTAATAACATTTACATTACTAATTTATTGAAGAAATTTTAAAAATTATGCTCTTAATAAAATGTCAGGTCAGCTCAGAATTTTATAAATCGTTTTATTTGAAGGATTCAAATCATATTAAACTTTCATCCTGTAAGAGCAAAGTGAAAATCTTCTTGTTGGTGATTTTAATTACTGTAATTATAATTTTCAAAGAAGGATAACTGGTGTTCACTTAATTCAAAAATTTCATGGATATTAATTAAACAATAGACATTCAGACAACCATAAACACATTGTAAATGACTGTGTTTTCTGTTGGAGTTTCAAGCTTTCTAAGAAAAGAAGCTTTTAACTGTTTCAGGCACTCTTCTTAAAAGACCTTCCAAACACTCTAGGAAATCACTACTAGAGGGCTGGAAATGTTTATTCTACAACTCCCTATAAATTGAATATATTTCTTCTGCCCAATTCATATATTTTCCTCTCAAACTTTCCCTTTCTCAGTACACAGTATTCTCCCACTAAATTATTAAACCTAACTCCTTTATGTGGTCATATTAGCCTGTGCTATCATTATATATAAAGCTAAGTGCATTGATAAACCCATACTAGTTGTCATTCTAGTTGAAAAGGCAACTTATACTTAATAAATTCCTGAGCAACATTCCATTCTTTCATAAATTATTGTAGCTTCTATGCTTTTTTCTTTTATTTTCCCCTGTTATGATAAGGGGAATATTAATAGCTCACTAAGGAAACTTTTTCTTCCAAATATTACTGAAGTTTCATAATAGCCTCAGGCACCTTTCAGATTGAAAAAGTTAGAATAAACCTGAACACATTTATGAGTTTAAGTAATCAACAGTCTCACAGGATGAGGAGAAGGAAAATGGATAGGAGATTAACTTTTAAATTCAGAAAATATACTATGCATCTACACAACACTCTGTGGTCATCCACTAGAGAAAATAACAATTGGCTAGTAAAGTTACTTGCACTCTTTAGGTAGTTTACAGATTTACAGGTATTCTAGTAAGGCTGAGATTATGTCTACCCTGATCGTGTCCTGAGCAGGACAACGTTTCAGGATCTCTGACCCAATAAATCTGTTCTTTTCTGTACTCAGTGGCTGCCTGCCTTTGGCTGCCAGTCATTTCTCCTCCATCTTACACCACATTACAGACTGCAGTCTTGTCAGTCCAAAGCTCAGTGTCTGCTGTTCCAACAGGTTTGATTACCTATCTCTTATCTCAGCCTGCCTGGTAGAAGTTATTATGTGAGTACATGCCTGCTACATTTCCAGATTTTAATCTAATATAGTATATGCATCTGTTGTCAGGATTGCAAAAAAAGCATGTTTAGTGAATTTTAAGTCAGACCCATCACTTTTATGCATAGTATGCATAGTAGTAGATTGAAGAAAAAAGATTACACTTTTGCTATGCAAACGTAAAGTGTGTAAAAATTTTCTATTTAAATGAAAAACATTATTTATTTTAAACTTCCCCCCCCCTCATAGTTTTTTTCTTGAAGGTAACACTTTTCCAGGAATTTTTTTACCTCATGATAGAAAATGTTTGTTACTTATATCTAATCATAATTTCCCATATTCCAGCTTGTGTTTGTTGTATCTGTAATGATACAATGTAATGAGGATCTGGTTCCATCTTCTGTGTATCCTCTGGTCAGGCAGCTGTAAACAGTGATGAGGTCTCCTTGAGCTTTCTCCTCTCAAGGCTAAAGAGGCTCCCTCAGCCTGGGATGATCCAGGTTAAATAAATCATTCAAAAAATACTTCTGAGCTGTAGACTTGAATATTTTAATCTTGAAGATCCTTAAACAGTATACTGTTGAGTCACATACCTCTTGGATCATATCCTGTATGCTATTCTGAATAATTTAATGAAAAAAAAAAATGAACATGCTCTAAAAAAAGGCCAAATGAGAATCAAAACATTGACAGTTCTTCAGCTCTGGGATCCTAGAAGAAGCACTGAGTGGAGAACATACCTCATGTATCTCTAGCTCAGCAAAATTTATTCTTCTAGATATCACTGTAGAATCCATGGTTGATACCAACAATTTACAGCTCTGAACCTATTTCAACTAAGTATTTAATTGTTAATTTGGTTTTGAAATGTAGATTGCCATTCAAAAATACAGTCAAATAACTATTGGACTCCAGATGTGAGCCAGAAATTAAGATTGTCACTTGAATGATTATGCATTAATATGGAAAATAAATTATTAAATTGCAGCTTTGTGACATTTTTACCTTTATTATTCAAAAACTGTTTCTTCATGATCTTTTTTCATTTCCTTTTAAATAGTTAAAATCCGCAATCTTTGGAATCAACCTTACTCCCAGAGGTATATTAAAACAAGGAGAATTGTTTTCTTCTAGGAGGAGCAGAAAGAATGGCAACCAAAGGTCATTTCAGACAGACAGAAATAGCTTAAAATACATGTTCACAGAGGATTGCTGAAGATTGTATCCCTCATAGCATGGGGGAAAAACTTCTTTCTTTCCTCAACATTTTCTTTCCTTCTTACATAATTCAGTAATTGGAGCAGCTTTTCTTTATTTACCCCTGCCTTAAAGATTTTTATATTCAGGAAGAGAAGTGTTATGGAAACAAAATCCTACCTCTAGTCAGTGATCATTCTGCTGCTTAATGTCTTACCTTCTGTGTCTGAATTTCCATAATTTCTTCGTGACATTTTTTTCATGAAGTTTTATGTTATATATTCAACTACATCAAAGTTTGTTTCATACAGGAAGTTTACAAAAATTATTTTGTTTAACTTTTTTCACACTTCTAGATTTTCTTTATATATTTTTCTTCAGCCCTTCTACATGGTTTATGAAATAGTCATTATACTTTAACCAAACTCCTTATGAAATCACTGGAAAGTTCACTGTCAATGTCTGAAAGTAGACCTTAATACTGAGAATCGAATCGAATTGAATCTTCTTCTTCATCTTCTTTTATGACAAGGTGACCTGCTTGGTGGATGAGGGAAATGCTGTGGACGTTGTTTATCTGGACTTCAGTAAAGCCTTTGATGCTGTTCCCCACAGCATTCTCATAAAAAAACTGGCTGCCCTAGACCTGGATGGGTGTACACTCTGCTGGGTCATGCACTGGCTGGATGGCTGGGCCCAGAGCGTGGTAGTGACTGGAGTTAAATCCAGTTGGCAGCCAGTCACACGTGGTGTTCCCCAGGGCTCAGTGCTGGGGCCGCTTTTATTTAACATCTTTAGAAATGATTTTGATGAGAAGATTGAGAGCACCCTCAGTAAGTTTGCAGATGACACCAGTTAGGTGGGAGTGTTGCTCTGCTTGAGGGTAGGGAGGCCCTTCAGAAGGACCTGGACAGGTTGGACTGATGGGCCATGGTCAATTCTATGAGCTTTAACAAGGCGAAGTGCCTAGTCCTGCACGTGGGCAGCAATAACCCCATGCAAAGCTATAGACTTGTGGAGGAGTGGCTGGAAAGCTGCTCAGCAGAGAAGGACCTGGGCATGTTGACTGACAGCCAGCTGAACATGAGCCAGCAGTGTGCCCAGGTGGCCAAGAAGGCCACTAGCATCCTGGCTTGTATCAGAAATAGTGCAGCCACAGGACTAGAGAAGCGATCGTCCCACTGTACTCTGCGCTGGTGAGGCCGCACCTTGAGTACTCTGTTCAGTTTGGGGCACCACAGTACAAGAAAGACATTGAGGTTCTGGAGAGGGTGCAAAGAAGGGCAACAAAACTGGTGAAGGGTCTCAATGATAAGTCTTATGAGGAGTGGCTGAGGGAACTGGGGTTGTTTAGCCTGCAGAAAAGGAGGCTCGGAGGTGACCTTATTGCTCTCTGCAACTACCTGGGAAGGGGGAGGCAGGTGTTAGTCTCTTCTTACAAGCTGTGACTGACAGGACAAGAGAAAATGGCATTAAGTTACGTCAGGGGAGGTTTAGTTTAGGCATTAGGAAAAACTTCTACANAGAATAGAATAGAATAGAATAGAATAGAATAGAATAGAATAGAATAGAATAGAATAGAATAGAATAGAATATTTTCAATTGGTAGGGACCTACAACAATCATCTAGTCCAACTGCCTGACCAAACCAGGACTGACCAAAAGTTTAAGTCTGTAAGGGCATTGTCCAAATGCTTCTTAGACAGGCAGAGAGCACTAACCATATCGCCAGGAAGTCTGTTCCAGTGTTTGACCGCCCTCTCAGTAAAGAAATGCTTCCTCATGTCAGGTCTGAATCTCCCCTGAATCTTCCTGTGTATCCTATCACTGGATACCAGGGAGAGGAAATCAGCATGTCCCTGTCCACTTCCCTTCCTCAGGAAGCTGTAAAGAGCAATGAGATTCCCCCTTAGTCTCCTTTTCTCCAAACTAGACAAGCCCAAAGTCCTTAGCTTCTCCTCATAGGACATTCCTTCCAGCCCTATCAAAAGCTTTCTTGCTTTCCTCTGGACACATTCCTGTACCTTAACATCATTCTCAAATTGTGAGGCCCAAAACTGGACACAGTACTCAAAGTGAGGTTGTTCCAATGATAAATACAGCATTTTATGTTGGCAGAAAATTAGGGACAAGAAAAAAGAAAAGAAAGTCCCAGCCTGAGCAAATCTATAAGAACTGGATTTTTAACAAGCAATTATTTTATGTGATTTACCTCCAATTTAATAATACTATAAATCAATATTTTCTAATGTATTGATTGAAAGAATGTATGATGGATGGTCTAACAATAAGAATTTATTTTTCAAGGGAAACTCTTCATACTGGTTTCAAATGTATGCTAGCTGTAATCTTATTTTAAAGTGTTTTTTTAAGGAAAACTTCCTTAAACTCTTATTTCTTTTTTCTTTTTCCTTTACAAGTGTGCACATTAATTTTGAACGCAAAAAATGTTTTCTATTATTACTTTTAGTGGTTAAGTGTTGATATTGCAAAGGCAAACTGATAAAAAAGTCACCTCGGATTTTTTTTTAATATATATATACAGCTGAAGCTTACAACTGAAGAATTGGAATGCTTTGAGTTGGAAGGGACCTTTAGAGATCATCTAGTCCAACCACCCTGTAGTGAGCAGGGACATCTTCAACTAGATCTGGTTGCTAAGAGCCCCGTCCAGTCTGACCTTTAATGTTTCAACGGATGGGGCGTCTACCACCTCTCTGGGCAACCTGTTCCAGTGTTTCACCACACTCATTGTGAAAAAAAACCTTCATTGTATCTTCCTTTTAGTTTAAAAGGTCTCCCTGGAGCCTTCTCTTCTCCAGCCTGAATAACCCCAGCTCTCTCAGCCTTTCTTCACAGGAGAGGTGTTCCAGCCCTCTGATCATTTTTGTCACTGTCCTCTGGATCCACTCCAACAGATTAATGTCTTTCTTGTTCTGAGGACTCCACAGCTGGATGTGGTATTCCAGGTGTGGTCTCATCAGAGCAGAGGGGCAGTATCACCTCCCTTGACCTGCTGGCACACTTGATTTAATGCAGCCGAGTATCTGGGCACCAAGTACACATTGCCAGCTCATGCCACCTGTACCCCTAAGTCCTTCTCTGCAGGGCTGCTCTCAATCCCTTCATTCTCTAGCCTGTACTGATACTGGGGATTGCCCACAGAAATCCATTAATAATGTTTTCTTTCCAAAATTTCTTGAGTATGTCTTTCTTTGATTTTCCTTTTTTTTCTGTTTGTTAATCCTTTGAGACAAGGAAAGAAACTTAAGAAATGTTATCATTGATGGATGAAAGGAAGGAGGGAGTACAAAAAAAACCAAAAAAAGCACCTCCCTGGTTGCTGAATATAGGACTTCAGAGTGAGAGATGCACAGGAGGATTGGAAGTAGTCAGCAGGGACTTATAAAAGGGAAACCATGCCTGACCAACCTGGTAGCCTACAATAAGGTATCCAGTGACAGGAGAAGAGGCAATGACTGCAAATTGAAACACATGAAATTCCATGTGAATGCAAGAAAATACTTTTTTTACTTGCAAGGGTGATCAAAGGAACAGGTTGCTCAGAAAGGCTGTGGATACTTCATCTATGGGGATATTCAAACCTGACTGGACACATTTCTGGGTGACTTGCTTTGGCTGACACTGCTTGAGATCTCTTCCAACCTCAATGATTCTGTGATTCTATTTTTCCTTTTTCACAGAATCACAGAATCACAGAATTAGCTCATCAGCCCATACTTTGGTAAGATACTTTAATACATTGGTATTAGCTTTGTATATTATGTTTCAGGTAAAAGTCACAGCATAAGGAAAACAATTAAAAAAAAATAGAGAGAAAGAGAGAGAGAGAATCCTGGGCTTGTAGCTATTTCAAAGTCACTATTGCTTGAAATACAGGCAAACCAAGCCTTTCCAAAACACAGGAAAGGTTACACAGACTATAGGATCTAGAATGGTTGTCTGAGTATTTTTCTGTTGTCCTAGTATGTGACCTAGATGTATCACATTGAGTTTGTTTACATTATATGTAACTGCTGTAGTACTTCCTCGGATAAGATACTTGTTGTCATGGGTGTAGCGACAAAACTCTAACAACAGTTTTTTCATTGGCTAAACACATACACAGCAACTATACAGAATTGTAGCAGTTTTGAAAGTCATGTTAACATGCCCACTATCCCAGCTTCAACTCTTATCTATAGCTGTAACCAGGAGTATAAGGCAGGAATATAAGACTGTGGTATTTTTAAGGTAATATACTCATACATACAATTTTTAAAATATTCAAGATCACTTTAAATCTTGTGTAACAGGTAACTTGCTAGAAAAGCTGGATTCTACTACTGAAGACATTGTGCGCTGTACATGCAATATCACAGAATGAATGACAACATTTTTCATAAATGAAATATATTTTTATTTTGAGGTTAGACTACCATTTACTTTAATCTATGTAATTAAATGGAAATAGTGGCACAATCCCTCAGAGAGTGCGTGCTTCACTTATGAAGTGTTCCATCAAAAATATTTGAAATCTGAGCATATTTCCCTCAGTAGATGTGAAGAACATATTTAAATATGAGCTCCAAGAACTAATGCAATTTCCCAGCTCTGTCAAAAATGGCAGCTTTTGCTGTGCAGAGACAGGATAAAAATGTGAACACAGTAAATTTATTTGCATGTAACGTTATCTTATAATTTTATGTCATAATTTCACACTGATATATAGGTTCATGAAAACTATATGATATTAGATAATCACTTGCCTAATGAAAAACTAAACATTATCTTAGGAAATGGTTTTCCACTTTCTTAAGATCAATTTGTTGTGGAAGAGAGAATAAAGTTCTCAGACTAATGTTTTTCAAAATTCAGCAAATTATTATATAATTTTGGTGTTATTTTCTATAATGATACAAAAGTCTCAAAAATACATTTCATAGATAAGATATTGGTAGTGATGTCAAATTTGTAAGTGATGATACTTACAGGTTGTTAGTAAATTGTATGCAGAATTTTTTCATAGAAATTGATTTTTTAAATTTCTATATAAAAATTTTAAATTTTAAAAAATGAAATAGCTTTAAGTAATTATCATAGAATCATCATAGTATACCAGATTGGAAGAGACCTCAAGGACCATCTGGTCCAACCTTTCTTGGTAAAAGCATGCTCTAGACAAGATGGCATAGCACTCTGTCCAACTGAATCTTAAAAGTGGCCACCACTTCCCTGAGGAGATTATTCCAATGACATTGTTCTCATTGGGAAAAATTCTCCTCTTGTATCCAATTGGATTCTCTCCAGGAGTAACTTGTACCCATTACCCCTTGTCTTTTGCCTGTGATTCCTTGTAAAAAGGAAGTCTCCATCTTCTTTGTAGCCACCCTTTAATACTGGAACATGGGGATAAGGTCTCCCCTAAGCTTCCTTTTCTCAATGCTGAACAAACCCAGTTCTTTCAGCCTTTCCTCATATGGCAGATTCCCAGTCCTTGGATCATCTTTGTGGCCCTTTTCTGGACCCTCTCCAGCCTGTACACATCTTTTTTGTAAAGCAGGGATCAGAACTGGGTGTTCCAGATGTGGCCTGACAAGCACTGAGTAGCATGGGATAATGAGTTCTTTATCTCTGTGGGTGATGCCTTTGCTGATGTAACCCGGCATCCTGTTGGTTTTCTTTGCCACTGCAGCACACTGTTCACTCATATTGAGCTTGTTGTCCACAAGGACCCCCAGGTACCTTACCAGAGAGCTGCTCCTCGGCTAGGAGCTGCTCCCCAGTTATTGGGACATAGAATCAACTTTAATGCATCATTTTTAGTGAAGCAGGAGTCAATATGCTGAAGATACAGGAACTTAATATTTTACTAATACTTTACAGAAAACATGCATATTAATACAAGTATGTCTCAGCCCCTTGACATTCTGGAGATCATTACAGCTTTGGTTTGTGTTTGGCAACTTAATCCACTGTGGGAAGCTTCTAGTATCCCATTTGTAGAGTCCGACAAAGAATATAGGAAGTTGTATAACTGATAAGAGAGAGTCTTTTTGGTATCTCTCCTGTGCTCTTAATCAGAAATACTCACACAGCTTTGTCAAAATGCTTGGGTTTTGTCTTAGCTATCGTTTGTCTCAATTTTTTTGAGTTTTGTTCACTGTCATCCTAAAAATAAAATTTTGAAGAGGAAAAAATACCTAACACCCAAAAATACCTAACATCCAAAAATATCATTGTCAGTGTAGAGGCGAAGCAGGAAAAAAGTGCAATAGAGACTGTCACAAAAGATTTGAGGAGTAAAACAAGTAATATACACCAAATTAATTCTGCATTGTCACTATATGGATCTCAAGCAGGGAAACAGATTTTGAACAAAGCCTGATGATGGTATGATAATATTTATCTGAATGGATAATGCCTTCCAATTAGGAATGTTGTTTACTGTGTATTGATTTCAGTCTATATTTAATCAATGTTGTAGAAGAGAAAAAGAGATGTTCCTTAAGGATACCAATTACTTATGTGCTTAAGACTGAGGCAAAGAGAATTGAGACCATGGATCACAATAATTCCTTTTCCGTCTTGACTACCAAGGTAATTCTCTTGCTGCTTAGCGTGAGCAAATTTTTCATACTGAGGTTTAAACTCTTTAAGATATAACATTCAACTAGCAGGCTGGCTGCATGGTAAGAAGTCCATTGATGATCCAGTCCTTGCCTTTGTGTATTAGTGTAACCCCTACTGTGTGATTCTAGTAAAGCACATTAAGACATCTGTCCATATTTACGAAAGATGTGGTTATGAATTTGCTGTTTGAACTGCTGTTTGAGTGAGCTTATTTGGTTTAAGAGGAATTCTAGATTAATCCTCTCTATACTGTTCATTTGTGGCCCTGTCTTACATTTCTTTAAGAAACAGCTTTCTTCATATTGCGAGGTAGTGTTTCTTGGTGGTTAATATCTCTGGAAGACAGGAATACATCACTGATTGTTTCTCTTCACTTCTTGTTACCTCACTGTAGGTTTGATTTTTCAGGACTGTGTCTTTTGTCTACAGAGTTCACTTGTTTGGACTATTCTGTGTTTATAGCTTTCAAAATTTTCCCACCTAAGAATCATTACTAATTTCAGCAGTGAAATTCTTTCTAGAGTTGTCTGCTTAAAAACCTGTATCTCTGGGAATTGCAGAGGCATAGAATCACATTTTTATTTGGAAGCTCTTGCACCACATATTAGTGTTAAATCTACAAGTAATCATCTCTATGCATGCGTGGGATTGATAGATATTAAACCGGATTTTTATTTAAGAGCTATATAGGTTATTGAACTGCATGCACATATTCCGGGGTTTTATATAGGATTTAATTTTCTGCTTTCATCAACACAGGCAAAAACATTTCATTTCTTTTGCTCAAGTGATGTATTTAGAAAAAATACTTTTCTATTTGTAGAAAAAATGTTGAAAAGTGAGAGAAATGCATTATATTAAATGACTCCTGTTTCAAGCTTATTTCATTATATTTAAAATTGGTTATTCTTTATATTAACTGAAGATCTGGTTCCACTATCAACTGATTTACCTAATGTAATATATTTAGAATAACTTCTGAATTTTAGCACCTCTACATGTATAACACAAAATGTCTAAAAATGAATTCTTCATTCAATAACCCTAATTAAACATAATCTTTATTATTAGAGTAAAAGAAATACTTAATAAATATACCCTCCCCTTTTTTAATTAATTACATTCTCTGTGTGTACTTAGATTCTCCAACCTACAGAAAGTAATTTTTTCCTTTATTTAGCCTTTCTGAATGATGCACATATTAGTATAATTGGTGTCTTACTGAGATGCTAATAGTATTCCTGCAGATTTTTCACTGTGGATAAAATATTTTTACAAATTTTCCAGATTATACCACCTTCTTGCTTTGAAAGGAAATTTTTCTCACTGGGGAAGACTTTACAATATACATTGCATTTTGTTGTTATTCATGAGTCATAATTATAAAATTATAATTATGATTATAATTACAATTATAATTATCAAACATGTCTGATAAAGTAAACAACATATCCTTTCACACCATTTTCGTTACTTTTAACCTGTAATAAAAATTATAAGCACTTATAAATGAAGTTCTATAAAGGGTTAGAAGACAATCCTGTTAAACACATCAAAGGCTGTTAAACTGCATTACAGGACCAAGAAACATAAGACAATCATTTGTTGTGGAGAAAATTATAAATATTTCTCAAGAGATGTCACCAGCTTCTGCTCATGCCATCTGCTCATCTTTGAATAACCTGGCCCTTACTCCTCCAATGTGACTTTTGAAACCACAGACTTGTTCAATGATCTCTTTTTTTCTGATATGTAACCAACTAAAAAGGCTTTGGAAATAGTCACAGGACTCTGCAGGGATACTCAAGCTGGCTCTGAGTGGATAAGCTGTAGGTTTAAAAACAAAGTAACTGCACAGGTGTTGAGGTAACCCAGCAGCACACCAACTCCTGAGCTTATGTATGCTAATTAGCCATGTAGGAAACCAGTGTTAATTAGTCTGTATGGAATGACCCAGTATTATTGCTTCTGGGACCTGACATTCAATTATATGTATGGTGTGGCTGTTCTGACGTTCTATTTTTTTCATTTTTCTCTCTGGAGTGCATTATACAGCACAGACAATCTTACAGGTGTACCACCTCACCAAATATGATTATTCCCTTCTTACAGTTTAATTCTTTTCATTTGGGTCTATTTTCAATTCTTCTTACTGCAAAAACTTAATGATATCATGGCTCTGACTGTGAAGTGCTGGGGCCTGAGCCATAGGCTCCAAATGAAAGTTGACCTGTGGACAAACTTCACAACCGAACAATGTAATTTGTAATAGAGACCAGCAGGGAATTTTCCTCTGTTTGGAGGCATGCTGTAAGACTGAGAACAGACACCCAGCTATCCTGAGAAATGTGTGATTAAAACCAAAACAGATAAAGAGATTCTTTTGGCTTCCTTCCCAGGCTTGACAGACCTTGGACAGAACACAATAAGGAGGAAAAATACCAAGTGTCCTGTTTTTGAAGTTATTTTTAAGCTTGCTTATAAGACTGGAGTTGTTTATTCAATAGTATAAAAGCTGGACCTGCTTGCAGTGAATTCAGAAGCTGAGCTACAAGTGGACACACTGCATAGCACTTCCCCATTGCTGGGAAGATCCCCCAAATCCTCACTGCAACCGGGGCTCCCCAGCAACTGCGGGTCTGATGAGGGTAACATATTAATAGGATAGCTGGCAATGTATCTTCCTCATGATTACATTAGTAACTTCTGCATTACTATGATCAGAGTTATTACTCTGCTGATTCCTCCTGCTGTTAAACATATTCCTTCATTTCTGTATCCTCTGGAAAGAGTAAAATAAGCCTTTGCCTTGTTCTGGTGTCTGTGTCCTTTCTGCTGATCCAGGTAATCGGCAAAACAGACTGGTTTCTGTGTGATTCTTCACCAGGTGGACATCCTCTAAAGCTCTAAAGACCGCTACACTTTTTTTTTTCACCAGTGAAAGCAGTAAATGATTGGAAAATCTAATGGACAGCACAATTAGTTTGGAAGGTCCTGAGAAGGATGATACTCTAGGGACTGCCTGCAGGCTTAGAAGACAAAGCAATCTAAGCTAAGATTAGGAAGAATATTTTTGCTGAACGTTGAGGTCTGATACAGAGCTCTGATATAGGGAATTGATCGTGCCCCTGTACTTGGCACTGGTGAGGCCACAGTTTAAGTACTGTGTTTAGTTTTTGCTGATGCAGTGTAAGAGAGACATCGAGGTGCTGGAGTGGGTCCAGAGAAGGGCAACAAAGCTGGTGAGGGGTCTGGAGAACATGTCTTAGGAGCAGCTGAGGGAACTGGGACAGTTTAGTCTAGAGAAGAGAAGGCTAAGGGGAGACCTTATTCCTCTCTACAACTACCTGAAAGGAGGTTGTAGAGAGGTGGCTCTTGGTCTCTTCTCCCAGGTAACTAATGATAGGATGATAGAACAAGGCCTCAAGTTGCACCAGGGGAGGTTTAGACTGGATATTAGGAAAAAATTCTTTACTGAAAGAGTGGTCAAGAACTGAAACAGGCTGCCCAGGGAAGTGGTGGAGTCACCATCTCTGGAGGTGTTCAAAAAGCATGTAAATATGACACTTCAGGACATGGTTTAGTGGTCATGGTAGTGTTGGGTTAATGGTTGGACTTGATGATCCTAGAGGTCTTTTCCAACCTTAAAGATTCTATGATTCTACTATTCTACCTTGAATTTCAACTAACTCCAAATTTTCTGTGAAATTAGTGCCTAAACTCTTAATCCAAGAAGTTTTTTTCTATAATGAGTAGGTTTTATCTGCATGGTACCTATGCCATCTGTCTGTCAATGTTGTCTCTTGGTTTCTCTGCTAGATTTTTTCTCCCAAGGAAAATACTGAAAATATGTTCACTGGGAAGTACTAAAAGGCTAATGAATCAGAACACGTAACTTTCAAGACAGTTTCACACTGGTCTGGCAGTGGATCTCCTGTCACAGTAGTTATTTTCCACCCAGATTTTCTATTGTACCTTAAACAGCTATAATACCAATACTGCCCCTGAAATACTATCTATACATATTACAAAACTGACTACAAATACTATTTCCTTTTTATGGGATGTCAGAGAATTTAGGACACTTTTTAAAGTGAACATAGCAGTATATCAGACCTTACTACTTAAAACATATTTCAATTAATCAATTTCCGCAATACAACCATTGGAAGTGTGATTCACCTGATCTTTGTGCTCATCTGTAGAGTATCTTTGCATCTGGGCTAGTTGTAATGATATCCTTTACTTCATTGAAGGAAATTAAGCAAGTTTAGAGCATAACTCATAATATCCAGAATTTCTGTTTCTTCCCACTAAAGAAAAAAGTGACCAGCTTAGACATAAATGTTTACATGGTAGGTAGAAATCAAGGACAGACTAAATGAATCCTGCTATAGGTAACCAAACATTCATTTTGAAACTGCCCACTGTAGAAATACATGAAACTGAGTGTATGGGTATGCTTTGGTGTATACTTAAATACTTTTCAACCCTGGCATGACTGAGATGGCTTTGGAGAATGAAAAGGAAATGAGAATATTTTAAAAGCACTGGTAAAATTTTTTTAATTTTTAAGTTGTAAGTTTGGGATGCACATCAAATAGCTTAGACTGATATTTCCTACAGCTTCCATGTGTTTTCTCAGACATTTTGGTTTTGAATACACTAAATCTACATTGATAAGATGAACAGACTGAGGCACCAGACAAGCAGTACCACAAGTATCCATTCCCTGTTGACAGTGAACATACATCTGTACTTAGCACCGATATTCCCAAATGTACTTTAAGACATGGCTGAATAGCATTTTGCCACAAATGAAGATATTTAAGCTAATCCTTATGGCGAATCCTGAAAAGTATTACTGAGAATAACCAAATGAGCAGGATGACAAGGCATGAAAAACCTGTAATTTTTAAAGGATTTAGGTAACAGGTCATAAAACACAGACCTTATTCCATTTTATATATTTTATCAGTATCCTAAAATATATTATGTCAACAAAACTCTACTGCTGCTGTTCATTATAAAGTATTATAAAGCTGCTGCTGCTAACTTCATTATAAAGACAGATTTAATAAACTGTAAATAAATCTTAAAGACTGCTTCTAAAACAACGGTGCCAGAAGGAAGAGCTAACAGAGGCATGTGTCAGAGGAAAGCTGGGGGCTGATTATTGTTAAGAACTCTATTTGGCATTTATAAGATAAAAATAAAAAATAAAAAGAAAATATTTTAAATCAGAACATTTTTGACAGTTTTCTTTCAATACCACACCTGGAAACTTCTGCCATAATGGTTGTCTATGAATTAAGCATAATCTGTGAAAGACTTGTCCTTTCTTCTGGTCATCATGTGTTTACAAAGTGATCATTAAATCAGATTAAATAGATTTTCTTTTTCCAGTTTCATAGGATTTAAGGAAAACGTTATTAATTTTACGTTTTTTTTTTAATTTCCTGGGAGTTTCTGTTTAAATAGTCTTATTGTTCTTCTGAAGATATATTATTGGTTTTGTAACCTACTGGTTATACTTATTTGTATAAACTGAGGAAATTATTTTAAATGCTTGAGAACAATATAGAACATGGGCTGGGAACTCTTTAAGAGACAGACAGATAGTGAAAAATTACTAAGGGATGAAACAATTAATTAGAAGATTTTCTTATCCTGTCCTGTAAAACACTGATCTTGTAAAATATAATCGTAGAATCATAGAATTATAAAATCTTAGGGGTTGGAAGGGACCTCTGGAGATCTGTCGTAGTTCAGACGAACATGACACTGGACAAGTTTAAGCAGCAATAACAGCAATAGCCAACTTTATTTTGTACAGCTCTACTTTTATACTCTCTAGCTTTAGCTCTAAACCATCGTGTCACACAATAATTGGCTTTTGCTAATTACTAACATTCTCTTATCAGTTAATATTTCTTGCCTACATGTATTCGTTAGCTTCTGTCAACATCGTCCTTTTACGTTCTTCAAATTCCTCAAAAGCTGTTTATATTCTTTCAAGGGTAGAGCTTGATCTTGTCAAGGTCAAAGCTTTCCGTGAGGCCTGCAGGCCAGCTGTTGACGCCCACAGAGATCATCGAGTCCAACCCCCCCTGCCACGCAGGACCATAGAATCTAGGGCAGGACCATAGAATCAGGGTCTTGAAAGTCTCCAGAGAAGGAGACTGCACAACCTCTCTGGGGAGCCCGTTCCAGTGCTCAGTAAACCTCACAGTNTCTCTCAAGTAGATCTCTGTCCCTGTTGAACTGGGGAGCCCAGAACTGAACACAGTACTCCAGGTGAGGTCTCACTAGGGCAAAGTAGAGGGGGAGGAGGACCTCCCTCCATCTGCTGGACACACTCTTCTTAATGCACCCCAGGATACCATTGGCTTTCTTGGCCACAAAGGCACATTGCTGTCCCATGGATAACTTGTTGTCCACCAGGACTCCAAGGTCCTTCTCCATGGAGCTGCTCTCTAGCAGATCGCCTCCCAGTCTGTACTGGTGCATTTTGTTACTCCTTCCCAGGTGCAGAACTCTGCACTTACTCTTGTTGAACCTCATTAAGTTCCTCTTTGCCCAGCTCTCCAGTGTGTTCAAATCCTGCTGAATGGCTGCATAGCCTTCAGGTGTATCAACCTAACCTCCCAGTTTTGTATGATCAGCAAACTTGCTGAGAAGACACTCTATCCCTTCATTGAGGTCATTGATGAAGATGTTGAACAGGACTGGACCCAGCACTGACCCTTGCGGGACTCCACTAGTTACAGGTCTCCAGCCGGACTTGGCACCATTGATTACCACTCTAATAATGACTCCTTAAATTTGTTTTAGGCATGATTGCACAAGTCATAGTAAATACTGTTGTAGAATATTTTAGTATCTATGTGGGACGCTATATATTCATTCCTTCTTTGTGATTTCGTGTAATATTTTTCTGTTTTAACGTCCTAGCCTGTACTGATGTTTCTAAATTTTAGGTGTATGAGGCAGCTGAACAAGCAAAAATGATTGAATTAGGCTGAAAGTTATTATTCAGCTAGGAAAAAGAATGAGTAAGTATCTCTCCTTCTCTCTGGAGTCTCCAAAAACCTTAGCTTACATTGTCTTGCATATCTCAAGAACTTCAGGACTTTTTCACTAGCGAAATTGCAATAGGGAAGATGGCCATCCATTTAGGCCAACTCTTGATAGCCCCTGTGAAATTCCTAAATACAAGTTTATTAGTGAAGCCAACAAGGTTACCAGTTTTAAAATTATGTATCTACTTTATTTCTCTGATATTCCAAAAGGGTAAACTTCTGGATAGGTGGAGTGACCCTTAAAGATGAGGCAATGAACTCCTCTCCCACCCCAAATAATTAGGCTACAGTTCATCATCAGTTGTTAAGGGAACCAAAGATATACCACCACAAATCAAATGTAGACATATACAAGCATTATATTTTTAGGAATCTCTGTTGTTGGTTGAGGTTTTTTTAGTTGACAAGGTGCCTGAACTTTTGCTGTGTTGATATCCTAATGTACACAGGAGATATATAAAAGTTGATCTGTGCAATATTGGCTGAAAATCAGGGTCGAGTAAAAAGTTTCTCCAGTAAAAATTTTGCATCAATATCAGGGTCTATCTGATAAGATTTAGAAACATGAAGGACAGGAAAACTTCACATTTTTACTTTTAAAATCTTTTTATGTTACCTTTCTACTTAGGAGGTTATCTTTGATGTAATTTATTTTTCAGTCTAGCATTGCCTAGCTTAATAATTGCTTTACTTACACATTTCTTCTTCCTTTCTTTTGCAGAAATTACAATTCTACAAAAAAAAAAAAAAAAGCTTTAAAAAAATTAAATCTTTAATTTTCTTAGAATCTCGTATTCTTCAGTGGAACTTTTAAGGCAGTTATTATTCTTGTCTCTCAGATGATAGTCAGCTAAGATGTTTCATGACTGAACAAAATCCATGAAATGAATCAGCAAGAGTTCTGAAAGTAGGACTGATACTGTTTTTAGTGAATGAATCAATCTTGTAAGGCTGTTAATTTATTCCAGAATTTTCTTTTTTTCGTCCCAGGCTGTACTTTCCTCTTAATTACATCACTTACTCTAGTGGGCAGTTATAATTAGGGCTGTTTTGTCTTGATTTACAACACAGAACTATCATCATCTGGAATCTGCTTAAAGTTAAAAATAGTAATCCATAAATCATTATCAATTAACAGTTTATGCTAGAGTATGTAATGAGAAAAAATTGATTTCTTAGTGGTAATTACTAAACACTGTGAAAAATATATTATACAAAAAAAGTCTTCCTAGCAGTATATTGTTGGCACAGTCAGTCTAAGCAGTACCATAATTTCTCTAAAATCCTCAGAAACCATTTATGGATCTTTTGCTAATACGTAAATTAGGTTAAAGAAAATGTGCTATATATATTGTCAGGCATATGCAGTAAAAAGTGATTGTTCATCTCTCTTAATAGCTTTCATGGACTTTTAATGCAGCAAGGAATGTAAGAATTATCTCAAATCATTTAGCTAAAACTCTTGAACATATGCTTAACTTAAAGTATAACTTTTGACACAATGTATAGATATTTTTCCTGAATAAAATTCTATGCAGCATGTGAATTTATTTGATATATGTTCATAAAAACCTTAATTCTCACCAAGCTGAAAAATAATTACTTAGTTTAAGAAGAATATATGGTATGATCTTTGTATATAGAATGAGGAGTTTACATCTTTTAAATTTTGAATTGGGAGTGGTAAATTTACTCCACATCTTGTAAAAACATGCAGAATAATAACTAATCCAAAATCATATAACAGTAGGAGGTGTGTGTGTGCCCTCAGAATTATTCTTTCAGCTCTATTTCTCATGGTGATTTTGTTTTCAGGTTAAGAGAGCTGAAGCTGAAGTAGTTGTCCTATCAATTGTTTACCTCTGCTCTCCATTTGGCATAACAGCCTTAATATTAATCAATAAATACCTTTTATGGAATTTATATGAGCATTAGGTCATTGGTTTATATTCTATTGCTTATCCTCTTTTTTGAAACCAAGAGATTAAGAGACAAAGATCTACGTACTCCTTTCTTCTGCCAAAATATGTAGAGGGAGCCAAGAACAGGAAAGTAGTGCAGTTTTCTTATCATCTAGGTTGTACAGTGTTCTAGAAAAAAAAAAAACTGTGCAAAAGAGCTCTTTAAAGGTCTGAGTTCCAGACATATTGGTCCTTTCCATCCTCTTCACAGGTCCCACTCACAACTGGAAGAGAAATTCTGATTATCCTAGTAGGAGTGAACCACTGCAGCCACTTTGCTGGACAAATCCTACAAGCAGTGAACAGTGAATCATTCGACCCTGCATATCACATTTTAAAGGTTGATGGGGAGGAATTATGTAATTTTGGTGGACCTTTTCCTTCAAAAAGCCTCTGAACTCCCCATAAGGAACACTGAATGTGTTTTTGAAAAGTAATCAGCAGGATGTATTAAAGTGACAACACATTTAGCATATTAATTTAAAGAATGGATAAAAGGTATGCAGTTGTAATGAAGACATTTGCTAAACAATTTCCTGTAGTTTTATGAGTAAATTACTTAAAATATCTATTTTTCTGTTATCACTTGGTACCATGCATGTTTAAAGCATGCAAGATCATTCAGAATTATTATATCCTGAATGTTCATGTAGAATCATAAGAAAAAATGAAAATACCATTGTCTGCACTCTGCTGTCCTCTTTCCTCATTCACTTGGCAAAAATTGTGTGTTTAAAACTAATGTGCTTGGACATCCACTAGTAGCCATTATTAAAAAAAAGTGAGTCTAATAGTTCAGCACTTGCAATTTTTGGATAGTGTTCTCTGATGTCTTAACTTTGTGTGTATGTGTTCTCTTAGCTTTTTATTTTAATACCTGCTCACAAGAATGGAGTATCAACAAACTCCCTGTAACAAAAAGAGGGTATTAAGAGGTATTTTGCACTTATTCAAATGGATTTACAATGATTTAAAGATGGCATTTGAGCCATGGAATTTCATATCTTCAAAATGAAGGAAGAATAATCTGTTGTAAAGGATTTCACTGGAGATAATCTTTTAGTTCAGAGAGAAAAATGGAATAATAGGAAATTGATCATGAAGAGTTAGGTGTTGTTTTCTTTTTTGAATAGAGTGTCCAAACACTGATACACACCTGTCTTTTCTCATATTTCTTCTTCACTTTACCCTTCTTGTGGTGGGTTATTTGTCTATTGTTATGTTTTAGTCTTTAATTTTCTACCTCTCTTCAATATATGTGTCTTGCCATACTACCTACATTGCTAAATAGAAAAATTGCTAAATCTTGAGATAATAAATAATATAAGGTTGATGTTTTAATTTCTAAGTATATTTCTTATTTAGCCCCAGAAATCAGAAACTGAATATAAGACATACAGGGAAATTTATGGTGTATAGGCAGCCTGTATTATTTTCAGACATTTCAGCTTTGTTTTTTTTCATCCTGTACCATCAGACTGTTGTGTATACAGCAGCACATCTCTACTCTATACAGCTGTATTTATGTTGGCTCTTCATAATGGTGATGAAACGGACCCTAGAGAAATGTCAATTGCTTAGCCAGAAATCAGGATTTCTTGGATTGGCATCCATGGCAACATGTCTAAAAATTTCCTGATTAAATCAAAGCCATTGTGGTCCACGTTTTGTCACATATGGTGATATTATATTCTTTAAGAAATCGCCTTAAATTCATATGATAATGACATTACTATTTAATATTTTTTCTTGGTGCTGAAAGGAGACAAAAAAGGTTAACAAGCTTGGAGAAGTCCTCCAATCTATTTGTATTCCAGAAGTTTTGTCCTAAGGGAAGTATGTTAGAAAAATGAAGCATACTGGGTTTTAGCACTAAAAAGATCTTAGCTTTTTTGAAGTTGTGGCAGCAACAGTTTTTGCCAGCAAATGTCCTAGATAATACATATTCTACTGTTATAGATACTTTTTTATTTTTTTTAGTTTTTATTTGACTGTTTAGTGAGTCACCTAGAAGAAATAAGGTGGAGGGACATTGTCTAAAGCTGGGAATAGGTATTCTCTAGACATTCTCCAATTCTTTTTTTTTTTTTTCAAATAGATACTGATGGAATGAAGAAATGAAGAAAATAACTCTCTGTTTTTATTCAATTTAATAAAGAGTTTGTGAAAAAGGTCACTCTATGTTGCAGATTAAAATTGTGTTTTAAATAAAAACATTCAAGTTTAATGCTATACAAGATAAAAATATTTTCTGTTCTGCAGCCATGGTTCTACACAGAGTTTCTAGAGACATCATCACAAGTTGCACATAAAGGGTCTCCAAAAGATTGTTTTGTCCTCATACTGTAACACAGAGTGTTCTTGTTTGGAAGTGTTTTTCACTTCAGCACAATCACTAGAGGCAAAGTAGGCATGAAATGGTCTTTCAGGCTTTTTACTGTCCTCTTCAATCTGATAGCACAACAAAAATTCACAGTGATGGGAGTGGTCCATATAACTCAAGGTGTTCTGTGCAGTGAGTATGAGGTGTATGAGGGCCTGGGAGGAAGAAAGAATTATAAATAGGGAAAATGAAAACATTCTCTTCTTCCCATCTGCAATCAGTGAAAGAGTGTGGAGGGAGACTTAATGTTTGCACAAGAATTGAGTGGGAGACTAAGTGGGATATAACAATTCATTATGAAATTAATTAGGGTATAACACTCGTTTGTATTATAGCATTTGATGTGGCAGTTTGAGATTGTATTCTCAAATGACAGTGCAACATAATTATTCCAATGGAGTGTGGGTTATCACCTCAGATGTCAGGAAACCACGCTCTGATTATAGCAGAGTGGTTTTGCTATGCCAGTCAGGAAAGCAGTAGCTGTCAAGCTTTGCAACATAAAATATACAACACAGATAATTAACAGGGTTGGTTTAAATTATGCCAAGTTAAAACTTAACACTTGCCAAATTAGAGCACAATACAAGACTTATGAAAACATACAAAATACCATATAAGAGATATATATTTGATTGCATATATATATGCAGAATATATATAATTGCATATATTCCCCTATGTGCTGTTAGCCCTAGTTACTCCATGTCCATCTCTGCAAGCTTGGGTATAAAAAACAAAAGCCCCACTGAGGGCTAATATGTAAGCATTGTATTCCTATGTACTTGTTGTGTACTGCTGTACTACTGTGCCACTACTGTACTGCTGTGTACTACTTTTCTCTCATGCTGCAGTGATGGGCTAGTGCACTGTACAGATTTTGTACAAGAAGAATATAACACTCAGAGAAACTTTATTGAGGGATATAAAGTTCTGAATGGATCTCAGTGGGCCAACATAAAGCCACTGCTACTCCTTGATCAAATTAAACACTACTAAATAAGTCGCATGTACTTACTAAATGTGTAAGGAAATCAAATTAACATTTCATATTTCTGTACAAATGCCATTCAGTTATTTTCTTGTACTCTTTTTCACCCAATGAGATTCTAAGGAAAGTGAGAACTATAGATGGAAAGCTACACAATGTTCATTCTTTTACCTATCAAACAAATATTACTTTTATTTTTAAGTAACACTATATTTACTGTGATATTAATGTAGATGCTTTCTGTAGAGATCATTTAAATAATGTACAGATGCTTTACTTTGTAATGCCTTGGAACTCAGTACATCACTTATTAACATGTAGCTTTTAACCAGATATTTTACAAATTTGTATAGCCAAATGTTGAGGTTTATGCTCAATCCACCAGACCTACAACAGACACTCTCTGTTAACTCCTCTTTCCCCTCTAAATAGAGGAAGAGAAAGAGGATAAGGGAAAGAGACTTATGGCCCCCTCCCCTCTCAAATGGGAGAGGAAGGGAATGAGAGAGAGGCTTCCAGATTAGAAAAGAAAACTGAAACATCTTTAAGGAAGATAACAATGTGATCTACTTTCGGGTTGTGTCAATGTTCCTCAGTGGCCCAAATTTTAGGTACTGAGCATCTACATGACGTACTTTTACAGCTAGTTTCTCTAGCCAAGCAGCAATATCCTGCCACAGTGTAGCAGCCCAAAGAGGTTTACCTCTGCGTTGCCAGTTATTCTGCTTCCACTGCTTTAGCCACCCCCATAAGGCATTTGCTGCCATCCATGAGTCAATATAGAGATAGAGCACTGGCCACTTTTCATTCAACAATGTCCAAAGCCACCCAGATGGTTTTAACACCTGCAAAAAGACTTGATTCATCTTCTCCTTCAGTCGCTTCTGCAACTCATCGTGTGGGACTCCACACGGCAGATTTCCATTTCCGATGATTTCCTACAAGATGGCAAGATCCATCAGTAAACAGAGCATATTGCTTATCATTATCTGATAATTGATTTTATGGTGGTGCTTCTTCAGCATGTGTTACTACCTCTTTTGGTGGCATTCCAAAGTCTTTACTATCTGGCCAATCCATGATCACTTCTAGGATTCTGGATGATTGGGATTGCCTATTTGAGCTCTCTGTATGATTAATGCAAGCCACTTACTCCAGGTAGCATTGGTGGCATGATGAGTGGAAGGGGTCTTACCCTTGAACATTCAGCCTAGTACTGGCAATTGTGGTGCAAGGAGGAGCTGTGCTCCAATGCCAATCATTTTCGAAGCAGCTCTGACTCCTTCCTATGCTGCCAGTATTTCTTTTTTCAGTTGACAAATAGTTATCCTCAGCTCCAAAATCCTAGGGGTTGACCCCAAGTCTCCCCTGGTGCTCTCTGCCAGAGGGTCCAGGTAGGACCGTTATTCCCAGCTGTGGTTGGGAGAACATTTTTAATGTCCTGTCCAGTTCAGACTGGCCCAAGGGCTACTGCATGTATGATCTCTTATTTGATCTCTTCAAAAGCCTGCTTTTGTTTAGAACCCCAACAAAAGTTGATTTTCTTTTGAGTCACTTCATACAGAGGTTTTACAATCTGACTGTAACTGGGGATATGCATTCTCCAGAAACCCACAGCACCTAAGAATGTTTGTGTTTCCTTTGTGTTAGTTGGTGGTGACATAGCTGTTATTTCATTAGCCACATCCATTGGGATCTGGTGACGTCCACCTTGCAATTCCCAAAAACTGGATCTCTTTTGCGGGTCCCTTGACCTTGCTTCTTTTTATGGCAAAACCAGCATCTAAAAGGATTTGAATTATTTTCTTACCTTTCTCAAACACTTCATCTGCTCTATTACCCCATACAATGATGTCATCAATGTATTGCATGTGTTCTGGAGCTCCACCTTTCTATAGTGCAGTATGGATCAGTTCATGGGAAATGGTAGGGCTGTGTTTCCACCCCTGGGGCAATCAATTCCAGAGGTACTGGACACCTCTCCAGGTGAAAGCAAACTGTGGCCTACAGGCTGGTGCTATAGGAATAGAGAAAAGTACATTAGCAATGTCAAAGTTTTGCTAATCACGCTTTGACCCTCTAGCTGATAGATCAGTTTCTGGATATGAACTATGGAGTCTCAGTTGGTACAATGTTGTCATCGATGCACTGTTTTAGTAGCAATTGACACCTTTTGATTTGCAACTCTCATATGTTCCACTGCAGAAGAAAGGTAAAACTCTAAATATCAAGCATTATCACTGCTAGAAGCAGACACTGTCCATAAAAACATGCTGTTAACTTCAGAAAGTGCAGTTCATTAGAAAAGACTTATTTGAAAAGTAAAATCATTGAACAGAATTGGTTTGGTTCTACCTCAAACCAGGACACCAAATAATTATTCTCTATTGATAATGATTTCTAAACAAATTAGTTAATTTAACCATAATCTTAAAAACACATTGTGGATATCTGCAGATGAGAGATATTAGAAGGTCAGCATAGTATTCCTCAGCTAAACTGCAAAAGCTAAACTTCAGTTAAACTGCAGAGCTTCAGTACTATGGCTCCACACGTTAGGAATCAAGGGAACTTATTCAAAATAAATATGTGCAATAAGTGTATTAAATAATTTGGCAAAGCATTCTGTGATTTATAACCTTTTGTTGATAAGAGTGATGAGCCAATTTTCAGATTAATTTTTCTCAGGTCATTTCAAAGCCCTGTAGCAATGCAAATCTGTGCAATGCTTCATGATATATTAAGAATATGGCATTTTTAATCTTCACTTTAGAGAGTCATCAAAATTTAGAATTTAGTTAATCTGACAGGATTTGTATTGCTATGAAAGCATTCAAGACCAAATGTAATTATGCTTCTTCACGATATTTACCAAAGCACACACTAAAATTCCTTTCCTCAGCTCCTTTAGCAAAATGAATTGTGTGTTTCTACCAATTGGTACTGTTTCCTACCAGAACCTGTTCTTTGTGTAAGAAAGTAAAAGTAAACTAAAAATATCCTAAATTATTATTTTGGTACTCCAAATTATTTACTGGTGAGAGAGTTATGTAATATTAAAAGAAGAGATATTTAACAACATACTAGAGATGGTTTTAAAGTAAACTGAAGTTCAATAAGTATAGGAAATTACTATTCTACCAGCCTAATGTCTAAAATGGAGGAAAACAATTAAACAGTAAAACATTAATCACAGAATGTTGGAAGGGACCTCAAGGATGGAACACTGTGAACAGGGTGTGCAAACAGGGATTGAGAAGGCATAGAGAGAGGGCACCACAGTTTGCATGGCAGTTAGCATAGAAGGGTGCGTGAGAAGGGCCATGCACCCTGCTTGTAGAGCCACAGCCCAGGGAATTGTTCTAGGCCTCTACTGAGGTGGTGGGCACTTGCCTCAGAGTTAAAACCAGTGTTTCTACAGACAAAGCCCCTAACAAGTCTGATGTTTCCACCCAGGGGGAGCTGGTAAGGAAGGAAACTTCAGTACATTCTGTAGGTTGCAGCAAGTGTCAAGACCCTTCTCCTGGAGAAAAGATAAATATCTGCAAAAGATGTGTGCAGGTTGTGTCAGGTGGCTCAGTTGCAGGAAACAGTGAAAAGGTTCCACCATATTAGAAGGGCCAAAATGGAGATAGGTAAGTGGTTTCATAGCCATGCTCCTGTGGGGGGACACTGCAGAGAATGAGACACCTCGGACCCTGGTGACCCACAAAAGCAGGACACTGCTTCAGCTTCCACCCCCCAGCATTACAACCAAAACAGATGTGAAGCTTCAACAGCTGTAGACATCCACAAGTAAGGTTTGCAACAAGAAACTGTACCAGCAGGACACAGTGAATACCACAAAAAGAAGCAATGTGTATTCTTTCTGTGACTTTCTGTGGAGAGGCACTGAGGCACACATCTGCTTGCCTGAGAGGGTGTCACAAGAGGTGTGCTGCCTTCCTGGAGCTAAGGTCTGTGATATTGCCCAGCATGTCACAACTTGTCAAGAACAAAGACTACCACCCATTGCTACTTTCATGTGGACACGAATGACGCCACAAGCCAGAACGTGGGCAGAATTAAGGAAGACTAGAAAGCCCTGGAGAGGACAGCAAAAAGTAATAAAACAGGTACATTAAGTGCATAGTAATGAGGATATTTTCTTCACCCTAAATTAGACCTATTATTATAAATCAGACAAAAGAACTAACAAATGAAGAAACAAAAACTGCAGAAAAATGCATTTCTAGTGCACAATGTAGATTATTATTTGATTTCACAGCAGTAATTTAAAACACATTTATTTCCTGCACCATGTTATGTAGGAGCAAAGTCTTGATTTCATGTACAGCCAGCTTTAATTCCTGTACCAAGAGCCTTCCCTCATAGCCCAGTCTGAAGTACCAGAACTCTCACCAAAGTCTACCAAACTTTTTCAACCTACAAGGCCACTCTGGGTGCCTTCCACCCAAGCTTTGGCAATGCAGTTTGAGGCTCTGAGGATAGAAGATGAGCATGAGTGGAACAGGACTGGATCAGAGCATTTGCTACATGTTGTATCAGCGTGAAATCTAGTGTCAAATAGTTCATTGCTCCAGAAGGAAATAATACATAAGAGCTCCTAATTAATTTCAGCTACTGTATCTAGGAAGCAATATTAACTAATAACTACAGTGGTAGCAGCTTAATGATTTTAAGAGGTAATTTGAGTGATCCTGACTTGTTTCAAAAAAGAGTGAAAGGGAAGAAGAATTTTAAATTTACCTCTTGAGTTCTGTACTCAGGCACAAATATTATAACCGGTTTCCAAAATCTAATCAAAAGGCTTAGACAGATTTCATCAGAGCCTCCTTTAGTCAAAGTCAGAGAAACTGAGGAAAATTGAATTTATCAAGAGATTGTGCTGGCACTGAGATAGATTACCTTTTAACAGCATATTTTAATATCCTTTCTCATGTGATTAAATGGTGACTGAATTATTTAGGTCGTACAAAATAAGAGCCAGTGAAGTGGCTACCCCATATTTTTACAAGCAAACTTTGTTATGTGTCATGTAGAGAATTTCAAACTATTTTACTGGGACTCTGGAGTGCATTCATCGTTGCAACATTCTTCCTTAGTAAAAGTACTCGGTCACTGAAGAGAAAGAATAATCATAACCAAGAGATTTTAGAAACATCTTCAAAATAAAGGTATTTCAAGTTGATATTAGTACATTATTCTGGAGCTAAAATCAAAGCAGATTTGCCTGACTTTCTTAAATCTACTATCCTAAGAAAATAAACTCTGAAGAGCAAATTTTTAAGAACGTATAAATCACTTGGAAACTGCTACTTGTGGACTAAATAACAGCAATAAATGAAATCCTAGGAAAGATATTTTGCAATAAATATTCTCTAGTTAGAAGCTCAGAAAATGTGAATATCTTGCTTAGCTCAAATTATGTTTTCAATCATTTTTAGCATTTCCATCACTACAATAAACTCAGTAAATTACTTCATCTTCCAAGAGTACTAAATTTCTTGCTTCCTCCTACTGGAGTTATATTTCACTTTGTTATGAGCTTTCATCTCTCATTAGGAAACAAGCTTTCACAGTTTTGACACCTAAACTGATCTATTTTCCCCCTAAAACTTCTTTAGATCCCCTCCTTTGTACCTAGAACTAGAGTTCTGTACTCTTGGTTGCTCTGTAATCTTAGTTGTTACTGTGTTTCTCACCATTATAGAAAAGTTAACTTACCTCAAAAGATAGCTTAATCATTTAATGGTTGAATCGTTATAATTTATATACACACAGTGCTTTGCATTCATCATTTGTATTTACATATTCTTACTTACACAGCATTTTTAATTTAATGTTACAGAATGTTTCTTCTTGTGAAAAATATTCCTGAATTTATTTCCAGAGGTGTAGTAATGATTGTTCACTCCGATCTACCTTAATATAATAAAATATATTTTTAAAAATCAGATGTGAAGTCATATTTTTGGACAAACAGGATTAAAGGCTGACTTGGCCATTTTAATGGAATCAAAAACTTGTACTTAAAATATTTAATATAAGTGTAAATCTTGAGGTATACTTTTAGTCTCTATTATGATAACAGGGAACTCTACATTTCAAAATTATAATATTAATGTTTTATGCATAAATGAGAAATGCTTGTTTGTAAAAGGCATTTTTCATATGAATTTTATATTAAAGTAGCCAGATGACTAAAAATAATTTTTTGTCCTAGCAAGAGGCAGGGAAGAAACATCGAATTTTGATGTTGATGATGGATGAATAAGTGACAACTAATGTTTCATTCAGTAGACTGAATTGCCATTGTAAATACAGTTATTTATCTTTGAAATATGTATTTATTCATGAAAGATCCATTATTAAAAGGATAATTATTTATGAGTTTAGATTGGTTTTATAAAAATATTTGAAATAAAATAAAATGAAATTAAGGAAATGGGATTTTTGGTTTTGTATGGACTAGTAAACAGCTATTAAACTGATTACTAGGGTAGTTTTGGAGTATAGCTTACTCTCCATTTATTGCAGTGAAACTGGAGGAACTACTGTGTGATTTTATTCTGTGTTCTAGCTAGACTGTGACTACAATTTAATGTATCCATTTTCAACCTGAATATCTATATTTTTAAATAATGGCAAGACAGCATAACATGTAAACCTATCAGAGGACAGAATTCAAACTGAAAATTATCCAGGCAAATGGAAAGTCATTCTAGAGAAAAATGTGATGTAAAGTATATTTATATTTCCTTATATTAGTAGAAATAATAAATCACAGGAACGAGAGACTAATAACTAATAAAAATAAGGACATGACAGTGGACACATTAGTTATTCCATGATCTCTAAAAACAGGCCATATTCATTCTGGAACATAAAAATACATTTGTCATACAGGAAAAAGAAGAAAAAAACAAACCCAGAAAGAAACAAAAAAACCCCAAACTAAAAAATCACAGAATTATCTGTCTTAGTGGTCAAAAATAATGTTGTAATTTAATCTAAATATGAGAAAACTTAAGGATCATTAATAACAGTATAATAGTAGTACAAGATAATATATATAAGAGTCTCTAAAGTAAAAATAAAAATTATTTTAAGACTAGAAAAAAAAATTTACCTAAATTAAACAATCTTTTATATGGTGAAAAAGAGCAAGGATTTTCTTTATTAAGCCAGAAGTAAAATCTACTTAATTAAGGTAAAAATATTTAAAAAATAGTTAAAATGTGTTCCCACATTTCATAAGGTTATGTTTGAATATGCTAGATTAACTACTGGAACTTCTACTGATATTTGAGCAACTGTTATGACTCCATGAGGATTTGGAGGTTTGTTGTTCACAACTAAACAAAGTAAATGCTTGCATATTTCTACAAACCTTTTGTTTGAATAGTCATCTTTAGTAAGAGAAAATTTAGAAAACTTGCTTTATACTGTGTAAATATTCCTACTATATGTATGAAATTTCATACTGGTGACAAGGGGCTCAAATGATTTACAACTTCTCAATTTAATGCCATTTTCTGTCATGCATCCCTATCTGTTGCTCTTCCTAAAGACTTGTTAATTTATTGATTGTTATGGTTTGAGGTTTGGGGCCAGGACAGGCAGGGGTTGGACACCCTGAGGGTCCCAGGGGGGAAGCAGTTATTCCCTCCCCCTTCCTGTCCACACCGGATACTGGAGGCAGGAAGTGGTCTCCAGCGTGGGAGGAAGAGAGGTTTGGAGCTGACCCTTCCATGCGGCCAGGAGCCATTTTCTCACTACTCCTCATCCTCCAGTGAATCCGAAGCCATCCAACCTCTGGTTTTGTATTATACTGCATTTATTGTGTTTTCCCCCATCTTTGTACCTTCCCTTCTTGTTTTCTGTTCCCTTTTAAACAATATATATATATATATCTTTCTAAACTTCCAATACAGTACAAAGTCTCTCTCTTTTTATTTTTACTCTTGATCTCCCTTTTTGCCCACCTGTCTGGGGGGGAACTAAGGGATAGGGAGGGGGGAGAGCATACGTTCTGTTTCCGTGGGGACCTGCCCTGAACCCCTAAACGGACCCAGAACATTGATTTACTCTGATGACAATAGAGTTTGGTGCACTAAACATGAGCTGTTGTATATGTATATGTGTAGATATATATATATGTATATGTAATATAAATCCAGAACAAAAAATATCTCCTATTCAAACAACTCACGGTGTATATAGAATTGTAAGAATTTCACACATTATCCACTCCTCTTTTCTATTTTTTCTCTTCTGTCTTCCCTTTTTCACTTATGTTTCCCAAATACTGTATTGGAGGGAGGGTATTCAACTGGAATATAAAATTGTCTTTTTTCTCATTTATAGAAAGGCAATAAAACAGTCATTAATACTAAGACAACAGACCTTGACAGTGTTTAAACAGTGGCAGTAAGAGCCAAATAGAAAAGCTCTGATATTTCAGAAACTAAATTCATAGGAAAACTATGGTAACCCTTAGTACTAGTGTAAGTACTTAGTACTTAGCTAAGCAGTTTTGATTTCTGGTACAGCAAAGGTTTGGGTTTTCAAACCTGACTTATGCAAGATGTGTTTTTTATAATGTAATAGCTCCATTACCACCCACTGGGACTACTACAATAATATCATATGCAATGTGGTAAACTTCCCAAATGTCAGGGAACTCACTACGACTTGACAACTCTAAATTTCTTGTGAAATGTTTCCACTGAATGGATTTTTCATTGGAAGAAACAAAAGTTGGTCGCCATCAGATGTCTAACTGCAATTATTATCCACACAATTGGTTTCACTAGACAGGGCATGTGCTTCCAAGCTCTGTAGCTGTCAGAGTAAAAACTACTGACATGCTCCGAAAATGTGTGGGTCTTCTTTTTTACTTAATCAAATCCCATCAGATTTTCTGTATTTAAAATTCTGTAAGTTAGTAAAAGATAAATCAGTCTGTTTTGGTAAAGTGTAAGGTTTGAAGTCAGGAGAGAGGATTTAGTATCACTATCTATTTAAGCAATGACTGTGTATGATACCAAATATACAAGTAGATAAACAAACCATTTATCAAGATAGAAGGCTTTCAGCACAAAATCTACAGCAGTCTCAAGAAATATAGCTAAGGTGTTCCAGCTGATTTGAAAAAAACCACATACCTCACTATTGTAGCAGAAAGTAAATAAAACAGTTCCCTAAAATAGTTGCAATTTTATCTCAATGCAATAATTTATTTATATTTATTTATATTTCTTTTCCTCAGGCATAGCAATTAACCCAAGCTTTTTAAAATTCACTGGAGAAAAATCAGTGTCTAAAATTAATTCCAATTAGCTGCCAGTATTCTGAGCTTTTTCTACAGTGATCTTAAAAACACTGCTGTGATCATCATTTGCAAATAATACATTCTCAGTTTCTTAATGATGCATTGTACTTCCAACAACACAAAATTTAGAATTTTTTATTTTTGAGAATTATCCACTCCACATTTCCTGTTACTTGTACCAAAGTGAGATGTAATCTAAAAAATAACGTAGAGGTAGAAAACAACATAACATAACAGAATATTCATTTACTGTTTAGAAACAATTTTTAAATCTGAAAGCTATGAAAAAGAGTTTTGGAATCTGTAGGTGGTATTGAAGTATATAATGTTAGCAACAGAAAAAGTTTTACCATATCATGTCCTACCTTCTAAAGAAAAAATATTTCTATAAATTAAAAATAAATATTTGTAAAACCAGTGGATTAATCTGAATTCACTTTGTATAAGAGGCTAACAGGAGAGCACAGGGGTTGTTTTTTTTAAATTCAAATGCAATGAAGATAAAAGGAGAAGATTAAATTCCCCATGCTCCTCTATTTGTAGAGTCCAGAAACAGAGGAAAGACATAGTTCACTCACAGTAATGAAAACTTAAAAAAAAAAAAAGTTTTCCAAGCTACTGGAAACATAAGCTCATCTTGGTAATAACTATATATCAAAATATAGTAAGCATTTTCTTCATAACTCTAGAGATTATAGGAGAAAACAACCTCCATACAGAACTTACCTCTCAGGAAAAAAAGTCTTTCTTTAATCTGTTTTCATTTTTAGCTATATAGTCTGTGTCAATGTTATTACTCTGATTTCAAGTAAAACTTTAAAACATTTTCCTGCAAAATAGGAATTATTGCTCTCTGGATTAATCTCAATAATTACTATTTATACACTTATTTTATTCCAACTCTTTGAAATGATCTCTTTCACATATTTTAAAGTAGTTTTCTGCTGAGAATTTTTAGGAAGATTAAGATACCATTCCAGACTAAATCATGACATACATCACAAAATCCCCCCAGGTATCCTGATTGATGGGCTTTTAATACTACTTTTCTCAACATGAATAAGACCCTGTTTGATAAGGCTGGTGACTGCAAAGAACATGGGACCCATTCTGATTGTAAAGACTTTTATAAGGGGAGATTTAAAAGGATGAAATGAGCCTTTGAAAACTGAGTAAATGGATGAAACTTTGATTCTTGCCTATGGGGCTCTTGCTAATTTCTGCGACAAATGATCATCCACTTCTGAAGTCACCCCTGACTGAATAGGATGGGCTAGAAATAACGGGTGGATCATAGAAAAAAGTTCAGTACATCTGAGGGGTGCTTGAGGAGGCTGAGTCAAGAGGAAAAATAAATCATCAGCAAGCTAGAGCATAGATAGGATATAGATACCGGCTGAATTGCCAGTTCTGTGGAAATTTATTTCAATGTTTGATAAAATCACCTTCCTAGGCTCACCATCCCATTTCTCCATTTCAGAACAAGGTCAGCTAAAGACTTCACTTTTTTCTCACAACCCTCATCTTCTGACCTGTAGGCATGACCCAGCATGTGGAGAAGATCTGCAGGAAAGAAACCATTAGAGTTTTTAGTTTCTCTTTCATCTGCTATTAGCTTTGCAAAGTCAATTCAATTCAATCCCTAGAGCTCACACTGTCACCATTTCCTTTGACTTTACACTCATGCTTGTGTTCCTTATGAAAGCTGAAGGGAATGAGAAACCTGAGTGAAAAAATTAAACATGCTTATCTGGTCTTGAATATTCTAGTATCCAATGAATACAGTTTTTCTTTTTTTTTTTTCCTTATAAAACGTATCTCTTACTTCTTACAGCCTTACATTAGCCATCGATGGTGCAAAAATCCATTTTCCTCTGCCTCTTCCCGATTTTTTTCCTGTTCTTAATACCCCAACCATAACATGGTGGTGTTGTAAAAATATATACCGTATATAGTCTAAATTTTATAGTCTAGCTCATTGAGAGCAAAAGCAGGCTTTCTTTGAAGTATACCTATATTCCCTCTGTAGTCAATTATAAATTAAAAGCTTTCAGCATTCATTTTCTAATAACAAATCCTACAGCAGCTGTTGAATATTTTTTAAAGATGATAGTTCAGATTACTTAAAAGATCAATATCTACTTCTTCCTTCCAAAATTAATTTGTTTTCCCACAAAAAGTAACAGATGCAAAATAAACCCTTTAATTCACGTGACAATAATTTGTATCAGTATGAAGGTTTGGACTTCCAGGGAGAAAGAAATTTTGTTTTCCACAAAAACAGAGCAACAGTAACTGGATGATTACAAACATGTCAGCAATTTTCTCAGTTGCATTTTCACCCTTAGCCTGCCAGACACTCTCCCTTTTCTCATTCTACTTTGTACGTTCCCCTTAATCTTGTTGGATTAACTTGTTTAGATATGTCATAAGATATGTCTACATTAAAGAATTGCACTGAAGGATTAATTCAGCTCAGATTCCAGACTCCTTAATTACTCCTAGTTCAAGATCTTGAACACTATCTGTTTCCCAGATCTATCTCCCTGTCAGTTGCAGAGAGTGTAGAGTTGAATAACTTATGCTATACAGTGAAATATCAAGTAAGAAGCAGATGTGTATTTGTATGTTCATTACCAGCAGTGTATTGAAAAGGTCTTCAAGAGATTTTGAATCAATGTCTGGCATAAATTGACAGGTGGGATGGTATTCTGGCTGCTCTGCAAGATCCTTCTTTCCTGCTGCTCATTAGAGCCACTAGGATATCCTGCCTTATATTAATTAAAAACTGATGGTAATGAAAATAGAGGAAGACCAAGGGATACTTGCTATTTGCACAGGAGGAATGCAAGCTACAAACCGGTGCATAACATAAAGTGCAAGACTGGTCTCCACACCTGCCTCTTTTGCAACATTGCTGGCAGGAGAACCTCTCTAGACCTGACAGATACAGAGCTCTGCTGCTCCTGAAAGGGGGACTCTGTCTTAAGAGCTAGTTAGCATGTCAGCACAGATGACTGGTTACCCTCCAGCTTCCTCAGTTCACATCAATAATCCTGAGGGACTGAAATACACTCTTTTAAATCTGTGAACCAAATTCTGCTGGTAATGCATAGTCATAGAATCAAATACCTAGAATTAGATTTTGGTAAATGGTTCTGACCCTTAATCCAAACCTAGCTGCCATTCAATTATGCTTGTCAATGGAGGATGTGGTGTTCACTAAGATGTCTGTCTCCCTAACTGCTGCAGACCTCTTCTATGCTTTTACATCACCTTTTTCACACTCTTAAAGGAAACAGTTTGTGATATTCAAACTGTCAGGAATGAACCTGGCCAATGCTGTCTCCCACACCTGCCTTGGCACCATGTGTGGGACTGGCAGTCTCTGACCTAGGCCTGCGCTGTTTAATAGTAGTCATGAAACAGTGCTAAAACCTATGTCTTTCCCCTCATCCTCTTTTTCTTTTTTCACTTGTATAGATAGAAACAGACAGATTACAGTTTCCTCCTACCCAGGTTCTGCTTCCCATTAGCTATTATTTCTTTCCCTTTTTTTTTTTTTTCCAATTGTTCACTATGTTAGTAGGCACCTGTAGAGCACTTCTCAGTGAATGCAGTCCTACTTCAGTGACACACTGCACTTCAGCTGTTAAAACTTCAGTTTAATACCACCAGGTAAGACTTCTAAAACTGTTCTGATTATAGCACATGGAAGTGAGAATGGAATAAAGTTTGTGAGAAATGCATATACATGCATCAACTGGCAATGATAAATGTATATTTTGCCTAGCATGCTTCATTTTCAATAGTTCCATGAAATGTTACAGTTTTCTTGTTTTCTTACTTTTTGTGTGAAAAAAAGGAAAAGTATGCCAGATGCAACAAGTTCATCAACCATTATAACGCATTACAATGAAAATTTAATACTGGAATATTTCTTTATCTACCAGAATATCTAAAGAAAACCAAAATGTGCAGTATGAGGAATTTCCTTTTTTTTTTTTTCTTTTGCCAAGAAATTTAGTTGAAAAGATACTCTAATTTATTTTCACCTTTCCAATTCACTAAGTCATTGCAGTGCATATGTTGTAAATATGTATCTATGGTATTTCTTAAACTGCACATCAAGCTTTGGCTCAAGCACATGAACAAAAAAATGAAAGAACACTTGAAATTCTAAATTTTGTGGGTTTCAGTCAAGCTAAATTCTCACAAACTTGGGTGAGAATGTTCTTAATCACAGACAGCAAAACTTGGTTTGTGAAGAGGGAGAAAAGGATGTTCAACAAATGTTAGCACTGCAAATGCGTTATGAACGCTCAGTCTCTCTTGTTAAACTTTCCACTAAATAATGATGAGAGGGATTCATAGATTTATAGAATGCCAGGTTAGAAGGGACCTCAAGGATCATCTAGTCCAATCTTAATTGTAGTTTAAGTGAGATGGGCCAGCACCCTGTCAAGATGAGTCTTGAAACTGTCTAATGTTGGGGAATCCACCACTTCCCATCGGGAGACTATTCCAATGCTTAATTTTTCTCATTGTGAAAAGCTTTCTTCTAGACTCCAATTGGAATTTCCCCAAGAGCAGCTTGCAGCCATTACCCCTTCTATTTTCTGTGTGACTCCTTGTAAAAAGGAAGTCTCCTTCCTCTTGGTAACCATCCTTCAACTACTGGTACATTGTAATAAGGTCTCCCCTAAGCCTTCTCTTCTCAAGGCTGAACATACCCATTTTTTCTCAGCCATTCTTAAGACCCTTTGAGAGGATCAGTTCTTGCCCTTAAAAGTTAAAGCCACCATGATTAGACTTCTGTACTTCTGCTAGGGATGAAAATATCCCTCATATCAATATTATTTTAAAATATTCCATCAAAGGGAGAGTGCTGTGATATTAACATAAAAATTATACTATCAGATCAGATTTAATTCATGGTAAAACTGAGAGAACAGGTTCTGAGGAAAAAAAATTCCAGAAGGATCTCCCTCAAGTTTCTCCCTAACCTCCTAGTGGAAATGGGATATGGTCAAAGGGAAGGCAACTCTGAAAGCAGTAACAAGCTGGTGTGCATTTTATTTATAAATACTTCTTAAAGAACATTCTCTCTGTATTTTCTCATTTGCAGCAGAAATACATCCTCTACTTGAGAGAAGCCACATCACTGGTGACTAACTTGGATATCAAGGCATTGGTCTGTGACATCTCTTGTCAAGCCCAGTGCAGTTTATAAAGGGCAGACATTATAGGTCATGTCATCTTAGTGGGAAAAGAAGACAAATGCTGTTTCCATTGCCACACACATATAAAATATGCTATATGTGTAAAATATGGTTATTTAATTATGAAAAAGCATAAGTTTTCATTATTTGGCTTCTCAATACACTTTAGCTCTTTTGTGTTTCTTTTCATACTCAACTGTTTTTTAGCCTTTGTATAGTAATTTTTTAATGAATGAAAAACTATTCAAAATTCCCTCAAGGAAATTTCAAAACACAATAAAAGCACACATGTTGCCCTTTGTGATGTACATAAAACATAAACAGAATTGAAAACTGAAGCTGTATTAAAATCAAACATCCCACTTTATAAAAGTCTTTTTTTTTCTGAAAGTATAACAAAAGTTGTGTGATGTTTATTTATCACTTATTTTAAAGGCCCTTCAGTATTTTCGCATGTGAAAACAGAAAATGGAATATAGCATGAATAAAACATAAAGCATCAAATTCTGTATCAAGATAGGTATTAAAAAATCTCAACAGTATAGTATTTGAGTGCTGTATTCATCTCTTTTTTAATGTCTTGAATAAGGAAATTAAATTCAGTCACAGATTTGAACCTTAAGATTATTATCCAAGAAGTTTGTGATCTGTTGTGTTGTTATTTAGTTCTCCATTTTTCATGTTACCAGGTTCTGCTGCTTTTCCTTCATATTGTGCTTGTCTCATGAGCCAGGATCTGTTGTTCCTCAATCCCAATGGCCTTCTCTCACCAATGTTATATTAACAGTGTCTCTTGCAAGTTGTTCTATTAACTTCTTCCTTGTTCTAGTAGTTCGCTAGTTCAGAGGTGCCCCAGCATATACTGCCCTCAAGACATTATAAAATATGGGATTAGAAAAAAAGCAGACAAGTTGTCTCCTCTCATTTCCTTGCTTTATTTTAAGATGGAAGAGATACTTTAAAGTAGCAGAGGTTTACTTCTTACATACTAAAATTACTTAAAGATAGTTCAACTAAGAAACTATTAAATATAGATTCTATAAAAAACCTACTGTCACATAGTGTTTCTGTTTATAAACTCTGAGCATTCATTGAATAAATCAAGACTCAAAACTAGGCAGTAGGTATTGAAAAATAGTAATTGAACTAGAAGAGACTCAAATAAAGAGAATTCATTTAAATTCCAGTCAGTACACATTGCATGATCAAAAATATAATTCAAAAGACAAGCTAAAATATGACATGCCATAGAGCAGAGAAAATGTTAATGAAAATATGTAAGCTTGAAAATCTTTACCTGCATGTAATAAAAAAAAAAGATAGACTTTGCAGATAAAATAACCTTATCTGCCATCAAATAAACTCAAAGTTTAGCTTTGAATGTTTTTATTCTATGCTAATGAATGTATACTTATGATGAAATAATCAGAAAAATCTTTGCAATAGTTATCTGAATCTTATCTTCTAGTTTTCAAGACCACTAAGAAATGATTAATCTTTCTCACTTTAATCTAATTTTACTATCACTTTTAATTCTTATTCAAGGGGGGACTCCACAGACTCTAACAGAGACCTAATAGAAAATAGAATCATTTATGTAAGTCTGTGGACCAAACCCAGGTTACCCATAAAAAGATGCAGCTATGCTGTTCCATAAAGGACTTGAGTGATGACACTTTGTTGATTTAGTTTAATCCTCCCTTTGATTTCTAGATTAGTAGTTTTTCAAATAAATACTCCCTGCTACACTACTTGAATTTTCCAGAACTTTAGATTTCAGATACATCATACCCTAGCACATATATATTCAGGTTGACCAATCTCTTGCTGATCTTTTGGCTTTAATCAGAAAATCATTTTTCAAGGAAAACATCCTGAAATCATTGTTATGTAGATTTTTCAATATGTTATAAAGGTAATTTCTTTATCAAAGCTCAAAAAAACTACTGGAGATGCTGAAATTTCATCAAATTTGGATGAAACAAAATGAAAAAAAAACTAGTAAAGTATTTCTTTATAAGATGTGTGATCTTCTCTAAATTCGAACTGTAATACTGAAAGGCCTTTTTAGTACATCAGGGTAATATTTGTGTTATATAGATGCTGTATCACATTCTGCAAACCCTTATCGACAAATAAATGCAGCTATGTTTTTTCTCCTTACAGCACTGTGTGTGTTATAGTAACATCAAAAAAGAACAACAGATAAACAATAGCTTTCTCTCATGGAGTTGTCTGGAAACAAAGCTGGTTTTCAAATTTTGCCTTAATAATTCAGCGGATAGAGAATGGATTAGTGTATCCAAAATAACCCTATCAGGTAAAGATAGAAATTAGAGTCGCACTTTGTTAAATAGTTGACTGGAACATCTATTGCTCCAAATTCAATACTTTTTACAATAAGAGAAAGAAAAAATAATTGATTTGTCCCCTATCAAAGAATTTCCAGGAAGATTGATTATATGATTGTATAAAGCACTCCAAATACATGCTTTAGTCTTATGTTTGTGTATAGATTTGGTATAATTAGAGCCTGTACCCTTTTTGCTCCATATGTATGTATATACATATATACACATAGATACATACATATATATGCATACATACATATACATCTTAGCAATACCTTTAGCAATATTTTCATTATTTCATACTCATGTCTCTGAAGAAATGGAAAGGGATTCTCAATTCCTTTTTACCATATCCAGAAGTGCAAGGGTCTTTTAGGTCACAAATAAAAATTAATTTAGGCAAGCCGTGATAGCAATGCTATTCAAATTATTTTTCTGCTTTATCTTCTGTCTCAAAGAGTATCTGATAATCTAAATATAACCCAATCATTCCTTAACTTCTTCCAAAGCACTGACTTTAAAACAATCTTTGTGTTTTTGTAAAATGCTCAGTGCTATACAGTATAGAAAAGAACAGGTGATCTTATCATAAGCCACCAAAATAAATGACACAAATCAAATACAGGCTGCAAGAGATGACCCATAGCCCTATATAACGAGACATATGTTTTTATTCTTTCTTATCTTGATCTAATGGATAAGTGACTCTATTTTCAACAAGTTTTCGGGTGATTTTCTTTTAGAGTGCAGTTGAGTAGATCAATATATTTTGCGTAGGGTATAAAACATAATTGGAGTTTCACAGTTCAAAATAATTTAGCATAACAGAAGTACATAAGTTCAGGGAAGGGAGTAAAAGCCTTATGTAGAAGACTTTCTCACGGGACATTGAGCAAAATGATCACAAACAGATGATCTAGTGTATATATTTAAGACAAGGTTTAGAAATGAAAGTGTGAACATGAAGTATGTAATACTCTTAGGGTTTTATATGTGGTTTGTACTTGTGAATGTTATGTTCCTAAAGCTAATAAATACCCCTTTTAAAGTTGAGAGTATCTCTGTTACTGTAAATAACATGTCCCAAAACTCTGAGACTCTCTCTGGTATAATACCGAAAACAAAATAAGGTGGTGTGGTGGCTTAACCTTGGTTGAGTGTCAGGAGCCCACCAGGCCACTCTATCACCCTCTCCTTTTCCCTCTCCTTCCTCAGCAGAGAAAAAGGGTAAGGAAAATAAGATAGGAAAACAAAACCCTTGTGGGTAAAACAAAAGCAGTTTAGTGATAACAAAGCAAGCAAAGCAAATCTGTGCACGGAAGCAAAGGAAAACAGATTTATTCTCTACTTCTCATCAGCAGGTGATGTCTGTCCCCTTCCTGGGAAGCAGGGCTCCAAGATGTGTAGCGGTTTCTCCAGAGGACAAAAGAATACACCCCCCATCCTTTTTCCCTAGCTTTATAGCTGTGCTGACATCATATGGTATGGAATATCCCTTTGGTCAGTTTGGGTCAGCTGTGCAAGAGATGTTTGTCTAGTTTTTGATAGCTTGTCACTGACCAAAATACTCACATTTGATTTTTTTTTAAATAATTATTGTTTATAGCTGTTTCTGATTAAAATACTGTGATTTTGATTTATTTATCTAGGAAGAACATCCCATATTTTCAACAGCACATACTTTTCTATGAAATGGCTGTCTGGAATGCATTGATTAACTTAGAAGAGTGCCAAATGCAACCAAGTTTTCACAATGACTTTATAACAAAACAGAACCTATACCCTTATTTTCGTTACAAGTGCAGTAATTATCTCACAGTTTTGGAGTATTCTACTGCATTAGCCAGCACAGGAAATATGCAGGAACCACCACAAAACTATGGTTTAAATGCAAAGATTTCAATAATAAAATATAATTTAATATCAAAGTAAATTCAGTCTCATTACCCCGTGAACTGAGGCATCTCTGCAGCAACATTCGGACCAAGGCATGAATGTGAGGACACAGGCATTGCAGAGCTTGGGCTTTGCTGGAGAGCTAAAGCTAAAGCTAAAGCTAAAAGCATGCTGTTTTCTCCTCTACATATAAGGTTCTTGCAGGCATAGTTTTCCACCATGCTTAGGTCTTTCCCACAACAGGGCAGGAATCTCAAACATGTTTGATAAGATGCCCCTGCATCCTCCACAGACCTGTATTATCTAAATACAGATATTTTACTCATCAAGTATACAAAACTAAGCAACAATTAGTGTGATATATGTGTTTTTTGACAGCCCTGTCAAAAAACTGTCACTGTCAAGTGACAAGTGGCAAGTCACTTGAGTGTGTTTACAGTCCTCCTCACCAATCTTCCATTCTTTTCCCACATCTACTTTATTCAGAAGTCTTCTTACTGTTATTTATGTACTATGTCATATGAAACCTTAAACTGATATGCAGAGTATTTCAGCCTAGCCTACTCAGCTCTTCTTAAGCTATGGCAATGCTGCTCAACAAATGAACCCCAGTGCTCACAGTAAAAGTGGTCCGTTGTTGTTCCAGACCAAGGAGTATATTTTTGAGCACAGTACAACTCTCTGCCTACCTATGTAGATGAAAATGATGTAAAAAACATATGTACATGTGATGGAGAACTACATAGCAGACACAGAGTATACCTGGTTTACAGTATGAACAGTATAATGCTCTCATCTCTTTGTTTCTCAGTGATCATCACTAATTACACATAGAATAAAAGTCTGTTTCTCATTCCAGAAGTTCAAATCTAATTCAAACTAAACTTTTTCAATTTTTTAAAAAATATTTCTTCACTATCACCTCTTTTTTATTTAGGTCTGTATTTTCTCATTTCCATCAGTATCCCAGACCAGAACTAACAAGCAAGGATTAGAAGGAAGATAGGACACACATAGTATGTTCTCGCTCTGTACAAATCTTGTGATAGAAAAAGAGCCACCAATTCTGCATGTGGCAGAGTCTGGCATTTTACAAAGATGACAGAAACAGGAAGATCTCAACTGAGTATAATAAGCAATTCGTCTGTGAAAAAGGTAGTTATGGATGGACAGGTGGATAAATAACTTGTAAAAGGGAACACAATTTGCTAGGAGTTCTTAACAATTGGACTGGGCTCCTTATCACTTAAGGGCATAAAAACTTTTCCTTCTGGATGCCTTCCATTCTGCAAGATGAGAGTAATAGTATTTGTATGTATCTCGGGAGGTATATTATAAATATCAACTATTTAATGATGCCAATATCCTTTCGACTAAGTACATACAAAAGTGTTGAAATAGACCTTTTACATGATATTTGCTTGTTTTAAAAAGTCCCTATGATCTATTTCCTCCCTTCCTACTGTTAACCATCTTGTTAAACCTAGCCTTATTGTTCTTCAGCAAATTTGTTCTATTTTCTTCAACACTATAGAATGACCCAGACTGTAATCTCCATACTCATGCAACATTTAAAATAGTAAACCTGTTTTTCAGAGACTTCTTCAAGCTTCAAATTTATGCTAATGTTGAAGGATCTATATCTTAAATGATTTCTATGGTGAAGACTGATAATGTGTGTTTAGAAGTCTAACTGAATAGCCTGTTGTTCTTATCTGAAAAAATCAGGCAGAGTTTTAGATGTGATAAGTAAGTATAGTCCTACCAAAGTCAGTTAAAAGTACATGACTTTATAGTAGCTGTAACAGAGGTTAAGAGTTAGGCATCAGAGTTTGAAACAAAGCACTGGAGTCAACCAAAAAGGGTGACCGAAAGATAAGTCTACTTTGAACAGGAAACAAACTTTATCACTATCAGCTCTCACTTACTCACTTTTCTTATTGTTATAATTCACTTGAGAAGAGAAACAAATATTTTACTCTTACAGCCTTTATAAAAGGTGTGGATGTCATAGATTAAAATAAATAAAAAAATAGTAAAAAATTAAATTGGTCCTAGCAGGGAGACATTCATTTCCGTATGTTGTGCTTGAAAGTATATATATATCATATATCCATATCTGTACCAGATAATTTGAAATTGCTGTGGCAAGAATGTTCTGAAGGCTGCCAAAACTGTAAAATTTCAAAGTGTAAAAGTTTTTAAAATTCATTTGTTAACAGCACTTTTCTTACTAGTTGTCAATTCTACATGTTATTAATCATCATCACTATCTATACAAAATTGTTTGCCTTTAACATTAACATTTACATTTAAATTGATTGTGAGGCCTCACCACCATGATGCTATATGGTTAGCACCGATGGCTGAGGTTCTTGGTGGTTTGTAGTTGCCAAGGTCAGGGGTTTTGGAACTGAGAACTTCCCAGTGAAAGAAGTCTAAATCTAGGTGGGCTTGTCTTCTCTGACTTTTTTTGCTGATATCTAGGGGTTTTTTAACACTATCAAAAAAGGAGACATCGTCTGCTGCCCACACTGTTTATCTTCTATTCTTTTGTACTGCCAGTCATCCTTTGCTTTCAGCAGCACGTCCTGCCTATTTTCAGTCCCTTGTGCTTATCTTCTTAATTATTTTGCATCTTTCAGTCACCTGGATGCCTCATATGTGCCAGTAGACTCATCGTTCTTTGCCCCTTTAGTGGTCACATTGCTCACATGCTGACATAAAACACTTACTCTTAAGTGTTGCTGTGCTATGTCTGTCTATGCCATCACAATGGTACACAATACTCACATACTGTGGCTTGTTATATTTCCTCAGTACATTTATATTTATGTTCAAAGCAAGCTGCCCTTATAATTTATAGGTGTCTCAGGCCTCTGCTTTGCATATGTATATGCTGCAAAGATGTACACTACATTCAAATGCCATACGGAAGAATCCTTCTCGATGTTTTTAGACTTATTTGAAATGGCTTTCTGTTACTTTGTGCAATGACAGTAATATAAAAGAGGTAAATAGTCTAGAAGCATGCTTCACTCTTTCTGCCCCTTTCTGCCGCTAATAAAAAGTTTTCAAATGCTTGCACATGATGATGAACGCCCAGTTTCAGCATTCAGACCACATCCCATTATAAGGTGCTTTATATTCAGCCAGTGTTATTAAAGAAGTGTAGTTTAAATCAGTCGTGTCTTATCAAGGCAATTTATATTGCCCTCCTACAAGTGTAGAAATGATTTACAGTTAGTGTCTTTACCTCATAAAATAGCTAAATGAGTTTTCTGCTTCAAAAGTGCTTAAATCATGCTATTTTCTCCATTTATGAAACAATTTATGTTTTCAAACAAAAAAAGCATAATAGCATCAAAATCTGTTAATTGCAATTTCTCTTTTTACATGCTCTTTATTTATAACCCTGTTTGATTTAATCTTTATTGTCTTGTAAAACTCTTTTTCCCATTACAGTTGCATTTATTACAGGGAGTCTTATCTACATCACAGTTATTGTTAATTACTTGTGAATTGCATGGTTTGCTATGCCTTTTAAGAGTTTCTTCTCTAATGACTGACCTTTCAGTCAGAAACTTAAGTGTAAATTTTAGCGTATTTTTAACTAGTATTTGTAACAGCAGCTTTAACTCATTACTTTTAAAAATAGGTGGCTTTATACTTCTTTTCTTGTGTAGTAATTAAATTATTGTAGCATTGGTGGGATACAGTCAAGGACATAATCTTCTTGTATATATTAATTAAATACAGTCTCTACCCCAGAATGCAGAAAAGTATGGAAGAAAGAAAGTTTATTTCTTCTCTCCCTTCATTCTGAAGATGGAAATCTAGAGTAGAAACCTAATAAGTGACTTCCCTAAAGTCATGTATTAAAGTTATGACAATATTGGCTCTCCTGAGTCCCACTTTGCTGATTTATCCAGACGACTCTTTTGGTTTCAAACACTCTATCTGTAATATGTGACTCCTTGAATTTACCATGGCAAAACCTGTGACCTGAGCAAACACATGAAGCAGGTTGTGTGGCTCTGGAATGACTGTTGAGCACATTGCTGTCTAACTTTCCTGCCCATTTTTCTGTATGTTGACACTCAGCATGCTTATGTAGAGGTAAGCAGTTTTGCCAAATCAAATGTTCTAAGCCGTATGTCTTAATCTATTGCACAATATTGAACAATGTTTAGAAACACATGAACTATAAAGATTTTGCAAGCTCACTGTGTATATAGATAAGTAACATATATATGTAGGCAGCAGAAACCACTGCGTGAGCTCCTTTATCGCGGTGGTAAGGAAAAAGTAAAACTTCTCTGCAAGGCACCTATGTCAAATATAGGGCTTATAAAATATTACTTGATAATGTTTATATACTGCAATAATATTTCAGTTAAGGAGGGCCACAGATTTTGCTGTGATTTGTAGAGTGCAAGGTAAACTTTTCCACTTTGGAATAAAGTCATACTTGCCAATATTCTTTCATGATTTCTAAATGTATGAAAAACATCACTACAACACTTACAGTTACTCTTGGTGTTATTTTAGAACTTTTTACACCCTTCTTCCCAGGAGAAAGGTTTATATAATTATTTAAAATCACCAACATGGCTAAGAACAGATGTGTTTTGCATAAATTTAAAATAATGTCTCAGAATAGTGGTGTTGGGGCAAAGGAATTATTTTTTTAATTTTGATACTGATTTTGGGGAAACACTAAAGTAAGAGGATAAAGGAGAAGGTAGCTATTACTAATTAATGTATGATACTGCATTTTAAGCAAGTGAAATTCTATCAGTACCTTTATATTAACACAGCAAATAGAAGTTCTTTTTTTAAAAATAGTAGAGAAAATTGATAGGCAATGGACGAAATCACCTCAACCAAGAACAAGTATGCTACATAGTAGTTAATACTACCTGAAAGAACAATTTAAAGAATAGCTAAAAACACATTATTGTGCTATCCAGTCTAAAATAGTAAAGGTAACAAAGGTAACTAAGGTATTCACAGATTACTAAACTGTCTTTATAGCATCCACTTTAATAAGAGAATTCCGGCCTTACAGAAACTAATTTGAGACTGAAACAAGATGAACTCAGAAGATCTTTTCCAGAAGTGCAAGACTTGGACAGGTTCAGGACACAGTCCTTCAAAATACTTGGAAGTTGTTCTAGAGAACTGGATACTAGATGAAACTTTGTTGGCATCAGTGATGTAAGGCCAGCTTTTGTCCATACTGCAAGTAACCCAAGGAACGATTGGCACATTGTGGCTAGTAAAGAGAGGGGATGTTTTTCCATGTAAATGTTTCCATGTTTTCCCTTGAATGTTAATTTACAATATGTACATTTGCACATACCTGAAATAGCATGCCACTCTGTTTAGAGGACATCTGTTGCTTAGGTGGTGCTAACCTAGGGAAAGACAGAACCTTCTTACTGACTGACATTATCGACTTTGGGAGATCATGGAAAAAATTTAAGGACACAGTAGCAGATATCAAGGTGTTATACACTTGCAAAAAGATGTATACTAATACAGATCATCAGTGATTTAAAACATATCTAGAGTCTTCTAACAGTATACATTGACTGGAAATATATTGAGCAACTTTTGCAAATGCACACGTGAGCTAAGGCACTGCAGTGTACAAGCATGCTGAATGCATAATGATCCACTGGCTTTGTCACTTGCTTCATACAAACCAGACCTGCCTGAGATATTTGACAAGTATTATTTTCTACCCATCATAGATAAAGAAACGAACAAAAAGTCCATTATTCCAAGTGAGACTTTACTTCCTGCTATTCCTTCCATTCAGGAAAAAAAAAACTGGGGAGGAGAATGCCATTAATTCTATGCATACCGTATTAGACCAAATATACACACTACTACTGCAAGGCAGATCAGCTTCTTGTTATACAGTAGGAGAGCATATGTTTCCACTATGTCTGGTGGTCACAAATGCACATTTTATTATAATGTCTGCATCTACCACATGCCTAACACATGTTATCCTTTCATTGTGTGATGAATGCACTACCAGTTAAATATTTGGATGTATGTGTCTGTGCATATGTGTGTGAGTGTTCTGTGCCTTGATCAAGTATGTGCTCTTCCTATGTCGTGGGAGCTTGCAGTTGCTTGCCACTTTTTTTTAGACCTTACCAAGTTAAATAGGAGGTGCTTGTGTTGGACTTTTCAGGTAGAGATTGGCTAAATCAATCATCAGAAAGAGTGATCTGACTTACTATTTCTTCTCTAAAAGGTAAGGATGCCTTTTATGAAGAGCAGCAGGTAATGCAGCACAGACAGGAAGGGTTGTAGTGATGAAGGTCATCTGCAGCCCACAGGCCAGAGGTTTAGCATAGTCGCCTTGTTCTTACAAAGAGATGATGTTACAGGGGCTCAGGTGTAGTGGGTCTCTCTTGTCATTACGCCTAACCTGTAGAACCAGCTCCAACAGGTTTGTGAGAGTACTGGACAGGCACAACACCCCTCTTAAGGGCTATTAATATCCAACATGGTGTCAGACTTGTGTGTGGATGTTTTCATCACTGTCACTTCTTCCTCTACAATATGAAATATATGGTTGAAAGCAACTTCATAGCAGATGGACACTAGAGGAATTCTACAGTAAGAGATCCAAAAAGTACTTTATCTTGGAATTTCTGAATGTAAACAAGCATTCCTTCAGTTCCCTCAGTATGGTACATGTAGGCATGGGCATTGCTATGGTAGTGACACAACTGGGAATGAGGGGGAGAAGAGGATGAAGGAAGAGAGACTGTAAGCACACTTAATTATTGATGAGTGCAATACACTGAAATCTTGGTATTGCCTCATTACCATCTTGTCACTGTAGATACCTTTCCAAGATACGAATTAAATTAAGGACTTGTATGCCTGAAAGCAAGATTGCTATTCATGTATTTATGACAGATGTGAAATAGTTAAGTTTTAAGAAACAGCTATACATTTCAAAAAGATTTGATGTTTTGTCAATATTGATTCAGGCTTCTCAGTGTCAGTGGAGTAAAAAATAATAAAGTTCTATTGCTTCAGGGACATGAAGAAAAGATGTTTGATTGATTCTTCCATTATCCAATGACAGCTATTATGGATCAGGGAACAAAAATGGCAATTATATTCTTGCTTTATAGAGGAAAAAGAAGGAAAGAGAAACTTTTCTAAGAGTTACAGAGTTGACATATGAGAACTGAAATATGCCAGATACAGGAACTTCAATGATTAGTCTCACAGTCCTGTTTCTAGAAAAAAACCCCAGATTTTTAGTTATAATTTGTATTCATCAATTTAAACTAATACGAAGTGGTGTTTAGCTATATTGTACAAATAAGTGCATCTCAAATCAGTATGCACATTAGGAAATGGTACAGTCGCATACCCATTAGTGTGTGAAGCAAATTTAATGAGAGAAAAAAGCCTGGAGACACATTTTTAATGTTTCCTTTTTACTTAGATTAAATTTAATCACAATAAAATGTTTTCCAAACACTCAAATACTGTATGAGATGTTGCCTATTTTTGTACCTGCAGATAATAGCTTTGCAGAGAGTGCTGCTTTTTTTTTTCTGGTAATTTCCCTTATTTTCACACATTTATATTTCAGATGTAGAAAGCATATTTGTGTAAAACTTATTTTTCAATGTGGGAGAAAAATGTTGCTCTGGATTTTCTAAGCTGTGATATTTATTCTAATAAACATAAATTTCATAGCATCAGATTGCATTTCAGTCTGAGAACAAAAGAAATAATTTACAATGGTTATGACTTTAGACAAAAACCACAACTATACATGCAACTCTAATTTGAAAAAAAATCCTCTTCCAACTCTGCAATAAAAACAATTAAACAATACGGAGTTTCTTTTATTTATTTTAAGACAGCCTCCAGATATGCAGTATAAATGAAAGTAAGCATGTTAGAAGTTCTTGTTTCTTGAGACAAAGCAAAATTATTTTGTCAAGTTGTTCTTTTAATTCCATTAAACCATCACCTACGGCTGCAATTTTACCAAGAAGGATTGTCTATTTTGGCATTCTAGCGACAGAATTATTCTTTTATTTGCTTGTCTTTGTTTTAGTTTGTCTAATTTAATTTCTGTATAAATGCAATGTTAAAACAATTCCTTAACAGAGACCTGCTGATTATACAATCTATGTCAATAAAAGATAAATTACATACATTGCCCTTTATTTCTCAAGTGATTTAGCTGAAGAAAATAGCAATATCTGTTATTGCTCAATCTGGTTAATAGTGACCATTCAACTGACAGCTGTTTTTATTAATCATATATGTGTTTGTGCAACGGTGCAATTTCTACTTTTTGGTGTACAGGCTCACAGTTAACCCCTCCCTTTGTCTCTCCTTCCCATTGCATGCTGATTAAGTCACAGATGTGTGGTCTATGCCAACTCAACCACAGCCACTGAGTGTATACATGCTCTCAAATGTAATGAATAGTCAAATGTCTGTTACCCCACTGTATCTCTCTTCAATCTTGCACATAACACTTCCAAAAGTCAAATTAACATCATAGCACTATCTGAGCCTTTACCTTAATTGAAAAATTAATTTCCTCTTGAAATGGTAGTTGTCTTTGTTTGCTGTCAGGGAAATTTATTTCCTTGACAAGGTCTAAGTTCTGGTGGTTGAACTGTTTGTTGGCCTTCTTCAGACTAGGCTGTGACTAGCCTTTATGACTAGTGATGTTGCAGTGGCAGATGAACCCTTATCCTTATTTCCTGCTGAAACACCTAAACAATATGCTGTGCAGTTTAACTGGAATATTGCAACTAGACTAGGAAGATTGAGGAAAAACAGGAAGCACACTTTTTATTTCTAGCATAAGCAGTCAAAAGATTTTTTTTAAGACACCGAATGATTTCAGCTGGCATGTGTGCTTCAGCTTTTACTAGGACCCTATGAAAAATCTAACTATAAATGATTCTGCAGTGTGAACAGTAGTCATTAGATTTTATCAAGCTGAGTGTGTCATGTCCTACCTCTTCAGAAAAGGAAAATAAAAGTGAAGATAGACATCAGTCAGTAACATAACAATAGAAAAGAGTAAGTAACTAGAGCTACAAAATATTCTGTCAAGGAAAGGCATAGTAATTGTCATTTTGCAATAGATAACTTAGTCCAGTATCTGTTCTCTTGCAGTAAACAACACTAAATACTAAATAAATGAGAAAAAAATGGATAACATAATTTTTGGAACAGGCATGTTTTTCATTGGTTTCCTCTGGAGACTTTCAAAACCCACCTGGACACATTCCTGTGCAACCTGCACTAGGTGAACATGCTTTGGCAGAAGGGTTAGACTAGATGATATCCAGAGGTCTCTTCCAACCCCTAACATTCTGTGATTCTGTGATTCTGTGAAATGGATGTCTAGTAAGCATATAATAACTGGGTATTAAACAGGTAAATAAAGTAAATGGGAGATTACTGGGTATTAAAGCATATATATGGCATGAATCTTTGTCCTCCTGGTCTTTACTGTAACACAGGACAGTTGCTTCCAAAAATAAAGGCAGCAAAAACTCTCCCTGAGTAAAGTCTTACAGAACTGTGCACTGAGAGGGCTCCATTTTTTTTGCCTCTAAGCAGCTCTCAAAGGACACTCTCTTTTATTGACAAGCAAAAACTACAAACAAAGGGCAGTATTGTATGCATTTTTTTTCCAGTAGCTGTTCCTTATCCTTTCTATATGCCTGCTGAAAACTTTTCCACACATTCCCTGACCACTGCTTATGTATGAAGTAATGTGCAAATTAGCATTTGTAAGTTATTTTTCATTTAGTTTAGAAATGAAAATTCATTTTTTAAAAATCATAACTGAACTCAAGGACTTGAATCTTTTATGAAAAAAAACTCCAAGTGGAATAATATAAATAAATTACCTCCATTTTTTAGTGTTAGAATGGAAATACCATTTTCTGAGCAACTCTGATGGTAGTTCCACTTATTTTTTTTCTAAAGAGTTTAGTGGAGAGTTTATCTTCTCATGCTCTGTGCAGTAGAGCAATTTTTCTATGAGTTTTGTAAGAAAATGTGTGGTCTTCCTTATTCTTATGCCTGGAATAGCATCTAAAGTGATCATATTCTTGAAGGTTTTCTCTCTTCTTCTGTGCGTTAATGTACTCGGTCCTCTTGGACCAAGCATACCTCTCTGTGTTTTCACCTGCCAGAATGTGACTGAAGGAATCAGAATGAGTGACAGATCACCAAAAAGTGAAACAACCGCTATTAATGTCAGTTTTTGCTATGGCTGATGGGTCTTAATGCTTTATAACTACAGTATCACTTTTCAACACAAACTTTTTCACTATGCATGTTCAATGAAATCTAAAAAAAAATCTGAAACGTAGAATCACAATTAAGAGGTACTCTTCCAATACTTATCATCAGGCTCTGATTCTGGATCTATAGCATGAAAATACAAACCTTTTTACCACTAGAACTACAACAGGTGTTATTTATCTCTGTTCAAATGTCGCAAGATGGGGGGTAGGGTGAGAAGAAGTTGCCAATCTACTTGATAGAGAGCAATAGCAGATTTCAAATAAGAAGCCATCAGCTCTATTGGAGAACACAGGAAACGCATGTCCTGCAGTTACAGGTCCGACAGGCAAACCCAGACTCTTCAATGACCCTTGCGAAATCAGAGCAACCACAGGGGGAAGAGTTCAGATTACAGAAGATGAAGCAGATCAAGAAGAAGATAAACTTTTTGTGCTTTATGATTGCTGCCATCATTGACTGCATATTTAATTTTAGGCAGTTCTTTTAAACAAAAATTGTAAAACAAGTCATTGTTTTACTAGTATCAGTGAGTGAAAAAATGAGCCATAGACTCATGGTGTGATGTTTTCATCTAGGAGTGCCTGTCACTATGCAAAAAGCATATTTTGATATGTAATACATAAAGCAGCAGGCTATCTTTTATCTTTGTCTTTTCAGTAAGCAATTTTTATTGTATACTGAAGTAAGATGCCACAATGGCTCGTCTTCAATACAAATAGTAACTTCTACACTGCAGGTAGCAAACTAGCAATAACCATACTGAATAAAACTCAGAACAGAAAAGGTAATTATTTCATACATTTATAATTAATTTTAATATAAAATATTATATTACAAACCCAGGAATATATGCTGTTCTTTTCTTCTGACACTTCATAAGAAGATAATTACTATAGTCTACACACTGTTGTTTTACAAATTTCATAATACTATTTAGAGTTTCATGTTTTAGAGTTCAGCAAAACTATTCAAGGAGAGAAAAATTACTGTAACATTTACATAGGAAATTATGTGAAAAAATAAAAGCAGCAATATTTGTCTAGTCATCTTTTTTTCAAAAGGTGTGTATTGAACACTACTGAAGAAAACTACAGAGGTATAATATTGACAAAAGAAGCAAATCTGCAAGTAACAGGAAACATTGCCTGATGAGATGAACATATTTATTTTTCATGAGTTATACCCATTTTCCTTAGCTGAGGCTCTGACCTCTGAATCTTGGGGAATTCATCATAGAGATATCTATAGCAGAATACCTCATATTTTCCTTATTTTTCCACTTGCATCTTCCTAAACACTGTCATTAAGGATAATAACTGTTTCATATATTCCATGAAGATATTTTCATTACAATATATGATTTTATTGCCATCTCTCTGCCAGATCAGTGACAGCATGTTTCTCATCACCCTAAATGATTAGTGAGTGTGGAAGGGTATAACCTTAATTTTTTTTTTTAGATCTTACGATTATTTTATTGTTTGCTATACAGAGCCCTTTTTGAAGTTTAGTGTTATTAATGTGCCTTAAGAAAGAAACTTAGGACTAAGAAACTTGGGAAAAATCCATGCGCATGCTGTTGTGATGGTACTTTTCTATATGAAATTGTCAGAAGGAGGAAAATGCCTGGGGATGTGGAAAAATGTGGGGCCATCGTGGGGCTTGTTTTTATATTTCTGTAGGTTGCCTTGTGAGGCAGATGGAATTGGTCCAGTGGATTAATAGAGTCAATGGGACATCTGCAGTGCATAAGGGACGCTCATGTCGTTAGAGTGGCAGAGGGTCATCGAGCTGATTGAATGCCACATTGTCACCAGGACATAGCAGTAAGAAGTGCTGATAGCTGCAGCAATGAGTCTGACACAAGCGTTCATTTCAAGAACAGAGCTGTAGGTCACACAAGAAAAAAAAGGTAAGCAATTTGCATAGCTTTGTCTATAACAAAATCTTCCCTGAGCTATAAGCTGAAGAACAAGAAAACACAGATTTAAGGGACAGACTACCTGGCAAAATTTGTCCTTTTTTTTTTGAGTTAGCTAATGACCACTGGGAAGAAACTGACCTTTGTGAGTCATCTAATGTAGAGGTAGAAACAGGTGTTATTTTTCATGATTTCTGTGCATTAAATGAGAGATACAAATCAGCCATAATCATTTTTGTAGGCAGAGGTGTCCTTAAGTTTAGCCTTGGATTAAGCAATATTCCACTTTGCCCAATGTGAGTTGGAACAGACTCAAGTAAGACTCACTGACATTAATCAAGCACTTGCAGAGCACTGTCCTGCTTGTGCCTTTCTCAAGTCCATTGCTGTTACTGATTTTGCTGCCCCAGGAAACTGAGAGTACTAAAACCTATGCAAGGGCAGCACAGTGATCAATGGCTCTTTTGTGAGCTTGGAGTTTTCATCAGATCCATTTGTGAAGATAAGGGGATTCACATGCCATCTGTCTGGCCCTGAAAGGGCAGCAGCTGATACCAGCAAGTGCTGCTGCCAGGTCCCCTGTGCCAAAAGGGGAAAATTGCTTTCAAAGGGCCTCTGCCATGTGAAGACTGCTCACACCAGAGCCAGCAGAGTCCAGAGAGCCTAGTGGGAACTGGGAAGTAATGCTGCAGTGCCACTCCTCCAGCGAACAAACTATTGTGGGACTACTGTTATTTAGAGATGATTTGGACCTTCAGTGACTAATGCAACTCACTGAGTGCCCTGATCATCAGCACCAAAACTCTGTGAAACTCTTGACCCTCAGTGACTCAAATATAGTCCCTTCATGCGCACACTGAGTTGACACAGACACACCTCCAGAACCAACCTCAGGATTGACAATAAAAAGGGGGACAGAATGCAAGCTAGAGAGTAAAGAAAATAATTATTTATTATGTTGTTTCACATGCACAGCCTATCTCTTCTCATGAATATAGCTTACTTGGTAAAGAACACTTCTGTTCTTTACTTAGTGTAAATGGATATAATTTTTTTTTAAATTACAGTGGATGTAATTTTTTTCCTTTTTAAAAAAAAATCTCCTGAATTAGCAGATATGAAAAATATTTTAAAATGTATGATTCATAAATATACCTTCCAGGTGGGAGAGTGAAAACTTTGGGAAGTTATAAGTGGTAGATGCAGCACTGGGAAATTATAAGTGGTAGATGCAGCACAGGCAGAATAGCCTCCCTGGCTTTCTTTTATAGCTTACAGAAAGAGATGGACACTCTAGGGAGAACGTAAAATCATACTGCTGTGCTGAACTGCTGCTTGAGGTGCCTGTCTTCCCTCAGGGACCTTAGGGAGGTTATCTATGTGGGCTGGTTTCTTCAAGGCATATCTTTTTCCCTCCTGACCCCTCACACAGAAAGTGTTCATTGCAGGTGAAATTTAGTTACATATAAAACCCCTGCTGGCAAATGCCCCTGCATCAGTGAATTTCACAGCTGTGTTCAGGAAGGAGCAGCAGCCAGGAAAGCATAAGTGCCTACACATGTCAAACTATAATGGTTGTCATGGCCCTCTGAGGTTGGAGTGGGCCAGGATGACGGCTATGTGAATGACTTACACTGGTCTCTGTCTCTACCCTGTTCCTTCTCTTTTTGACACCACAACAGAATAATTTGGAAGGAGGTGGGGGGTGGAGGAGGAAGCTTGATGTTAGTATTGAATGATTTATCTTGTCAAAATGAACATTTAAGAGCCTCCACAAAAATATTTCATGCCAAAGAAAGCGAACTGTTTCATCCTCTAGAACATTTTATTTTTGTACCATTATTCTGTCTCATACTTCAAATGTCAGTGAAATCTGACATAGAATATTTCAACATAAAAATCCAGAATTTTTATTTTAATATTCGTCACACCCTTCAGTGAAATTAGTCAGTGAATTTGACAAAAATTTAGAATTTGCTTGGACCAGTTTGAAATTACCTTAATGGTGAGTAATAAAACAGATGAACAATTCAATGTCTACATAGCATTTTTCAGTTCTCATTTGCAGACACTTGTAGCATTAATATTTTTAAAGCAGCATTTCTCCTCTTGCTGGAAGAATCCAATATTGCTGTATTTGCCTGCCTAATATAAAGATAAAAAAGAAGTGTCATTTTGGTTTTGGAAGGTACTACCAAAAGCAATGAAAAATGACAACATATAAATTACCTTATTAGTCTCCTGTACTGAGCCAGGAGAGGAACTCACTGCTTGCCAGCCATCATATCTACTCAGTTCTCAATGACCCCTGTTGCTCCTGTGAGAAGCATGCTGGGGAGCTGCTCATGTCCAGGCTCCTCTGTGTGCTCGCTGAGGTGTACGGACCTGCACTCCTGCCCTAGCTGCTGCTGGCCAGCCTGCAGGAGACAGCCTTTCAGGTGCGAGCTGAGAGATTGTTTACAATAGAAAGTGCATTCCATTTCATTTCATTGTTGCTGGAATGGGAAAAATACCCAGGTGTCAAAGACCTATTCATGTTGTATTTACTTCTGTTACAAGGGCAAAAATTACTGATAAACCACAAAGCTATTATTTGGTCTGATCTGGTATCCTGCGAACTACCCTCCAAAGATGAAATTCTTAACTTTAAACTGTTGTGGTATTTTTTTTTTTTAAATGACAGAAGGACTTGAGATTAGACCTTAAGATAATTGTATTATGACTATTATCTAGTTTATTACCCCTTCCTTTCTTTTTTGGACATGATTTGAAAATAAGCTGGTTCAAAAACCAACAGTAGAAACCAGCTAGACTTAGAAAACCAGCAAAGACTGAAGGTGCCTTACCTTGTGAGGTGCTGGCGTTAGAAAAGCCCATTTTTATGCCACAAGTAAAGTTGGAATTTCAGCCTTATGATAACATTAAATGTTAACCTTTCATTCTAGTGTTCATGAGATATTGGCTGCTAAAATGCATGTGGGAACGGCTTGTAAGGCAGTTTTATTTGTGGGCCAATACAAATGCTTTTCCAAACACTGCTCCCAGACTACTGATCAGATAGGGGGAAACAATGTCCCTGTGTAATAGACCACATAGCTACATAAAATCTGTGGGGGTGCTTCTTCTTGAGGATTATGCCTTACCTTCTCAGCTTACTTTCTCCAAAAACACACAGACGTGTGTGCACTTAGACACACACTCACTCTCTTCTGGAATGAAAACTATCTGCACCTACCCTTCTTTAGTTGACTGAAGGGCAAAGAGAAAATGTGGGTACGAATTAAGGGGCATGCAAAGGGGTGTGAAACTGTTGTGGGCGTCTACTATAGACCATCAAACCAAGAAGATAATGTTGATGACGTCTTCTACAGACAACTGGAGGT
>VZZY01007037.1:0-22939 GCA_013400335.1 Eurystomus gularis | reverse complement strand
AGATCTAGTATCGTATTCCCTCGCGTANTATCGTATTCCCTCGCGTAACGCTGTCTATTACTTGTTTTAGAAAGTTGTCTTGCAGGCACTCCAGGAATCTCCTAGATTGCCTACAGCTTGCTGTGCTACTTTTCCAGCAAATGTCAGGGTGGTTAAAGTCACCCAGCGGGGTGAGAGCCTGTGAGTGTGATGTCTCTTGGAGCTGGAGTAAGAAGGCTTCATCAATAGCCTCCCCTTGATCAAGTGGCCTATAGTAAACCCCAACCACAAGGCTCCCTTTGTTGTCATGATCCCTAATTCTTATCCACAGGCTTTCAACCTTCTCATGGCTGTTCTTCAGGGACAGCTCTTCACAGTTTACCCATTCCGTAATGTAGAGGGCAACACCTCCACCCCGTCTGCTGCACCTTCTAAATAGCCTGTAGCCTTTGATAGCCACACTCCAGTCATAGGATTCATCCCACCATGTTTCAGTGATGGCCACTATATCACAGCTTTCCTACCATAGCACTTCTCCCAGCAGAGCTAGCTTCTGGTTTCCTTTGCATTCCAGCCTGGTGCTGCAGTTACCCATTTGTTGTTTAGACTCACTTCAGAGCCAACGGATGTGACAAATCCTCCACAGTGACCTGGGATTGCAGAGCAAGCAGGATCTCCGCCTGCCTGTTTTAGTTACTTAAACAGTTTCCATTGCTGTTATGTCTGAGTTCCTTTGTGCCCTGACTCTCTGTCTTCCCAGATGAGATCAGGCAGTGCTGCTTCCATTCTTGCAGATGAAAAAGCCAAGCCAGGGGATCCACACAACACAGCATGCATCCAGAGCTGCATTCATCTCGGATCCCGTAGGGCAGTCCCAGAAACAGAAGGCTCTATTCCAGCAATTCGCATAGGGAGGCAGTGACTCTAGAGGCACTCAGAGAGCTTATTCAATTCAACCCGGAGTGCTGCTTCTCCCGCGTCATGCCATTACACCAAGATTCTGTTTTGAAGAGCCCCTAACATGTCTTAACCATCCCCTGCTCCCACAGAGAGCAGGAAGCTTGCTAAGCCAGCTGTCAGTCTTTGCTGGCTAGTCAGAGAGCTGGGTCACTGGGCAGCTTTAAACACCTAGTCCTCCTTAGATTTCATTTAAGATCTGCTAATGGTGTAGATTGTTACATGCGTGTGCTATCACCATCAGTACCCTAACATGACAGTGTCATTTTAAATGATTTTTTTTCCAGCCCGATCTGCAAGCACAGTGTCACTGTGGGTAGAACACAAAGCAGGGAAGAAAAAATAGCAGGGAAGAAAAAATGTCAGAGGATAAGAGAGATCAGGATTTCTAGCAGCAGCCCATGGTTAGATTGTTTTGTGTCAGTCATGAAACTGGTCTTGAAAATACTCTCCTGTTTTAATATACACTCTGAGAAAGAAAACTTCTGGCTAAATCTGGAAGAGGAGTTGCAAAAGTGCATCTTAGGAGGTCTGACATTGGGATTCTGTATGCATTCATGTACTAGAGAGTGGGAGTGAGGAAGTGCTACTTCTGTGTATGATGCTGGTGAGACCTTTACTGGAATGTTGTATCCAGCTATTAACTGTCTAGTCTTCAAAATGGATGGTAAATTGAAAAAGGCCCAGAGATGAACCACAGTATGACTTATGTTTGGAAGCTACCTTACAGTGAAATACTTAAACTTCTCCTTAATAAGCTAAGTTGAGCTGTTTAAGTAGCAATTTGATTACTGTCTGTTAGTTACTTGAAGGGAAAGGAAGGAGATATCTTCCAGAACAGAACTGTTTTATCTCACTTTTTAATCTAGGACAGAATCTAGCAACTGGAAGTAGTACTCAGAGATCTCAGAAAGCTGGAAATGAATTGAATTTTTAATGGTGGAAGTAATTAAGCATAGGAACAAATACAGGATTTATTCATCACAACGATCTCTTTCAGTCTTAGAATTTATAAATCTGCATTGGACTCATTCCATCATTAATTCTAGCAATATGTAAGTTACTTTGTAAGCTCCTGAAGTTAAATAGCTTGTTATTATTCCTAGGGCAAAATACTACAAAGGAATTGTATAAGGCCCCATTAAAGACTTTTTCTTCAGATATTTTTCTCTTCTGTCTTTTGTTCTGGAGATAAGTGAGGATCATTTTTCAACAGAGCAGATCAGTAAAAACCTGAGGAAATCTATCTTCTTTAATGTTTTCATTAGAGTTGAAACTTGTGAGACATCCAAACTCTTAGCTTACCTTTGGTTTCTTGCTGCTGCAAAACAAAACCACATATTCTTCAATATAACATTTTTCTGTGTTGTTCCTCACTTAAGGAACTCAATCATGGTTTTCAATTCTCCACTTCGTGCTTGGTAATTTTTGCTAGGCTGCCAAACTGTCAGAATATACCCAGGAATATCTGGATGCTAACCTCCACTGACTTATATTATGGGCCACTACAGGTTAAGATTCTATAAGGAATACTTCAAAAATTCTGGTCATTGAAGTGTAAGTGCAGACCAAATTTTCAGTTTTCAGAAACTTCTAACACCAGAAGAGTATAAAAAAATATGCATGTTTTGTGATGGAGTTTTTTTGTTTGGTTGGTTTCGGAGGGCTTCTTAATTTTTCTGAGTGCTGCATGTTTTGTTCCTAAGGCTATCACTTTGCTGTAATGTAAGTGGGAGGGGATAAAAGTGAGTTTTAGAATATTGTGGGTTGAAGTCAACTAGAGAAGGTAGGAAAAATTATTCAGGGATGCTTCAATTTCTATATCAGTGAGAAATCTAAATGGCGAATCATGTAACTAGCCTTGAATTGTGTCTTCAGCAGCCGCTCTATAGTTCTGTTTTTCCGGCTCTAAGGTGAGGAGAATATGACTTTATTGTGTGAAGAACTTGAGGCTTACTCTGTATGTAGGACTGGGTAATCTAGGCATCCTTAATTTTTCAACATGATCACACTGGATTTAGGTCATTGCTAAATTTTAGCAAGTGATTGCTTTTGGAAAGTCTCACCTGCTATAAAAGAAAGGCAGCAGGTGTTGCTCCAAGAGCTATTGCCCAACTCATTCAGCTCTGAGTTATTCTCATCAGATTTCCCCAGGTATAAGAGAGCTAGGATTCATTTGTATTCTCCAGCTTCTCCATCAAATGGTGCCTGATGAAGTGGTTTCCAGCACTGCATCTTCATAGAGAAGTTTAACCCCAGGCAGCAACTAAGCCCCACACAACCCCTTGCTCACTCCTCCCTGGTGGGATGGGGGAGAGAATTGGAAGGGCAAAAGTGGGAAAATTCATGGGTTGAGATAAAGACAGTTTAACAAATAACACAAAAGCTGCGTGCACAGGCAAAACAGAACAAGGAATTAATTCACTGCTTCCCATTGGTAGGCAGGTGTTCAGCCATCTCCAGGAGAGCAGGGCTTCACCACGTATAATTGTTACTTGGGAAGACCAGTGCCATCACTCTGAACATGCTGCCCTTCCTCCTTCTTCCTCCTAGTTCATATGCTGAGCATGAGGTCATATGGTATGGAATAATGTTTTGGGCAGTTAGAGTCAGCTGTCCCAGCTGTGTCCCCTCCAAACTTCTTGTGCAACCCCAGCCCACTGGGAGGGTGGTGTGAGAAGCAGAAAAGGCTTTGACTCTACGTAACCACTGCTCAGCAACAACAAAAACCTCCCTGCATTATCAGCACTGTTTCCAGCACAAATCCAAAACATAGCCCCATACCAGCTACTGTGAAGAAAGTTATCCCAGACAAAACCACCACAGAGGGACAGTTGTATCACTTTTTTTGTTGTTTGGTGAGTTCTTAAGAGAGAAGCCAGCACAACAGATTCTCAAGATGCCGATATTTTGGATGCCGCATTGTGGATGCCAAGGATTTTGAAGTTTGGAGATGTTTGGCTCAGCTTTCCCAGGCACCCTTGGTGCTGTATGGCTGTATCTTTGTGTCCAAGCTGTAAGACTGTGCTCAGAAGAACAGGATCACTCCAGCAAAACACTTGGAGCTGTTTTTCACATTGTAACATGGTATTTTCTCTCTGAAGTGGCTGAGTTTTTTGCTGTGATCACTTCCCCAGGCTCTTTATCTTTGTCTTGCCCCAGACCACATGCAACCCCTTCAAGTTCTGGGGAGGTGCCCAGGTGCACTCTCTTACCCACGTTGGCTCACACAGGACAGGGTAGTGACGCTTTGGAGCAGCACTTAATTTCTAGATGCTGTGCAGTTCCAGGCTTCTTCCTCTGCTGCAGAGATGCTACAGGGAAGCAGGACTGCCCAGCAGCAGCTTGACCGGTGGAGATAGGAGGCAATGGGCAGCTTAACTCCCCTTTAATTCCCAGACCAAATCCGTGATGTTGACCAGACTTGTAGTCTGGTTTTGTTCATGCAGTGGCTGGTTTCACAGATCTGGTAGTCTACAGAGCTGACTCTCTAGAGAAAGATGGAAGTTCTTCTTATGTATATAAATACCTGATGGGTGGGAATAACAAAACCAGAGCCAGACTCTTCTCAGTGGTATCAAGTGAAAGGACACAAGTCAATGGACATGAACTGAGATAGAGAAAAGTCCATTTAAATGTAAGATAGAACTTTGCTGTGAGAGTGGTTGAGCAATGGAACAGCCTAGAGAGGCTGCGGAGATATCTCCTTGGAGATATTAAAAACCTGACTGAAAATGGTCCTGGGCATTATGCTCTAGCTGATCCTGCTTTAAGCAGGGAGGATTGGACTAGATGATCTCCAGGCGTGCCTTCCGCCTTCAGCTATTCTGTGATTCTTTTCTTTCTTTTTCATCCTTTATCCATCATATCTAAGTGTGAGCCAAAATGTGGGCCATGGTTTGCCTAGATACCCGATGCTTTATGTGAGCCTTTTAGACCAGTTCCATTCCCTCATAACAGCTAGTTGCTGTTTGGAAGCTTCACTCTGAAGGATCCTCTCGCTTCTTGCCATAACTGCATTTTTCCCCTTGCCTTTGTTTTCTGATCAAAGGATCAAAGCTATTGCTTTGTTCCCATGTACTTTGCAAACTGGCTTTCTTTGAGACTAACAAATATAAAAATTACTTCTGTTTTCATTCTTTTTTTTTTAGAAAACTAATAGTTTTTCTTTGATAACTACTTTTAGTAGGTGTTAAAAACCACTTATACTAACCACCGATCATACACTTCTCTGCTTGAGATACACAGTATTTCAGATACTAAAAATAAAAGCAAGCAAAAAACTCCCAAATTACTGTGAGAAGAACTGAGTATCTGGTGTATATTCCAGCCCTATACAGAGGGAAATGCTGAAAGATACCGTGAATGTCCAGATTTATTGTATAGTAGCTGGCTGCACAGGGGAATGAGAAGAGGACCAATAAGGACCTGGGAGAGGCTTAATCACTAATTACTAGGGGCCTAGACTGTATTCTAGAAGAAATATTACTGGTTTTATGCTCTGTTTTTATACGCTTCCCTAAGCAGTTGATGTTAACCACTGCTGCAAATGGGATAGGGGCAGGTGTCTGAGCTGTAGTGGCTGCTCTTAATATTCATTGTTCTTGAAGTACATACCTGTGCAAAGTTGACTGCAGGTTGGCCTGTATGTATAAATCTGCTTCTTCTTTGCTCCTCAAACAAATCTGGGTCTTCTGCCAAATGTCTTCAGAAAAGTTATGTGAGCTGTAGTATCATTTCTAATTGCCTCCTCCATGGTCTGGGCTGTACATGTTCCTCTCGTCAGGCCTCTGTCTGCTTTCAAGGGGCCACAGCACCATTGTAAAACTCTAACCTTCCTGTCCTTTAATTATGGAATACATAAGCATCTCCTGCAGTGTGTGCATCCCTCTCAGAGCTCTTCAGGTCAGGAATGCTGAGATGCTGGCAGCTTGGCTTGTTTGCAGTAACAGCAGACTAGTATGATTATCCAAAGGCAGCACATTTATAGATATCCATTTGTTGAATGACCCTGGGGATTTCCTAACGATGTGTGCGTCCTGGAAGCCCCGCACTTGGCCACTTGATGGCACTCTTAAATATTTAGCTGGTTGCAAATGCTATCAAGTATACCTTTTTCTTTTTTTTTTTCAGAACGGGGATAGAGTAAACAGAGCCTCAGGTATTAAATAGTGAAACACTACCAGGATTGCAGCTAAAGCTGACCAATACAAGAAAGGCAGGAGCAAGAGTTCAGTCGGTTGTGCTGACTGCTGCCAGGTGTGTAACAGTAGGATTAGCACTTGTCCACCTTCCCAGCTCCAGAGTGCTCTGTGGAGGCAAGAATTTCCTCCTGGGTGCTAGAGCTGGGAAGTGTCCTCTTCTCCGTTTTCTGAGGAGCTATGGGAGCAGGTTATGTGAGATTATTAGTATGTCTAGCTGAGGGTCAAAGATAAATGCATTCCTGAAAACAGCAGGAGCATTGCTTTTAACACTATTGATATATGGAACTTTAATACCCCCATGAGTCACCCTTTTCCTCCCTCATCTGTGATGTGTATCCTCAGAAGTGCTGAAAGAAGTACAAAGAAAGGACTGAGACCACAGTAGCTGGTCTTGGCACAGCAGGATCTGGAATACTAATCTCCCCATTGCTCATCTTGTGCCTTCATTGTAGAAGATAAAGATATGGACTCTTTCTTCATTTTATTTGGGTATCTTCAGAGTGTAAATTAGCATTCATAACATATGGGCAGTTGCACAATTTACTATTTACTTTGTAAAACCGTGCCCAAATCATAGAATCATGGAATCATAGTATGGTTTGGGTTGGAAGGAACCTTTAAGATCAGATAGTTCCAACCTCCCTGCTGTGAGCAGGAACAGCTCCCACTAGACCAGGTTGCTCAAAGCCCCATCCAACCTGGCTTTGAACACTTTGAAGGGAGGGGCTAACCACAACTTCTCTGGAAAACCTGTCCAGCATCTCACCACCCTCACAGTGAAGAATTTCCTTGTAATATCTAATCTAAATTGACTCTTTTTCAATTTGAAACGGTTTACACCTCATCCTATCACCACAGTGCCCGATAAAGAGCTACTCCCCGTCTTTTCTGTACTGGAAGGCCACTCTTCTCTTCTCTTCTCTTCTCTTCTCTTCTTTCCTCTTTTCTTCTCTTCTCTTCTCTTCTCTTCTCTTCTCTTCTCTTCTCTTCTCTTCTCTTCTCTTCTCTTCTCTTCTCTTCTCTTCTCTTCTCTTCTCTTCTCTTCTCTTCTCTTCTCTTCTCTTCTCTTCTCTTCTCTTCTCTTCTCTTCTCTTCTCTTCTCTTCTCTTCTCTTCTCTTCTCTTCTCTTCTCTTCTCTTCTCTTCTCTTCTCTTCTCTTCTCNTTTTACAGAATCACAGGATCACAGAATTGTTATGGTTGGAAAGGACCTCCAGGGTCATCAAGTCCAACCTTCTCCTAGCATCTCTCTAACCACTACACCACTACACCATATCCTCTCTAACCACTACACCATATCCTCAAGCACTGCATCTATTCGTTCGTTAAACACCTCCAGGGATGGTGACTCCACCACCTCCCTGGGCAGTCTATTCCAGTGCCTAACTACCCTCTCAGTGAAAAATTTCTTCCTAATATCTAATCTAAACCTCCCTGACGCAACTTGAGGCCATTTCCCCTCTTCCTATCATTACTAATTTGAGAGAAGAGACCAACACCAGCCTCGCTACAACCTCCTTTTAGGTAGTAGAGTAAGACACAAACATACCTGACAGCTCTTTTTCTGAAGGGCTGTTTATATCTACCCATCCATGCTTCTGAGGTGTCTGTCTTGCCTCTGACATATGCGGAGCACACGGCCACAGTGGGACTGTGACATGGCCTCAGGATGTGCATAAATTACAGGTTGCCTTGTCACCTGTCAATTTAATCTTTTCTAAAATGTCCAAAAGACTTAGTAATTCTGGTTTTTTCCTTCTCCTATCCACATGGCAAGTTCTATGCTTCCTAAACAGAGCTCCAGCTAATAACATTAACTTGATCAGGAGTACCAGCAGTTAGTGCAGCAGCTGGTGAAAAGTGTCAAGGAGAATGTTAAATTTGACATTCAAACATCTCCATCAGCATAAATCAAAATTATCTATGATTTGCTGCCGCTGCACTGATGGTCTTGCTCAGAGCTTGCAGATCTTTCAGTGTGAACACTGCTAACTGGAAAGTACGTATTTCCCTGGGGTGGGAAGTGCCCTTGCTCTCTGAATTCAGCCCAGCACAGATGGTGTCAACAGAGGGGTTCAACTTCCACTGACAAATGTCAGAAAATAAGTGGCAGTGGAGTTATCATCTGAGACAGTGTCTCAGAGGGGGTGCTGTCAGGATCCATGGTGGCCCTGGAGCTAGGCATTGTTTTCATTGGTCCTCTGGATGGAAATATGAACTCGCAGCAGATTGAAGGTGTGACTGATGAAAAGACAGGTGGAGTTGTAAATCATGCTGGGAACAGGGCTGTCATACAGAGTGATTAATCTTGTGGTAAGCTGGAATTATTCGAACCGAAAGCATTTTAATGCAGCCAAGTATAATATTACACCTCTCTAAACAAGGAGTGTTGTGTTTTAGAAGGCAGCAACTTTAAAAAAAGAAAAAGGAAAAGGAAAAGAAAAAAAAAAGAAAAAAAAAAAGAAAAAAAAAGAAAAAGAAAAGAAGAAAATAAAAGGGCTTTCATGGACAAGCAATAAATTCAAGTTCTCTGTCTGATGTCCTTGCAAGGAGGGTGAACATGATACTGGAGTGCAAACAGGGAGTCCTGAGTGGCAGCAGAGATATGGTTTACATATTAGTGAGACTGATACTAGAGTATTATGTTTGGTTCTGGAGCCAACATTTTTCAAAGCATGCTGAAAACCTGTAGATAGTTCAGTGTAGAGTCCTGAGTTCATTAGAGAATTGGAGAAGATGCCCTAAAGGTGGAGAGATAACAATATCCAGTTAAAATTTGGACTGCAAGTGAGTTTTATCTGGCCCTAGCACAGGTCCTAGCCATCTGATGTCTAGGGACAGGGAGTTTTGAGTTCAGGCTGCGAAGGCTATCAAAAAATATGCTGAAAGATGACTAGTGTTCAGTTTTAAAGTATCTTAATGAGGAGGAAGATATGAAAGAATATATAAAAGAAGTCCCTCATCTAATCAAGATAGTCGTAGTAAGAATTAACAGTGGGAAGCCAGTTAAGTCAAGTAAGAAATTAGGTGCATCTTTTTAATCACTCAAAGTGAGTAAACGTAAAAACAAATTGAAAAATGAAACAGTGGCTTGTCTGTCTTTTGAGAGCTTCAAATGAGGTATGCATATAATAGCCAAAAACAAGTTATTGGGCTCAAAACAGGATATACCAGTAACATTTGTGAGCTGTGAAATAGAAGAGACCAGGCTTTCTGGCCTTGAGGAACGAAGTAATGAATTATCAAAACATTTTCTTTTCTGGGAAGGGACTGTTTTGAAAGTTCAGTGTTAGTCTTTTCCCTGCCACAACATGGTTCACAGCCAGATCCATAGTGGTCAGGGCTTGTATCAACACACCATTGGCATTTTAGAGAATAGGAACAGAACGGGCATTAGTGATCCCAGTTTAAATTTCGCAGGGATCCTGGGATAGGGCCTCCTTGAGCAGAGCCCTGTGAAGTCCCATTTCTGCTCCTTGTTCTTCCAGCTTACTGCAGTGTCTTTGGCAGTCCCCTCCACTGCCCTTTCTCATTCGCTTGGCTGTAAAAAGGAGTGCTGTGGATATAGGGTTAAGGCGCTCTGAAGTGCTATAAAACTTCCAGTTATTATTGTTACTCCCTAAGAGCCTTTGAAAACACATTCAGCACATGCCCAAACTCTCTGAGCTCCTTGGAAAGATTTGTTCTTTCCTGATTTTTCTGAACTTTTGGCACACAGTTAAGCTTGAACTGCCAGCCATTTCCTTTCTTACAGCACACCCATTCTGCAACCGCAGCAAAGTGTCGAGTTGTCAGAGCTATTTAAATAAGCCAGGAGAGAGTCTTGCTGAAGCAGCGTGAGCTCACCCAGCATGTTTCACAGTGGGTTAGATTAGTGCTCAGTGCCATGCTGCACAGGTTTTGCTCACTGATAGAAAAAAAATAGTATTGAGAATTCATTAATTTGTGACTTGCTCTGTCATCTGTCTGTGCCATGCAGGCTGTGGCACAGGCTCAGTGCTTTGCAGACTTGAATAATGAGAATGATAATAATAATAACAATAATTTGTTGGAGAAATTTGCTGGCCTACAGATACCCTTTTTTGTCCTCTACACAATAAATATCTGAAAGGCATGTAAAACAGCTGAGCCATTTCTTTGGGTACCAAAATTTTTGTCTTTGAACCTGATCTCCCCAGAGGAGGTCGCCCAACAGAGTGTAAAGCATAGTTAGCCCCTTCCTTTGGCTTCTCAGAAATCCAAGCCTAAAAGATAGAGCCCCAACCCGCAAGCTTGTCAAAGCATGGGCATATCTAGGAAAGGAGAGTAGATATGCTTGTGCAGCTGTGATGCTCAGAAACGAGCGGCTGTTCACAACTGTGCTTAGCTATCTTGCTTCTTTTTTTAGATGGACTCTTGGTGGAGAAAGGTCAGGTTTTAAGCAGGAGTGGTTCCTTTTAGCATGGTGGATTTTTGGTCCGAGCCATACCAGGCCCTGGTGTCATGGGATCTAAGATGTAAGGCTGCAGTGTTTTGGGGTTTAAATCCTCCAAAGGAAGGCAATTTGCGAGTTTGTATTACAAGAAATGATAGCACTGGCTTCTTGTGTAATAAAAATATCTACAGGCTCCCTACACTGAGATTTCTTATGTGAATGCAGGATTTACCTCAACTATTGTAGGTGCTAACATAAGAATACTGTTGCATTGACCATACTGGTTCTGCCACTAAGCATTTTGGAGGAAATGGAGGAAAACCATGTATGTCCCATGGCTTTTTTTGGTGAACTGAAAGGGAAAGCTGCCAATAAAAAAAATACGTCGAGCAAGCAAAGTATTTTGATTTGATTGCACATGTTGCTTACAGGCTCAGCGTTCCAGATTGAGACCAGTAATCATGCTACCCGCATCTTTCATTAGCAAAACTTCTCTTGCCATATGAACTTGTTAGATGTCAGGGTCTGAAACTGAATGTCTGCTCAGGTGAACACTGAGGACCTTTATGACTTGCAACTCTTCCTCATTACAACAAGAGCCTGTTCACCCTCCTTTTACTGCTGTGCTGCCTTGTGTCCTTCTGTAAAGTGGAAGAACAGCTCCTGCTGGCACTGGTTTGTCAGAATAACTGTCTGATATCTCTACTATCTCCATCCCTTGCATCTTGGAAAAAGCACCAGTTTGCACTTTGTGGGTGTGCATGGGGCAGATCCTGTCCTTTTCCAGTGCTTGCTGCTGCATCCATGTAGCGCAGAGCAGCTGTGTCAGATCTGAAGCTGCTGCTTTCATCTCCAGCAGTGGTGCAGCCCTTGTCAGCTCTTGAGTCTGCACCCTTTGTTTTGCTGTGTGCTCTGTGGTCTTCTAAGATTGTCTCAGTGAGCTCCCTGCATTCTGAGAGACTGACTACACAGGATTTAGGGCACACTCCAATTCTCTGCTAGTTTTTACTGAAAAACACAAACCTTTCTCTTGAAAAAGCCGTGCTTGAAAGCTATACCACAGATACGCTGCTGTGGATATGTGCTGTCCCTGCCATTCTGGGACATTGAATATCACTACAATATAAGCCTCTTTTTTTTTTTTTCATTTCTTACAGAATGTGTTGGGATGTCACAGTTTAGTACTCTGGGTGAGAATTCACCCTTCACTGAAGTGGATTTATATGATTACTCTCAGAAGGTTTTTGTTTACTAGGATTTATGTGCCATGCTTCAGTGTTAATAGTGGATTATTCTCATCACTTCACCTTTCATCAGAAATAGGCTGTACCTTAGCAATGATGCTATCCAGACTTATGTGAAGTATTTACACATCTGTGATTTAACCCACATCTGCGATATTTCATAACATAAAGGAGACAATAAGTAGGAATCTCTTCTTGGATTAAGATGGGTTTAACAGTCAGTAGCAGGCTGGCTATTACAGTCAGTGGAGCCCAGAGAGTAAATCATCAGACTTATCTAGGGATCTTCTTTAAGGTGAATTTCTATACTTAGGGAAGTGGGTTGATTGGTCTCTATGATAGTAGCAGGAGCTTACACTCTGAGTGCACAGCCAGCCAGCCACAAGTAGACCTACATTTGGGTGTCTTAACCTGCAAACGGAACCCTGTGTTTCGCTCTGCCAGAGCTTCTTCCCAAGGCCTTGCTTTTACCCTGCCAGGCTAACCTCCAGGTGGACCTGCTGAAACTGCTGAATTATTTTACCCACTAAAGACCTGCTCTATCATCTCCAACTGAGGAATGCGGCTGCCCTATGGTACTGCTAGATCAATGGAGAGAGAAGCACCTCCAAAACCCAAGTCAAATCTTTGGTGGCTGAATCACCCTCTGCTGTCTGTGCAAGGAGCATGGGGGGTAGCTCTTTGAGGCCTCTCAGAACAATGCCAAGAGATAGAAACTGAATGGGCACCCAGACTTTTTGGAAATACATCTGGCTGGTCAGCACACTCAAGGAGAAACAGAAGCATGAGAAAGGTTGTGTTTGAAGGCTAACTAACCAGTTTGACTTCATAGTCCATTCTGCTGTAAGTCATTCCTGGTAGGTAATTTCTGCAGCCTTCCCAAGAATTTTTACTCCTGAGGATAGGAGGGATTCATCCTTGTCATTGCTGGGCCTCAACTTAATACCAGGTCACTGACACTACCTGGCTAGAAACAAAGACAATTCTGTGAATTGAAGGACAGGGCAAATCTCTGATGGAGAAAGCAAATACACTAATACACTTCCTTTTGAGCTAGAATTCTAGGAATAAGCTTCCTGCTCCTCCAAAAACATATGTTAAAAATATTACTTGGGTTCAGATATGTTTAAAGTAATGCTAGTATTTGAATCTTACCTTTCTGCAAAATAAGGGACCCATTTCCCCTGCCTGGCCCCAATGTACAGAGACCTGTGAAAGCAGAGTGTTTCCACAATCCAAATACAAAGCAGCAGTAATAGTTTTGTTGATGTGTGATTTTCTTTACTGGTCCTTTGAATGTTCTCTGTGTGGCCCTGATAAACTTGAGGTGAGCAATGTCTGTACCTGCATGCTGATTTGGGATCAGCTTGCTGCCAAGTAGAGTTCTCTGAAGTTAGTTTTATCACTTTTTACCAAGTCCTTATCCTGCAGACTGGTCAAAATGTTAAGAGAGGTAGGAAGCACTTTTAAAAGGAGATGACTGCTCTGGAAATAGGACATATAGTGGGTACATGAAGCACAGAAAACAGTATTTTTTTTCCCATATACTGTATGCCTGAGGACGTTCGACTATAAGAAAAAGCACTTGGAGAGATGGCTGGGATACTCTCAGAGCATTGTTTTTATAGATTAGGAAAGCTCCTTCTTTGCTTCTAGGGAGCTTATCTACATCAACAGCTTTTCTTCCCCTGCAAAAGAATTTGGAAATTGTTTTTTTAGATGAGCAAAAAAACTGAGAATTGCAGAAACAGTCAGGACATGATAAAGAAAAAGCACAAAAGAATAATGGCCTTATTGAGAATAGGAAGAGCTAATTTCAGGCAGCACAAAGGAAAGGTGAAAGTAAATAGAGAAGAAAATTGAAAGCCTTGGCAAGAAAAGAACTCCTGTGCCAATCAAGGAGGAGATGTTGGACATAAGCAGAAAATAAAGCTGTCGTGACTTGTGCATTGTGCAGTTATGTGTAATGGCAGTGAATATGATGCTCTGTAGATACTTCAGTGAAATGCTTTTCTTTGAAGGAGCAGTAGAGGCTGTAATATCAAGTATCACCAATACAGAAATTGAAATGCTGCTATCCTTGGTTCAGTTTGCATGCCTGCAATGTCAGTGAAATCCTGGCCTAAAGAAAGAAGCGCCCACAGATTCTTTTTTCCTCCACATTTTCCTCCAAGGCTTCTCAAGTCTCTCTCCTAGGAAAAAGCCTGCCCAAAGAGCAGTTTTTCTGCATAACACATTGTGCTGCATGTCCTGGTCATGACATATCAATGGAGGAAAGGATGTTCAGACACGCCAACATGACCATTTGGTCCTTTGACTGTTGTTCCCACAGTACTTTCCATTTGGGTTGGTTTTGGGCGTAGGTGAGTGCTGTCAGATTGTATGTCTTAATAATATAGGAACTTGGAAATGTATTTAACAGCAAAGCTCCTTCTTGTTTAGATGACTTCATGAAGCAGGGTCAGGGCATGCTCCTGCTCTACACTATGAAGAATCCCTCCTTCCCAGAGTATGTCTTCAGCAGTGAAAGTGGCATCATGTGCCTGGACTTCCATAATGATCACCCCTACCTCGTGGCAGTGGGATTCTATGATGGCAATGTGGCCATCTACAACCTGAAGAAGGCGACCTCCCAGCCCACCTACAAGAGTAATGCTAAGTCAGGAAAGCACACGGAGCCAGTGTGGCAGGTAAGAGTGCTTTTGCTTTCTCCTGGCTGAGCTTTTAGTAGGGCTGGGTTTGGGCACAGCAGGAGAAGTGCTGGATGGAGGAAGGTGTTGGTTTCATACGTGTGTTAGAGATTGATAATTAAGTTGTATTTCAAGCTAATTTTGAAATAAGCAGAAAGGCAAAGCAGTCGCATGAATCCTTGATCCTCAACAGGAACTAAACATGTGAGTATAAGTCTGTTCTAAACAAGTATTTCTCCTTATTTTTCATTTTTATAAATGACTTCTGTTTGGGGAGGAACTGATCTCCTCTGTATGTACTAGCATGCAATGCTGTTTATTTTCTAAATACAAAATCACAGGGCAGCAAGTGATGAGCAGTGTGTAAAATGTGTTTTTTGGCTCTAAAAGAGAGCTCTTTTGGGCACAATAAACCCAGGCACAGCAGCTTGTGGAATTGGCTGCCACTGGGATTCAAGACGCGCTACCTTGTAGTTGACCTTGGAAGTATTCTAGTGAATTAAGAATTGTGATGTGCAGGTAATGCTCTTAAAGTAATGCCACTCTGGCATCTGTCAGAAAGAATCACCAGGTGGATGATATTGTGAAGGACGGTGGTGAATATGTTGCTACCTCCAGCTAACTTCATAGTTGTGTCTACAGTGTAATCTGGGTTAAGAATGGAGCACTGGAGGTATATGCACTTTTAATCTTGTTTATAGCAGTAAAAGTGTGGTAGCACGTATTTCAACATGGTCTGTATGAGCCTGTTGAGGTGCAGGGGTGTGTATTTGATTTGCTAGCCTGGGCTACAGGCATTGCTGCTGTTAACTAATGCTGTTGCATTACATGCGCTGACTAATGCAGTCATACCTCTAGGCAGATTGTCAATGTTCCTTGTACTTTGGCATGCATGGATTTTCCCTCAGCCATGGCTCCTTATTGTTGCATCTTCCAATAAAGGTCCAAGAAATCAAGGGATCCTGATGGGACTGCAGATGAATGTGGATTATGCCAAGAGCAAGACTGGTGGTTGCTATAAACAAAGAGGTTATGCAAATGTAACATTTCAGAGAAAAGCGGAATTTTATGTTTGCTGCTTGTCTGTCCAAAGCTTTTCCTCTAGCAAACATTTTTAGCTCTTCTTACCGGTTAACACGGTACCCCAGCCATGGGTCATTATCATAACACAGCGTGTCAGCCACACACCCACATGCACACACACACACAGAACTTCAGGTTACTCACAAAGCCATTTAGGCTTCCAGTAAAAAAGCTTGATGAAATATTAAGTCCTATGTGCAGCTTTTCATGGCTCTGCTGCAGCACAGAACGGGAGGTCAAGAGTTGTTACTGCCCGCTATTGACACCAGAATCCCCAATAATTTGTACCCCAGAAGGTACTGGGGAGGACAGAGTATGCTCAGGAGTGTTATTAGTAGCTTCATCTCTATGGACCACAAGGAGGCATATTCAGCAGTAGAAGCAGCCGGTATGGGGTTTTTAGAGGTAGGTTTGTGTGTTCCATTTGGCAGCAATGTGGATGAGTGTTTAAAGACGCTCTGTTCTCCCTCACCAACACCCCAAGTAGCCTGAAGCCCAGTTGTTTTCTAGACCACCCTGTGCAGTCCTCTCTTCTGTAGAGACTGCAGGCCCATGACTTTGAAGACCAGTTAGAAAAGTAACAAAGTTCTGAACAATTAGGAGCCATTGTTCTCTGGGCTGCCTAGTTCCTTCCATTTGAAACAATATAGCCCTTTCACAATGGAAGCAAAATGGAAAGTGAGTAAAGCAGGCTGACAGCTCTTTTCTTGTGCCATTTCATCTCCAGTGACTTAGTAATATCTCAGTAAGTTTGCATAAAACAGTGCTGATGTTACATAGCTCGTTATTAAGAGCAAAACAGAATAATATAAATTTTGTTACCTAAGAATGAGTTTGTCTGCCTGCAGATTTTTAAAGAGCATAGTGATGGCTTCTCCTAGATTTGGAAGCTGTCTTCCATGTATTAAGTGCTACTGCATTGTAAATAATGGAAAAATCTGGCTTGTTTTAAACTACACATTTCTAATTCCTTACTACCAGTTGATTAAGATCTGAAGCCAGAAAGGAATAACACTTACATAAGACATGTGAATGTATATCCATGCAGTGCAATGTGGCTAATACACCATTGAAACCATAGGTGTTACAGAAACAGAGAACCAGTAATGGTCTCCCAGGCCAGAGAGTTCAGCTGCAAAGACCAGCTTAAAAGGAGTCAGCTCCTGGAAAACTGTGTCAAGCCTATCGTGTTCTGCTGGGCAAAAGCCTAGGTGGGGTTAAGCTGAAAGCAACTCTAACCAAAGTAATGTTCTAAACAATCAGCAAAATCCTCATACTCTCGCCATCTCCAGCACTGAGTGCTCCTGGAAAGAAGTCCCTGAACAAGGTATCTGTTTGAGCCAATGACTCAATCTCAGGGCTTGGCTTTGAATGTTAAGGAGGGTGGCCAACTTGACTAGACTTGGTCACCCAAAGCCCATGAGAGGAATCTTCTCTGGGGAAAACTGACATCTTGCTGGGAAGGGACTCTCAACATAGACCCTCTCCCTTTCTCAGCCTTTGAACTTTATTCTTGCTTTCTCCCTTCTTTTTATAAAAGGTGATGATTAGGGTTTATTTACAGCTGAGAAGGGTGTTTTTTCCCTTACCTTTCATCATTGAGATATACTAAATATTTTAGATTTGAAGCATTTGGAAGCTGGAGCAGCTCAGGAACAGAGATTGATAACTGAAACTATCTGCTATGTCAACATTTGTTTCTGCTGTTCAATCTCCCTCCTAAAACAAATCTTACTCAACAGATTTGTTTCCACTGTGTGCTTCTAGTTCACTTTCACATCAAACCAAAAGCAGGTTATTTCTGCTTGCTGCTGGGACTAGTATAGAGCCAATACTCCTGCAGAGGGTTCGAAATATTTTTGCTTTTAGTTGCTCACCATCAGAATTACTGACTAAATTCCCACTGCAGAGTGTTGACCCTAAGGTCTGCAAAGCGAACATTTATTCTGGCTGTGCTTAGAGCAAATCTCAGCTGTGGCAGGCTTGCCCATGTGCATAGTGTGGTTTGGAATTGCTATGGAGAGATCACCCGTTTGAAAAGCAGCTTGGTTCATTGTTAATTTACTGAAGCTGATCAGGCCTCCCTAAGGAGCTGATACCATGGCGCTTCAGAGGGCATTGTGAAAGAATTATTTTCTGACTAAGATTTGTGCATGGGCGGAGAAAGGGCTGGCCACTGCTTGCTAGTTCTTCACCAAATGCCATTCAGGTTAAAGGTGACGATCATCATTGTAACAAAAAGGACTAGGCGTGATGGTAATAGTCTGCAAACTGCCAAAGGAAACTAAAGGGAGTGTTAGCTTGCCAGTAGGACTTGTGGAAGTCCCTTCTCAAAAGCAAACCAGATAAAAAACACCTAAGACTTGGTCTGTCTCTTTACCCTGTAATTGTGTGATCCCTTCTCCATCTCTACTTTTTATATTCTTATCTAAGTCCTTAAATAAGTCTACACTGAATCTCAGCAGTTCACGAAGCCACCTCAGATTCAGACAGGTCTTGTTTTGCTGATGGAAGTCAATGAGTTCAGTTACAGAATCCCTTTAAAGTCAGCATGACCTGCTGTTCTCTATCCCACTCAGTGCTGCTGGGCACAGTTCCACAAAAAAAATGGCCTTTCCAGGAAGCTGATTGTATTCGCTACACTTAGGAGAAGAAAAAGCATTTTGTTCATAATCCACTGTCACACCAGCACATTGTTTCATTTCTGATGACGGGCAGTCTCCTAAATCTGTCATCTGCAGTCAGACAAACCGATTTTGTAGCTTGCACTGCCTCTGAGATGTTACTGCTTCACAAAATATTTTGTTCCTTTGGCATCAGGCAAACAAAAAGTTTGATGCAAAGGAAATAAAAGAAAAAGAAAAGACAGAAGGTTGCTCTCAAGNAACAGTCATAATAGGCTCAACACCCTTCCTGTTGCTTTCACTGCTAAGGAGCACAAAAGAGGTGTTTGCTGGGGGTAGTTCAGTGAAAAAAACCCCGCTCAGCTCTCCAGGCATAGTATTAGGGGATAACTCTAGAGGAGAAACAGAAATCTGGAGATGGAGAGCAACAGAGACCTGTAAGGGAGGCTAGATCTGAGATAGGGATGAGGAACATCAGGATGCAAGCTGGCAAGTGGGAGAATGTAGCCTGAAGGGGTACTATTATCAGAAGCAGAAACATTATGATGAAGATCAATCAGCACAAAAAACTCTAGAGCAATTCAAGCAAACTGCATCTCTCATACTAGGTTAGTGCAATGTCTGCGGAGAGGACCTTCCTCTCCAGCCCCAGCTTTCTACTACTTTTTTCTTGCTACCAGCCCTGCCTTGCATACCTGGCCCAGTACAAACAGTGCAAAAAGCCTAATTAACCTCTGGTGTCCCAGGATTAAGGAGGCTGCTCTATCCTCACCAGAGAGGTCACTTCAGTCATTCAGTGCATACACAGAAGTACAGAGGAACAGCAGGAGGAGCATCCATGGGCCAGCCAGGGTGCATTTGGGATCCAAAGACCTCAACCTGTCAGAGACTTCCTTGTTGGAGCAGTCCTTAGCTGTAGTCCTGCTCCCTACACTGAACTCTGTGCCCAGTAACAGGCTGTTGCAGCAGCAGTTGCACCACTCAGAGCACCTGACATGGCACCCCTTTCTGCAACACCATGAGGCATAGAGTGGCTGACAAACATCTGTCATATGTTTACTCCCTTGTCCTCGCCTGGAGAGATGTGTGAGCAGGAAGGGCTGTGTTTTGGAAGTGTTGTCATATACTTGCTCTAGAAAACAGGGTCAAGATTAGCAGCTTTCTGGTTGTTCTGAGTTGCTGGGAGAGCTCACTTCAGAGTCACAGCCCTGCGGGAGGAAATCCTGTCTCCCACAGAGTCAAGTTTCACCATTTTTTTGAAAGGCTCTGCTAAACCTCAGAAATTAATCCAGAAGCTTTGAGCTCCTTTAGGCATGGTAGAGATGGCGGGAAGTGCCAAGACATTGCTGTGGCAGAAATGCTGGATAAAACCTTCTGCAGCATGTTTACACCTTGTTCAAAACATTTTGGACACTTTTCAAGCCACTTGTAAGTGTCCAAATGGTTTTTCCTAAGTATATTTGACAATAATGAACAAAATCCCTGATCTCTTAATTTCAGTGTGTTTTTTGAGATGGTATCAAACTGTACCTTCTGGAGATTCAGTTTCTGTAGCTGGTTATTTTTAAATTGTGCCTTGGGTATGGATTCTTGTGGATTAGAAATTCTCTAGCAAAACAACCCTTACAGATCGTGTAGTGCTTGTCTGAAAAGGAGCTTTTTCTTCTTTGATGCTGCTTTTCCCTCTATACTTCATACAGATGCTGAACTTACTTTCTGCCTTATGCTCTCACTGCTCCTTGCTAAATAGATTATCCTCTAATGATGTATTGTTCTTCTCCCTCCCCTTCCTTTTACTTAAGATCCAAACCATCTTATTGTGGGTTCTCACATTGTTTATTTATTTTCTGGTGTCTGCAAGCAAAGTACAAGTAATTTTCTTTGCCTGTTGGTTGTACTAGTGCTAGTTTGTGGCTAAAACTCCACTTATACAATTCAAGAGTCCCTAAAGGCCTTGGGATGTTGGAAAATGTTATCCTGAGGTTTAAAAGGGCAGAGAAGTTGCAATGCATTTGTTTGGTTGCTTGGATCTTTGAAGCCTATTCTACCGCTTTACAGCAGTCACAAAAGTTAACTAAATATTTAACAGGAATCAGGAAACTATGTTGTATCTCAGTGGAAAAAATGTGTTTATTTGCTGGCCTATGAAGTGTGACTGCTGATTGCTGGATCTTCAAAACAGGTGTAGAAAGCATATGGATTGGATGGGTTTCACTGGTACTGATGCAGCCTGTGAGACAACAGCGTGCTTCTCTGAGGATGATGAAATAGAGATAAGAGAGTGATAAGGGAAGAGCTAGAGGCAAGCTGGGCAGGGATGGTGCAAGCAAGGTTGCACAGATATATAGTGAGATGTGGGGAGCTGGGGCTGGCCACAACTCTCACCCTTCTCCCACCCTGGTGCCATGGTGCCCTGCCACAGCTCCCTGCAGTATCCAGGACCCTCAGCACCCAGAAGGCCTCGGGGCCATCTCTCTCCATCCCTGCAGCAAGCTCGCTTGATCTTGTGATCATGGGAACCTTCTATCAAGCACATTACAGATGCATTCTCTGATTTAGCAGTGTCAGACAGCTTGGGGATTTGGATGTGAGCCTGCCTGCCTGCCTGCCGTGTGTGTCTGCTTTCCCTGCACACAGAGCAGGGAACTTCATATTTTGTCTGCAAATTGGAACTCTTGCTCAATGAGTATAGTCAGAATTGAAACCAAGAGCTATGAATTGCAATTGGTTAAATACCCTGGAGCTTTGCTGGCCTCTGGCACCTATCATTCAGCTACATGCTGTGTCTGACATGGGAACATGGCCACTGACGTGACAAACAGGTGAGAGCCTCGTGTCTGGTTCCTCACTCTTTATCTGTTAACATAACAGCCCAATAAATACAGCGGGAAGTGCTGTGAGGGGAATAAGCAAGCGAATTCCTGGTGAAATCCTGTACAGAGCAGAGCATCTGAATCCCAGCAGGAAGAAAACAAACTGAAAGTAGGGCCAGCCTTATCCAGTGCTATTTATAACTGAGCTCTGCTTCCTCCAGATAAATCTAAGTCTCTGAAGCATGAGTGGTGCACAAGTCCCAGGCTGGCCCTTTGCCCTGCATCAGTGGTATTCCCCCGGCCATGCTCTCTGCTCAGCACAGTGCTGAGTCCCCCCCACTATCACCAAATGTGCTCTTTGATAGGAGAGGTTTTGCTATCCTTTTCCTCCACCCCAAATTTTTGGGTGATGCATGATAGTGACATGTGTGATGATAGTGACACTGTAGGCCTGACTCTTTTCTTCTGTCTACTGATCTTTCGCTTTTGGGTACATTGGTGCTCAAGAGATGGTGCCTGGGGCTGTGAGTCCCAAGAACATGCCATCAAGGTGAAGGACGCTTGATCTAACTGTGAGAGAAGTGATTTTTCAGAAAAGGAGTATTTATGGGGCCAAATATGACAGGGAAATCTATTTTACATTGTGTTGTCATTGCTGGTGAACACATCTAACTGTTTTCCCTTGGCTATCAGGAAGCTTTCAAGGAGTTTGGAGAAGAAAATCCCAGGAATGCTTGTAGTAAATCTTGCAAGTAGCCATATGCTGCTAGAATGAGAGAAGGCATTTATACCTTTTGTGGGTGGGAAGTTCCTACAACTGCCTGTAGGAGTGGAAGCCATCTTCTACTGGATAAGCCTGGTATTTTTAGGTACCCATGAATAAAATAATCAGCCAGTCTCATGCCCATGATGCAGGTGACTGACGGCCTGTGGTCAAGGGCTGCTCCAGGAGCACCCAGGCATTGCTGTGCTGTGTCTTCTGTTCCAGGGTGTTTTCAGACGCTTTTAGTTGTCATAGCAGTAGGCTGGAGAGTTCTTCCTCCTGCATCCTTGTTTGGTGAGATACGGTCCTGCTAAGCTGGCTGCCTTGCACACTGCCTATCTTCTTTGTAGATGAAGCAGATGCCTTTGTGTAAGTACCTATCTACTGTTACCAAGCTCGTCAGCCTCCCTGACCCTCCTAAGTGGCATGTTTGTTATCAGGAAAGCTGTGTTACACAAAAAGTCAGTAGGTAACATGAGGAGACATCTGAGTAAATCCTTACTTCTGTCTCAGATAGAATGGTAGGGAGTACCTTGGGTCAGAGTTGCTCTTTAAAGATGTAAGAGAGATGAAGGAAGCCCAAACTGCCTGGACGACATTGGGATCTTTCAGCATTTTGACATTCATCAGCTGTCTAAACCACTTCCTCTCTAATGCAAACAGTACAGCAAAGTATTTAAATAGTATTGGCACACCTCTAAGAAGAGTTAGTCCTTGCAGACCTTCTTCTTTTAATGGCTTCTGTCATGGGGGCAAGTTTACTTCCTAAGCACATTGAGCTGATCCATTCTGTCTTGTTGAATGATTTTACAGTAAAACATCAACAAATTTTTCTACAAAGGATGGAATAACACTGAGAAACCTCCTCCACTTAACAGCTCCCTTATCTGCAGATTACTGTCATAGCTGAAACATTTGCATTTAAAAGAAAATCCAGATTTTTAAGATAAGAACATTTTCAATGAATTTATTTTAAAGTTTATATATNACATAGTAAACTTGTGAGGCGAGACTGAATTTAAAATCAGACTGAACCTTCCTTTCTGGAACTGGGGAACTGTTTGTGAATCACAGAAATGAGAACTGGCAGGGGCTTTGAGAGTGTCCTCTTCTTCCCATCATGCCATCATAGCTGTTTTGTTACCATTCCTGAAGTGCTTTCTTCAAAGT
>VZZY01007030.1:2814-32396 GCA_013400335.1 Eurystomus gularis | reverse complement strand
CATATATATATATATAAAAATATCTGCAACCAATGGTGAAGCTACACTTACAAAAATGTAGGGCTAATAGTATGTGGTTTTATTATTTCAAAGAAACTGGCTTCATTGAATATTATATCTTCACAGCCATTACTCTAGAGTTTATATTATTATTTGGGAAAAAACTGCCAAAGTACTAATGGTGGGGCTGTTTGTGCTGCTGAAATGGAAATGAATATTCATACCTAGGAATAATGATTTTTTAAAAATAAAGCATTAGAGCCCAAAGCCTCAACATTGGTGGTTCTTTCCTATTAACACACAGACTATGAATAAACAAAAAGAAAAATCTTGAGCATGTATCTTCAAAGGCAGTAGTATACTGGTAGGTACCCTGGCTTTCTCATTCAAAAATTGCCCAGACCCTTGCTCAGAAAACAGATCCCCGCTCCAGAAATTTAATAATCAAAAATTGCTAATGTAGATCTATGCTCCAGAAATCTAATAATCAGTAAATCCAGAGAGGCTGAAAATTATTTTAAAAAGAAACAAACAAACAAAAGTACATCCCTCAACAATCATTAAAACAAATTATCAGGTCTAGACACCAATAAAATTATTTTAAAAAACACATTCGGCTAAAACAAAAGTACAAAGTGTTATTAAGTGTATCCTACCTACTCCTTGCAGCCTGTCAAAGTATATTCTAGTATATGTGTCTTAATATGTACATCTTAGTAAAGAATTTGCATTATTTGGAATGTAACTGGGATGAAAAATGACTGGTTCATGTAGTACTTAGTAATTATTTTAGGAAGAAATTATGAATGAGAGTCGGCCCATCCAGTCTCTATAAAATAATAAAAAATGAAGATTTATTATTGTATCCTGCCATTCATTCATTCTCTGCTGACATTATAGATGTCAAAAAGTCTGTTTAAAAGCTTGCTATCTCTATTCATCTTTGTTTCTGGCATGAAATACGGACTATAATAATCTTGTCAAGCTCACATTTAGACACTAATTCATGACCCTCTGCTACAATTTAGAGAAAATTCATACATAACTCTTTTAAAACAAACTATGACCCCAGACGGAAGGGTAATATCTAGATTCAGCTGCATTAATATATGTTGAACTAAAGCCATGGCCACCCTGATGTTTCTTTATGGGTGAGAAGTTTTAAATCAGTAAGATGTATTAATCCTTTTTTTTAACCTGAAGACTAATCAGATTTTTTTTTTTTTCCCCACTTTGAGATATTAGGTATTCAACTAGGCATCATAGTACCTTCCTGGGAAGAGAGAAGGAATCGTCTCTTTCATCCTTTAAAGACTATGGCTAGATCCATGAAAAAGAAAAAAGAAGTTGAAACTGGATGCAGCACCCACTGCCAATACCAGCAAGAAGTGGTGACCTTCAACCTTCCAGCAAAGTCTAAAACTCCCCATCAAGACCCCAGCCTGCAAAACTCATGCAGGAGGATACATAGGAGAGCTGACCATTACTCAAAACCTATCTGGAGACTTGAGAGGACAAACTCAAGCATACACACAAATGGAAACATCCTCTGTGAGCAATCTAGGTACAAATCCACTTCTGCAAGGAACCTAGATACAAGTGTAAATACGCTTCAACCTACAATCCCCTAACTATCTTTGAAATCTGAAAAATGGGACAGTAGAAGTGCTGTCACAAAACCTGTTAATATTTTGATACATGAGTTAGTTACCTAGATTGAAAAAATCCTTTAGAAAGCAGGAAAAAAGAAACCTGGGGAGGGTGGGTGAGCTCTTGGTTTTTTTAAGTAGTTTTATTTTTATTAAAGTTATAAAGAGAATGGAGAAAAGATGTTTAGAGAAACAAAGGTATGCTATACAGGTAAACTAGCTGCCAAGCTCTGCCTGTTGAAGGCATACATTGATAAGATGAAGGGCAATGATGATAGATATCCTATCTCCTATTTTGTGTGTGTTTTCATATGACTAGTTACAGATTGATGCAATATCTTATCTTTATTCACATACACAGGGACTACTACACAACGAACAAACACACATAGTCAACTCCTGTTGATTTAAGATCGAGAATCATCTAATATCACACACTAGTTGGGTCATGAAGTGGTACCGAACAGTGCATCCATCTGAAATGCCAGAAATTTCTGCTAGAAAGAATATAATTATTAAAATTGTAATTTTCTCTGAACATCAGCATGATCATATTTGTTAATAATTACAAGTACTGCATAACTTTAAAAGACTCCAACTGAAAAAGCAGTTGTTCTCCTTGAAAACAATGGTGATAATAAAGAAAAAAACCAACAAACCCAGTGATTTGAAACAGCATTTCTACAATTTTTTTTCCTCTTAGACAGTATCTTTCTTAAAACCTCAATGTACTATTTTATCATTAGCTTATACACTGATGCTTTATGGTAGTATTATTTAATTTATTTCATTCATGTTGAAGCAGAGAGCTCTGGCCTCCTGACCCCAATTTTCACTTAAAGAAACAAATTTCTTTTTTGCAAACTAACTCAATTTTTCTCCTGTCAACCTTTAGCCTCACTTTAAAATATTAACCTTTTTTCTATCATGATAAGCATCCAACTTTCTTCTATCCAAGTTTAATGTTAATCACCGTATCTTATGATAATGTTATATTCACTTTTAGCTACCTCTGTCAAGCACACAGAAGTAATTTAAATCTATACATCCACTTGGAATGTAGTAGCACTTGAGCATTTTTGTACATGCCAAAGCTGCACAATCCTCTTTAAAAAGCATTATTTCTTTTGATTATTTGCATTTTTTCCATTTGGTAGTCTAAAATGTTAGCTAAAAGATGTGTTTCTCCTTTGAAAAAAAAACAGGAAACTGAGACGTGGATGAGGATACACTTCCAAAACAGAGAGCAATGCATAATTACCACAAACACTTGCCTGTCTTTTCTGACAAAAACCATTAGGCAAAATGAAGATATAGCAAAATTAGGGAAAAGAAGCCTGAAATGGAGGGAATTTTTCCTACATTTGTTTTTATTCTATCTCACCAAATAATGGAATGAGCTGTATTAGTGTTGCTGACAGAAGAATCTATTTTATATAAATTAGTATAAATATACAGACTTCTAGTAACTTTCTTGAAACAAATTAGTTTCTAATTGAATAACTATTAAAGCGTGTTAGCTTGCTTGAAGCTTTTGTCCAAAACATTACCTAGGTAATGTTTAATTTCACTAGCTGTTTATTAAGGTANATGATGGTTTTTTACTTGTTTGCAAAAATGATAAGTGCTCTAAACAGCTGTTACCTTTGGAAGCTTGAAGTAGAACCTGGAATTACTTCAGAGAGTCCTAATGTGTTCTTACACACAGGTGCCCACTACCAGGAACCTACAGAGTGACCTTTCTTGCTTTTCCCATGGAAGAGCGTTTCACTCACGTATAAGGAACTGTTGAGAAGAAACACCTATTTGCTTCAGGAAAAGGACTAGATAAGTACATTTTTCCTTCCTGGTAATAACCACTTATCCTTAAGAGTCCATGGCATCATTCATTTATAAGATTGCAAAACACAAACAAAACAAGGCCATAATAATTCAAAAAATATCTCAGTGAATGAAAACAGTAACCCTCTCTTTGGCCATTCCAGTCTTCCAATGCAAGGCACAATATTGACAGGATTTTTCTACATCATTACGTTGTAACATATTTACCATGAAGAATAAGGTGGTCAAGCTGTATTTTAAAAAAATCTAGTGAGAGCATTATTCTTGGAAGAGCTTTTAAAAAATCAGTTGGTTGCTGTCAGAACAGCTTCTTCTACTAGTAGAAGAACTTTGTGTATTTTTAATATTTATGAAAAAACATAAAATTTTTACAATGGAAAATGTCAGCTAGTTCTATGAAAACCAAAACACTTGAAATACTTTTTGTCATTTTATAGTGGAATTAACCAACATATATGACTTTTCAAATTTATCATTAAAAGCTAAGAATATAGGAAGATTCAGTCTGGTCCTGCTGGGATCTTTATTTATAACACCAAGCAAAATACTCCTAAAAAGATTCCAATTTTTTATGAGCTTACACCAAATAACACCAGGAAGCAACGTTTTCCTACCTCAGTAGAGACAAACTAAATAGATCCCAGCTGAAGAGTAAAGAAAACCCACTCATGGGTAATTCTGTCCCAGTCACGTTGGGCTCTGACAATAATGACCTTGTTTGTCCACTAGAGGGCAAGAAGGTGGAAAATTAAAATACTGAACTGAAATATCACGTATTTCAACAAACATTTCAAGTAAAACTCCTGATAGTATAAACAACAACACAATAAGAACACAATTAGAGTTAGCTGGAACTTGTATTCATAAAGTATCTGAGTTCTCCTCCATGCTAAATGTCCCCATTCAGATGAGGCAGTACTTTCACGCCTCTGGAACCTACTAATGTCTGAGGATTTTCATGGGCATTAAGCTGCAAAAGGTTTAATCAGAATTGCAGAGCTGCTTGATTTTAGAAAGACTGGGCCTTATCCAAAACCCACTGAAATCATTTCAGGTCTTTCTACTAATTTCAATAGCTTTGGATTGAAATGAACTCTGATTGGAGAAACATCATTAAAAAGTGGAGGGAGCAGCCCTAAGCACAACGAAAGGGAGAGAGAGAAAGAAAGTGAACACATCACCCTATTCAAATGATTAGGTGATAAAAGAAAGAGAGGGGACGTTGGATAGCTAAAACACAACCATAATATCTTCATCTTTTACAGTATTGCTGTATTCTGTAAATACACCCTGAAAGGTGGTGATGTCATATAACGAAGGCATCATTATGTCTTGTCAGAACATCTCTCTGGTTCCCTGGGCAAAAGTTACTCCTCAGTTTAATATGAACACATCAGTTCAGATACTTGTCCAAAACTTTTGATAAAGCCAGTTTTACAGAGTCACTGTGTTCCACCCTGCTTAGTTCAGGCCACATATGAACAGCTTGGGTGTAACAGAATGAGAGTTCTTTTATAATGATGAGTCAAGCAAACTAATCTGAGAATCTCATTGTCAAGCTGGATTCTTTCCTGGTTGCACATAATCACCAGTAACTGTAAGCTACCTGAGGTGTATGCCACATGTTGACATGGTTAAATTGAAATGTACAGAATTTTCAGTAGACTGGTAGGTCAACCAGTAGAGAAAAAATACAAATTTGGTTTTGTTTGCATTTTACCTGCAAGCTAAATAAATTTCTTGGTGGCTTATGTTAAAGACAGAGTCATTAAAAATTCCACTGAGCTCTTTTGAGCATTGCTAGTCATGGCAAAATAAAATCTCTGGAGGCAAAATGCTTTCCTCTATACTTCTTTCCCCTATCTAATACACAGGCTCAATAAAGTCAAACAAACATTACACTGAGCAGTGATGGGACAAGGGGAACACAATTAGATTCCCACTTTCTCAATGATTCTTGGTCAGTTCTGCAGGGGTTTATTACAAGACATTACATTTGTGAACACTGGAGCAGAATAGGCCAAGCTAGGGGAAAAGTAGGAACAATGGACTGACTGACTTCTCTCCCTTCAGGAAAAAAGAGGTGGATGTTAGGACCATAACCTTCCCATCCTCTCATAGTGCCAAAAATTTACTGTATGTTCTGGGAAAAGAGTTTGCTGATGTTAAGCAGACTAAGCATCAGTGCTGCAGTCAAATCACCACAACATGTCAATACAATTTTTTATTTACATTTAAAATATAAGATACAAGACTGACATGAATCTCTCCAGTCAGGTATCTTGTGCAGTCTGAATTTGCTTTAGCAACAATTGCTTTGAACATAAATAGCAAAACTCACAGGAGTTATCTGATCACTGCCACTGTCTATTGATAATTATTTCTTGATAATGGAAGTTATTTTAGACTTTTAAACATAACAGCTGTACTATATACTTAGGAACACGTAAAATCCACAAAAAGGAAGATTCTCAACGATCAAGCACAGAAATGTGTTCTGCCTGTAGGATGACCCAGATTCTGAGCTACATTGTTCAAGCAGGTTATTGTGATGGTTATCGTGACAGATATTGTGATAGACCTAAGCATGAGCTCATGCAGACTACTATGAAAACCTTTGTAATCAACCTTAACAGAGTCCTCTGGTCCTGTGAGGCTCCTCATAGCATCATTCAACTCCCAGGCAGCAGAGCACTCACTCTGCTGAAACTACCTTCTTATATTCTTGTGCTAATATATCAAAGCATAACACTGAACAAAATTGCTATCTGCTCTTTTCACACATGTATTTTCAATGATCAGTAAACCCACCACAATAAAATGCAGCCCTCTCCCAACCTAACCCAGCTCCTGACCCCCTTCTGTCCAGTACTCCTCTCTGTTTATCTTGCTATTACGCATGAGGTAGCAGAAAAAATCCTTCTCCCCCAGTGTCTTGGTTTCAGACTCTGCCAGTGACTGAGCCTGTGCTGTTGACCTTAGCTATTCTTTCTGAAATCCTGTATATGCCCTTTACCATATGTGAGCAGTTCAGTTAAAGAAATACACACTTTAGTAAAATCAAACCCAATTTTCAGTACTAGAAGCAACAATCAGTTGAGGCATGTTCCCCACTACTTTTTTTTCTTGTCAAACTGCAGGTTTTCATCTGTCTCCCATACAGTACTAAAGGTTTTTTTCCTCCAGAGATCAGTTGAGAAATTAATTTCCTTCCCTTTCTTTTGGTGTCAAAGCTTTGGAATAATTTTTATCAGTTAAGAAAAAAAAAACAGCTCTCTTTACTTCATCAAAACCATTCCTTATCTGAAATAATCACAGAAAAGAAAATCAAGGAAGCTGAATACTTTTTTTAACCTATGAAGGCTTAAACCTCAGAATCCATTCTCTGAATATATTCTCCATTCTCTGAATACAAACAGTTATATGTTCTTAACTATCCAGGTCCCTGACATTGTTTTTGAAATTAACGTGTACACAGAGAAAATGTCATTATGAGGGGAAAACATTCTATATCTATACAATATCTAAACAATTTTTTTAATTGTACTATATACCAAGATTCTAAAAGCCAATGGAATACTTTAAGAATTACATTCTGCAGTAAAACCAGCTGCTACTTGGAGAGCATAGAGAAAATAAGGCTGGTAATCGAAATTATTGACCCAGTGATAACTCTCTCAGAAAGCAAAACTTGACTTCAATGGGAATTATACTTGAGTTAACACTGCAGGAGTGGTCTGCACAACTGTCAAATGATTTCCTGTTTTTTCCATCTTATATATTAATACTTAGTAAAACCTTGATACCTTGACATAATTTTATGTTGCCACTAATGTTACAGGACACTCCAGCTTGCCTTTCTGTTCAGAAGAAGCCCTTCTGCTGACATCTATTATGTACAGTCTGCTTACATTTGCAACTGTGCAATGCAAACAATGCGTACGGAACGACCTGTTCAGTTCCACACCATCAACAGATAAAACTGCCGAGTTTGGAAGCACAATTAAAAATAGTAGCTGCGATAAAAAAACAGAACATCCCACCAGTTTACTGTTCTGACCACAGGAAGACTCCAGGAGTAATAGCTGTTGTGTGTTTATGGAAACAGGGAGGTGACTAAAAAGTGCCCTGTCAGTTTTCGGCTCTGTCTTGCCAGCTGCATTAAAATGCAGCCCTGAGCAATTTTTTTTTTTTTTTGTCTGGAATTTCAGGAGCAGAGAGTACAAAAGAGCTGATGAGCAATGAATGCTTCACCCTTCCTCAATTAATCTTGTCTCTCTACCTTTGCTTTTGCTTTCCCTCTACATGAAGGTAATAATGACACCCTCATCCATTATCCTTTTATCCCTGTTATTCTCGTGAAATTGCTTAATAATATGTTACAGATTCGTCTTCACTCACATAATTCTTCCTGTCATTTGCAGTATATCATCCTGCAAACATACAGCCCACTTTCACTGGCCGTTCTTTGAAGATTATTGTCAGTGACATCTTCAGGATGCGTTTGGAATCTGGAGCATCATTTCCGTTGCGATGGGGAATTACACTGACTTATCTGTCATTGCCAAAAGCACAACAAGCAATTCAGTGTTAATGCAAAGGTAACACAGGTTTTTATCATGCCGCCAGAACAAGAGCTCTTGTAAATTTATGCTAATATGGCCCTTTTATAGTTTAATAACCTCCTCCCCTACTGGAAAAAGGGGCACATGCACACGCACAAGCACACACATACACACACACCCCCACACACGCTGGTGGTTTAATAATCTGTGTCACAGTGTGGTAGGTAATTTGTAGCTGATCCTCTTGTAATTATTTATTTTAAATCTTTTTATGAATGCTAATCTTATATAGTACAGCGGATCTCCAGTTTTGTTAGATACATATAGGAAGCAACTGAACAGCTTCTATTTCTAACAGTAGGTATCAACCATAAATAGTTCCCATGACATGAATTCCCTATTTCTCAACAAAAAAATTACAGATCATTTTTTTTGTTTGCTTTTTTTTTTTCTTTCTTTCTTTCTTTTCTTTTCTGCAAGGCTATGGCTGCTGATACCGTTTGCTTTCCTCATCAAGAAATCCACAGTACTACAAATGAGCCCTTCTCCCTGATCCAGGGTGGCATTCCAGAGGGACCCTGGCGATCCTGCCTGCATGCCAAATCTGACAACACATGACAAGCCGGTCGGCGTGCAGTAATTTGACTAATTATACCGGATTAGAGCATATTAATGCAAGCTGTTTTCTCCAGAGTTAATGACCTGCTGACTGGGTTCTGTAAGGCCCCACTAGGTCTACAGACAGCTAAAAAACAAAACCCTGCTTTCTAAGCCCTCGTCATTTCGCATCAGCAAATGAGTATATCAAACTACTGAGCAGCAAAATTCAAGCGACATTTTGTGTGCTACAAACCCATGCAGCTTTCCCTAACTTTCCACCTCAAGGGTTTCTTTGATATAAAATTAAAATCTACTTTTTTCTTATTTATTTCCTTCCTGAAATGCAGTGTCCAGAAACTAACAAAGATTTTTTTTTTTTTCTAGATTTTCCCCCAGTTTTTTATTAATGAGCACAGGGAAGAGAAAAATAATTTATGGTCATTACAGCAGAGCCATGTGATTTCATCATTATGTTAAGATTCTACACTTTTCCTGAAATAATTCAGTATTATAAACAACTGTGTGAAGTGATGTTCTCAATTAAAATGTATTTTTCAGAAGGTTGTATCCCTTGAAATAATTATTTTGGGATTGATTTTTTGTCTACTTTTTTTCTAGCTGGATAGCTTTTTCATAAAGAGATTGGCTGTTGCTTTAAAACATTTTAAGTGAATGAAAAATATTTTCCAAACTTGAACAAGATTGTTTAAAAATTATTTCATTTTAAACTTTGGGTTATTTTAAATACAGTTTGCCAGGAACACAATAATTTTGACAAGTATGAAACAACTGGGCTGAAATGGAAATTTTTTTCCCCACAAGAGCCATGGATAACCTTCACCAACATGACAAGGGCTTTGCATGTAGCTGGGTGTATACAATGTAGGTTCTCATATTCTGAAATATAGAAACATGTTTTTCATTTAATGATTTTAATGTATACATAACTGAGTTATCATACTATTCAAACCCCCAAATCATCCATTAAGAATTTTAAAATAAATTCACATGTGGAGCTTTTCATATGCACAGGCTTGTGTATTCTAATTTAGAGCTTGGAATATTTCAATACTCCCCTGAACACTGAAAAGATGCCCACTTGGCATACGACAACATTTACTTTTTTTCCTTCTTTTTCTAATGTAAATTTTTTAAACACATGTACATTTTTCTTGAAATATACACAACAGTGGGCAACTGAATCACAGCTCAGATGCACTGAGCATGTATTTCCAGTATAAATGTATCGATGATGCAAAATATGATAAATAACTTTATTGCAGGGAAGAAGTTAGAGTTACTGTTAGCACCATACTATTTGATCCATCATAATTCTGCACGTCATTTGTGTCTTACGTCTCATAAAGGACTAACTACATACCTCCAGTACATAAATTACACACAAGGAATCAAGTACGGCACTTATGCCCACATGTATCTAACGTAACTCAAACAGAATTTAAATTTACTTTACCATAAATGAGATCAGAAACATACCCAATTAGCCCATGAGGTCTTTGAGTCAAATTAAACTCGGTACCATCCATTATCAAATTAGTTATGCTTTGCATTTTGTAAGCCAAAAGAAAATTGGGCTATTTGTGACTTGCGCTTGCAGAAAGCATTCTTTCCTTTCGGTGAGGAAAAGAAGAGGGTCTGAGGAACATTAGTAGTGCTGTAAAAACTCCTAGAGGACTAGTTCAATCAGGAAATTGGTAATGGGCTAGAGAACTTGACTCTAATTTACTAGACTATATACAGTAATTGAACGAAATCCTGGTCTTGTCTTTAATTACCCTACGATCTCTACTTTGCCATTATCCTGAAGAGCCTGTAAGTTATCACCCTCAGACTGCTGTTCAATAATATATGGAAAATGAGATGTCCACTGTGACCTGAAAGGCAGTTATCAAATGTTTTCAGCAAAAACGCACCACCACCCTGGCATTCTTGTTGGCACGCTTAGCAGAGGACTGGAGGGGTGAATGGGTATGAAGGCTACTAAGCTGTCACCCTTAAGAGGGATCCTTCAGGTCATGGGTGAAACATATCAGGAGGGCAGTGTGGGAAAGGCAGAACTGTTGCTGCTCATGCATAAATAAAGAACTTTGGTCTTCAGGGCTGTCAATCCAGCATCTTTCAAGAGAACTAAATTCATTATACACAAAAAGTGTAGATAGGCCTTCTGAAAGGAATAAAGCTGGCATCTGATCCTCCTCTGGATAACTATGTAATCAATTTTAAACTGAAGTTGCTCTGACAGTAAAACTAGGTTTAGTAAATGGTTTTGTATGTTAGAAGAAGGAGAAACAAAACAAAACCAAGAACATATATAGAGACTTTGCTACAATAAGAATCCAATTAACTTTGTATTTTAATAGAGATAGACATTATGTTTTGCACCAACACACAAACAGAAGAAAATACAAATTTTACGATGGGGAAAACATCTTTATAACACTAAATAGCAGCAAAAATGTGCACGCTGATACAGGAAATCTCAAAGTTTAGATTAGTAGACTTTAAAGCTTCATCGCTTTTAAGAATTTATGCAGTATAGGCTTACGGTAATTAAGAAGAAATATTTAATTCCTGACATTATAAAAGTTCTGAATCTGTTTATATAAAATTCCAGCCTTTGCAGCTGACAGAAATTTTTAGGCTTTACTTGAACAGCCTGATTACCATTCACACCTTCAGATCTTTGTGACACAGGCAAGAAATGGTGACTGGGCGATCTCCCAGAAACTTACACAGATGCATAAATCATACTGCTTTCTTTCCTCTTGTGGCTGTATAAACCCTGGTAGAGAGGAAAGAAGGTTTGTGACACTAAGGTCCACTCTGATAACTTCAAAGCTCAAAGGTTGTATCTAATTTACATACAAAAGTCCATATATATAGCTGTAAAACACCCTACTCAAATATAGAACCGATTTTTTTTTCTACCATTGTGTTTTCTAGCAAACAAATGGGAACTAATGACTGCTAATGTTCAGTGACAATAAGCCCACTTCTCCTTCAATCCGTAAATTCTGGCACTGCAGCTGTGAAATCTGTTCTTTTTTCTTGCAGACCACCTATATTCCAGAGCATATAAAGTGAAAAAAAAATATAATAAAAGGATCTAGTAAGAAGGCAAAGGGGACTTTTACTCAGCATAGGAAGGTGTTCATTGGTTTAATTTCGACGAAATAATAAAGCACTTTTCAGCCTATCAATCACAAAATACCAGATTATAAAATATATTTTATGTTATGGGAATTATTTCATAACCACTATGATTCTTCATTCCAGTTTGTTACAATTTTGTAAAGGTCATCTCTCCAGTCTGCAGGATGCTGAAGTTATAAAATTCAGTATCTTTCTGAAGGTAGCCAAGTTGAAAAAAAAATAAACTGGTATGTGTTAAATATATACATGTAATGTTCAGTCAGGAAGACAGAATACTACAAATCAGTGATGGAAGCTTTCTTTAATATAAAAATGTCTATTGACACCCTATTTTACCTGGGCATTGCAAACAGTACCTGGAATAAACGCTTCTATAGTCAACTGACTGGGTTCTCTTTGGACTGAAGAAAGTGAGTAATAAAGAACTTAAATCTGTGACAATCTGAATCCAATATTATTCTGATCCTAGAGCTCAGATCAGCCTGAACATCTTCAAATAGGCTTATATCATAAAATTTACATTCACTTCACTTCTGATACTAATTTACGCAAAAGCCTTAAAATTGGGGTAACCAAGGAAAAAACAAAACAAAGCAAAATACACACCCTCACACCCCATTTGTTACTATTGTAACTCTCTTGTTCCAGAGTTAGGCAGTGTTTGTGAGGGAAAAAGAAAATCGTCACAGAAGACGTACATGATGAAAAGGATCAGATAGTCAAGATTTTTATTTCACCAGTCACAATGCATACTGCGATCCAAACAGAAAATACATTCCTATTTTGATAAAGAAGTTGGCAGAACAAGTTTTGAATAATTCCTCAGACACATCATATTAATATTTCACTGAGAGCTGAGCATTTAAAAAATGTAATTATTTATGGTGTCCAAAGCCCTAAAGCCAGCTATTCCTGTCTAGATGTAAACAAAGATCTGATTGACTACAAACACAGACTACATTAAACTCAATCGCCATTTATTATGCATAGTTTACTGTTGAAGCTAAATTCTCATCAAATGAGATTCAAGAGACAGATCAAAACTTTTTTTTAAAATTATGTTTTAAGTGACATTTCCAAAATTTTAAATTCAATGAGCAATAATATATGTAGAGTTTTTGATCTGGTTTAAGTATTATCTAATAATGATGGTACTAAATAAAAATCACTGGAAAGCTATAGCATCTGCAAGACAACAAAAAAGGCTTACAGCAGGGACTCCATGAAACATTTAGCTGGTATTTTCCACACACTGATCCAGTGAAAAAGGGTAAGCTGTAAAAATGTGCTTCTGAGAGTTTCAAACCATATTGTACAGAAGTCACATCAAATTAATACTGAGGACCATTTAGAGCTTTTATTCTGAAAAGCTTTTGAAAAGGGATTAAACTATGAAAACTCGCATGATACTAAAGTACCTATTAATGGGTTTAGGGGGGGGAGGAACAATGAAAGTGTTATTTTTAGATAAATCGTTACTTTGTATGTAGCAGCACAAAGCATTTGCTAAAGAGACACTGCAACAGTTCTCCGGCAATATCCCACACATCTAAACACTGATTAGCAGGAGAATTTTTCTTGTCATTAAGAACAATCTTACATAGAAAAGAAGGTCTTACGGTTTTCTCCTTAATTTTCAACAATTTCTATAAATAATTCATTAGGAAAATGTAGTCATAGTCAAAAATTGCGTAAGTAAAATCAGCGCCATTTTTAGAAGATTACTTGTTATTGTAGAAAATAGGACTGCATGCTTGTAGTCTTCCATGCACACATCTGATTATCAAAAGCCTGCTAACAAACTACTTGTATAAAAAAGTTCACGCTGTACAATACACTTTACACGTAGAAAAATTATGTTTTCAAAAAATAACAGGAAACAGCATGAGTAGTGAGAACAAGGAACTGGGGTGGTTGTCATCCCATCAAAAATAATGAATGCTCAAGAGATTTCTAACTTCATCTCTTCTCAGTCATTTGGTCGATAACAATAGGCTACCAGGAGAGAAAAGACTAGGCTCAGAGCACGCTCTTCTTCCTCAGCTCTAGGTAGCACCTGTAACCTCCAAACAACTATGTACCAGCCGAAATCCACATGACAACAGCCCCAAAAGACAACTAGAAATGTTGTTCCTAGCCTGCTGTGCCTCCATTCAGCGACGGGATGCACCACATGGTGGATGACAGCTTTGTGTCTGCCCCATCTTGCAGCCTCTCCTCCTCCCTCGACACACAGTCGTGCACACACAAAACAGTCTTATGGCTAATGATGCAAACATGAAGTGTAAAGTCTCCTTAATTTGACCCTTGTTAAACTCCTAATTGGATTGAGGCGGTCTCAGAGTGGAAAGCAACCCTGGATTATTCAAGAAAGCTTTTACAAAATGAAGACCAAATTACAAAAGGCTTCCACTCTGGCTGCAGGACACCACAAAGAACAGGCAATGAATTGCAGCTGTCACTTAAGTTAAAAATCTAATCAATTGCCTTCTTTTTAACCAGGTAACTTTTTGAACAGTTTCTTCATTGTGATACTCTTCAGAGTGCGCTTGACCCAAATTTAATAAGCTGCTATTAAAGCAGAAGAGCAGCTGTAGAGCAAACACTGTAGAATGATACCGTGCATTCAGGCTCTTAATGATTTTAAAATGACTACAACCATTGCTTCATTCAAGAGGAACAAAGCTCAGGGCTCTTTGCTCAACAATGTCTTAACACAAACTGTCTGAACAGACAGCATTCATTTGTCCTTCATGAACCCAAAAGGTCAGCTGCATTGCTGAGAACATCTCAACAGTTTAATTGTGTTTCTCCTGTAGGAAGACTGAGAGGAGAAACTTGGGGATTCCTTGTATATGAAAACTAGCCTTTCCTTCTTTTTTTTTTTTTTTTCTTTTTTCTTCCAAGGAAATATACAGCTTAAGTACAGAGACAAGGGGTGCATGATATGCAGACAGGTGTAAAACATGAAGTAATTATAGAAGCTCAAATTAGTTCCTAGGCCTGAGGCAAAAAAGAGAACAGTGCCTTGACAAAAGGGAATAGCAAATAAGGATAGCAAACAAAAAATGGCTTGAATGTGTAAATTAGCAAGAAAAATGAGACAGAAAAGCAGCTTTACTCTACTATTATTCACCACATGAGAACAGAGCAGCTGAACATGATCAAGAGGGCTTTGGAGGAGAGAGGCAGGCATCAACACCGAAACGAAGCCAAAGAGTGGCAGCTCCGCACTTTCTAGTCAGTCACTCATTATGTGGTGAAGTGCTCTTGAGAAGTGCCTCTTATACTTGACCTATCATATTACTTCTTCTGTAAACACATAATCCCTGCTTGTTAGGTGGTGTCAACACTAGCATTCATTCACTGTGGTAGTCCTTTTGTGTATAGACACTTTAGAAGTGCTGCCAAAACCAAATAATTGACACCATAATAAAACAATTTGAATTTCAACCAGGTAAACAGATCCTATGTGCTTCTGTAAAATGTACTGTACTGAGCATTACATTCAGTGTCCCTTATTTGAGACAAAGCAGCTTTCTTATTGCAAAACTATTTTCTTTGCATGTCTTTTTAGCCAGATTAACAACCGCCTAATGATTAACATTAAGAAATGAACAAGGTTTACGAACAGGAATTATGGCCACAGCAACTTAGTTGCTTCATGCATATAAAAAAAATTAATTTTTTTTTTTTCACTACCAAAACGAATTGTGGTTGTGCAAAACTGACCACCTTCTACATGCAACATATTATTACCATGAAGGTCACATAAAAGCCATAAAACCAACCAGCCTTTATATCAGAATTTCATCCACTCATATAGATATTTTATAGTTGAGTCTTTGCGGGGAGTTATATCTGATTATTATAATTCAACATTTAGACTTTCCACTCAAATATTATACTTTTTGCTGTTAAAGGCATAAATTCATACTTAAGAACACTTTTTTTTAACCAATCCAGACGTTTAAATAATTGATTCTGTGCTTCTGTGTTATCAGAGGTATTCTAGACAGGATATCACCCTAACATTTATGAAGTGCTCTGAACCCTTTTGCAGCCTGTATGACTAAAAAGATGAATCATTCTTTCATTCAGCACTCGACAAAATATGACTGAACTTGCTGATGGATCACCAAGTATCAATGAAACACAATACTACAATGGTACTATTTGGTTAAAATGTTCTTTTTACAAATGAGTCCACAAAGACACACAAAAGGAAGACTCAGATTCATAGCATCCCATTTCTCAAAGCTGAAGGACCATGTTAGCAGTAGGTACATCAAAAGGAGCAAGAAAGTTACATTTCAGGCCTGATATTGCAACAAGGTGACGTAACGCATTACTGCAGCCATGTCTGAAAAATAACATATTATCATGTTACACCAACGTCATAATCCTCCTACCCCAGATTTCCAAGATTTTTTTGTTGGGTTTTCTTAGGCAGGAAATCGAGCCTATGTTCCTATCCACAAGTAAATTTTGCAGCTGAATGTTTTGTGTTCATGCACTGAACTGTGCATTTCTGGGAAACCTTGACAACACTAATGTTTGGCTCAAGCAGTTCACTTAGCAGGCAGTAACAAGCAGCCTCCTACCATTTGGACATCAACTCATCCACCTGGGAGCAGGGACGGTGAAATATGCCTACCCGCACTAGCCACTGCATCTCGTTCAAACACCTCCACCTAAATTCTCAGCAGCCTCAAGCAACCTGGACAAACTCATATCAAATGGAAATCTGACCCTCGTATCTTCTACCTTTGCCTTTCCACTATTGCTTCTCCCAGTTCTAACCCTTAAACAGAACTCATTTTCTCTATTACTTGTCCTTTAGAAACTCCACTTAATACTGGCCTTAAAAAATATCAGATATACAAGCTTCCTGCATAATGTAGTAGCGAGCATTATTTATTGCAGCCTTTTTACCTTTTCCACTACCTCTTCTTTCTTTTTTTCCGCATTTCTTGCATTTGCCAAAATTAGACTGTAAAATGAGGCCAGAATCACATAATTTTTATTTCTCTAAGGCAACATGGGAACGTGTGTCACTCTATAAATATTAAACAAAACCAGTTACAAATAATTTAGGCTTGTGAATGAAGGCCTTATAAGTCCCATTTTTAGCAACATTATTTTAAGAACATACAGTACCACGCAATACACGCAAATCCAGCAGTTTGTGCATCCAAAAAGGTCTCATTCAGTCCTGCTCATTAGGACTTAATTTAGAAGGTAGAGAAATATCAGTCAAGGTGTCAATATAATTATATGCACTTTTAAAGATGTGTCACGAACTTCATTATGTGTTCCCTCTCCACTTCTGGAATCTCTCTGTTGTCTCCCTCTTCTCAAACATGTCCTGTTTCCTATCCTAATAAAGCTTTCCTTTACTGTACAGATTGCATGAGCCTCTGGACAGGTTAACCTCTAGGTCAGTCAAGGATGATGAAAAGGCTGCTGTTTTCACTGTCTGGGGCACTGGAGAGCAGCTTTTGGAGAACTTCTTTATTCGTTTTAATAAAGCAATGACTTCTGTCCACAAAAGCAGTAGCTACATTGGCTGGCTCAGTTAAAGCACAGCCAAGAGTAAGCCTGAGAAATGTTGACATTTTCCAGCTTGATTCACAATATCAGAGTCACCACACGGGTCAACAGTTTTTAGGTGCACTGGTAGAGATTCCTTAAAGTTGGGATTTCTGCTCCATGTGGTATTTATCTTTATATGAAGAAAACCCAATGCGTTTCCACTGTAATTCAAACTTCTTTAAGCAAAGAACAACTTCTTCCTTCATAATTTGCCCTCTGATTTCTCCCCTTGGTTCTTTGTATTGTTTTTTTAGTCCCACCTCTTCAATTACACAGCTTTTTCCAGAAGTATTCAAATTAATTTTTCCTGAAAAGTTTTGACATCTTCCATTTCAAATTCATTCTCTTTTATACATTTGCCCTTATCTTCAACCCATCTAAACACTTTTCTTTCCTAACTCAAACACAGTACATTTTTTGGTTGTCTTCTTGCTTGCGATTTATTTCTCCTATTCCACAAAGCTGTATAAACTTAACAAAATTTCTATAAAATTGGGGGTTTTGTAATTGAATCACTGTCATTTCACCTGCAGAACTGATCATCACATACAGTACCACAAGGTCAGTGTGAGGTTGGAGTTAAACTCCTTATGCATTCACTAAACTCAAACATCCCAGCATTTGCTTTACAAGTAGTCTGAGATGTCCACTGTGTGACTGATTGGCACATATGGAATATGGCAAGCACTCTTCCATTAATGCTTTTTCAGAATTTCTAGAAAACAGACGGTCTGGCCAGCCTGGCCCCACAAATCTGGGAGACTACCAGAGAAAATGGAAGAGCATGGCTTACCAGCAAAAAGGAAAGTCTGCTGCTAACACTGGTGAACTTAAAAAGTAAGAATTTACTGCCCCAAAAGTGGCTCAGTTTCTTGGTTCCGATTTCTGCTAAAGGGTTATCATTGTAGGTACTAACGAGTACTATTTTACCACTATTTTCCAGATACTCGTATGAAAAATTATCTTCATAAGCCCATAACTGATTGTTATATTATATGCACTAGCCCTAGCATGGCATAACATAAATAAATTTATAAGTTCAAGGTGACTTAAATAGTCATTCCTGTCACAAAATTCATGTATAGTAGCAAAGGAATGGAAATGAATACAATGAATACATCTTAAAACTACAGTTGCAGTTCCCAGCTTTTGGAATTTCTTTAGCTTTTTGCACACTCTGCTCCGATGCAAACTCTTGTAGAAGCCGACTAAAATGAGACATGAGTTCGTGCAACGAAAGTTTGGTCAGCACAAAAGAATGGCATGCAAGCTTCACTGACCCAGCTACATCTGATGTAATTAGTGTCATCGTTTTTTAGCTAGTGCTTGATTTGGACCATTAATCTTAAATATTTTATGAAACATTTAAAATTGTATAGAACAGAGGTAGTCTAACTAAACATGAGTAGACTACTCTGCAAATAAAACTGCACCTGACAACTGCAATATTTTAATAGCATAAAAACATAATTCCAGCTAACTATTCTTTAAACATGTGACGATCTTTCTCCAAGGAAAATAACTTCTCAATATTAGGTATTTTCTACTATACCAGTCATTATAATTTATCATGGTCCTTTAACACAGAACAAACAGAAAAAAAAAAACAGAAAAGCTTACAAAACATGTGAAATTCTGGTTTTCATCTGTGAGGTATATCCCATCTAAGAATTTCAATGATATGTATGTGTTGCCAATTTAGTAAAGCTTTTGTAATATCTGGCATGGTAAGAAGGTAATGTGTGTCTTATCCTAAAAGTCAAAACCTATCACAATTGTATCATCAACGAACACAAACCCAGGTCAGATTTCGTATCTCCATAAATCATTCTGTAACAATTGTCCTCAGAACACTATTTTTTATATGGAGGAAATGTAGAACAAAGCATAAAGCTAAACATCCTTACTGCCACAGTCCAAAACCAAATTCTTCTTCTTATTTAAAACAACTTAAGTGTACTTAACTGGTACATCATGATACAATTGTTCTCAGTAAACCAGTCAGTTTTCAAATTGTATGTTTCTTCACACAGATTATACACAGGTATATTCACACCCATTATATACAAACAGCTTCTCTCCAACACTTTTACCTTCTGATGGTTATCATCTTGGGTACATAACACTGCTAACTCTTACTAGGAGAATACGCTCCACACAAATTCAGGAGCAAGAATGAAGTCACTGGCAGACCTTCCGCCCACTTTTATCTTCATGGTTACAAAGTCTGTTTCCTTTTCTTTCCCAGTGACTGATTTTGAAAACTGCTATTGATACTGTAAACTTGGCTATTGGGACAGGTTAGAGTGCAGGCAAACTTCAGGTCTGCTGGTGACCACATCCTCTTGCTTAATATGCTAGCTGAGGGATGTCATCTTATACAATTCACTTCTGAGAAAGAGCGGCATCTTCTCACCCATCATGCTGCTAATGTTGTCTTGAGCACACCCCAGGTTGTTTTCACAAAACCAGATGAAAACAATAATTCATTTTCAGTAAAACTATTTTTCTACTCATGCAGTAGTACGAAGGATGTGAACTGTATTTTCTAAGCGGTTGTTTTCCAACCTTATAAAATGCTTTCTATGAAATATGTACCAAAATACATATTTATCTCTCTTCTCCCATTTCTACAAGCAGCACTATAACTTTTAACCTCTCTTTTTTTTCTGTGAAGGAAAATTTTGTTTAAGCACTGAAAAAAAGAAGATGCAAAAGTTAAATCTGGATACAGTATTAGAGGATGAAGATGAGAAAAGCTGATACAACTGAAGACAGATACATTTGAAGACTATTAATACTGAACACTGATGCTGAGATACTTGTAAAAACATCCAGCCTGTTTGGATATCTGTGAATCTGGTAGATGAAGTGACAAACCCTGCAGCTTCTGTGCACCCCATTACTTCATAAATTCAGAGGTATGTTAGCATCTTGGAAAAAAATATTTTTTAAATCATCCTGGCAAACAAATGTATGAGTACTTCTTGTACAGAGGATGAGTCCCACTAATGTCAGCAGATTTATTTGCCTGAGAGACTGGTTAGTCAAGGCAAATTAGGGTGGGAATGGTATATCTAAGGTTAAATAAAGGTTGACACATAGGCTTCAGTAAGAATTTTGTTGTTGTTACTGCTTTCTGAAACCTGCAAAGCTACAAGGTATTTTCTTCCCAACTTTTAAATCCCCCTTTTTAGGAAATATCATCAGTTATGAGAACTCAAACTGCATAATAAAATCTCCTTTGCTAGAAGGTATAAAGGTAACCTAACCCTAACTTATTGGGGGGTCAGAGGAACTCTGGACCACTTAACAGGGGTACATCTAAGTGGGTTACTGCAAGTCTGTGAAGAGTAAGTGACTACACAAGAGCTATACTGAAGTCAATATCCCTGAAGTTACAGATCCCATTTATAATTTTAGTTCATCCCTATATGTTTAAACAGATGTACCCAGCCAATACATTTGTAATTAGCCTGTGGCACACTGAATAGCAAATTTTCTCTGATGGACTCAATACCACATGCTCCCATACATGTCCAAAGTGGAAGGCACAATATAACCATTTTACAGAACTCTCAGGAATCAGACAGGAGCAGAATAAATCACTCTGTGAACAAGCTGTGTACCAGGCTTCATTAGTTATAATTACCCCCAAAATATGCTCAGCAGAATGCACACGTGTCATCTGGGAGTGACACACAATAGAGTGGGCAACTTATAAACTCCTCCAAGCACAGAAAGAGTCCATAAAACAACTGGCTTGTGCATTTGGATTCATGTGATAACACCTCCTATTGCATAAGCCACCAGATGACACAGATGGGGCAAATCCAAACAAGGAACATTTCTTTTGTATAGGCATTGGACTTCATTTGATGCCTATTCAACCAACAAGCTGAGAAAGCTGAGTATGAAACACTAGATCTTTGTCTTTTTTATTTCCCAGACTGTGCTACACTTGCTCCAAATAATGAAACATGTATAGTTTTAAACACTTTGAACATAATGACTGTAAGAAAAAACAAAGTGAAACAAAACAAAACAGGATGTTAAAATTTAACATACTTTTGCACAGGCAAAACCAAACACTCTTCCCCAAACTTTAAAAGAAAACATTCCTAATATAATATTAACCAGCATCTCCCTTTCATACACAATATTCCCAAAAGCGGTAAGTACTAACTGAAGCTCTTTGAGGATGCACATATCAGCAATCAGATCTATTCTTTTCTGGACAAAAGAATATTAATTAACATTATGTTCATGGATCAGATTACCTTTCCTTTAGTGATTACTACCACATTACAATTATTGCAACTATTTCAACTATTGATCTCGTCTTAACTTTCCTCTGTAAACTTGCTCATTTTTTTTTTTACGCCTCCTGTACTTTCTGCCAATCGTAATAACTATTTTCTGTCTGGGACATTCCAGCCTCAAGCCAAATGCACATATTTTTCTTCCATTCTTGTTATTTACTTCTTTGCATCCATATACCACAGTGTTCCCGGTCTTCTCATTAAATGCCTTTCCACATCTTTTCTGTAGTTTTCTATTGTTACGCACTGCTATGGAGATTTGGTCATGTGAAAATATTGGAGGTAAGTACTTGTTTACTGTAATAAAGTTATACTATACTCAGAAGGAAACTGATATTCACATACAGTTCACTGTGCAGACTGATTTAATGGCAAATATAATGTGCAAGTTAAACATATTCATATATGTCAGTATTTTAATATAAAGACAGAAATATATATTGTTTGGATATTACATGTGTAGGCTACCGCATGTGTACACATATTGATATTAATGTCCATGTGTCTATTTACTTCTATATTCAAGTGTATAAACACATACAAATAGACCCACCTAAAAATACAGACACACGTATGCGTACACATTCAAAAGGCATCCTATACATTTGGGTAGCATAGACAGTGTTTATACTGTGTTATGATTCTGACGTGCTGTTAAGGAGGTATGTAATCTCCTCACATCTGTTAACTACTTCCAAGAAAAAAACGGAAAGTAACTCCAAAACTCTGACTGAAGAATATACTTAAATTAGTAAGTTAATATTAACCACATGACGCTGAGTTCTGTGAAACTGCTCACACCCACAAAATAAATATCCAGTTATTTCGAATCAGTGGACTCTAACTGAGTTTCATAGACTTTGAGTGGTAACATGAACTGTCATGGAGAGACCTGAGTATATCCATAATATGTAAGATCAATTAAGTGCTATTATAAATAGCATCAGTTAACCTGTGATCTGTCAGATCTATGCATCTATAACACTGCGTGGATGTAAGCAAGGACAGAATTTGGCCTGCTTGGCCCCATTTCCGTGTAGTGCAGCCGAGAGGTCAGCTTCAGCATTCATGCATTCAACGCCAGCAAACTCCATAAAGTGCTCAGAGGCACAGGGGCAGCAATTTCCTATTTTTAAAACATCAGAGAAGCATGAACAATTTGTGAATATGAGCTGCTATGGTATTATTTGAAGCCACTGCTTTCTTCTTTTCTTTTCCTTTTATTTCTGTTTTAAAGAAACAGATATTGAAAGTATCCCAGCTAATAATTTCATTTTGACACTTGAGTTTAAAAGGTTAAGTTACTATCTGAAGAAAGGTAATCTGGCTGCCTTTCATAGCAGCCTGCAAGCTCTGCAATCTGCATAGAGAGGGGCATTTGTCATCATTAGCTGAGCAGTGACAGCTGGCACCTAGGGTGTCCCAGATTCAAGAAGTGGCAAACACACTCTTTTACCTTAAGTTGCCATTAAGTATAGCAGGCTTCATAAGGAGCAATATTTTCTTTTTGTTATATAGCATGAAATAACAGCGGTGAATGCATCTGTATTTTCTTTGGCATGGGGAAACGGCTGATATACAATTAGCAGCTGCCTCTAGACAACTAGACACCAAGCTTACTAGATCAGCAAACATCCAATTCATGCCACTTGAAAATAACTACAATTGGCTCAACATTAGGGCAGTATATTTTCCTTCAAAGATATTTCAGGCTGATTGATTTGTAAATTTTATTTATGGACATGACAAATCGCGAATAAAACACAGTTTTTAACTGGAGGTATAGTACTGTCACTTCAAGCTAGGAATGCCTAATTACTTAAACAAGACAGGTTATTAGATAGGAAAAAAAAAATAGTCCTACGCTGGTGTACAAGCTAATGCAGTACATTAATGCTTTTGAAAGAATACCTGATGAAGCACTATTTTAATAGCAGCATTAGAAACTAAAGGTATATTCTTATAGTGTATTTAACAGCTATGTTTGCTACGATTTTTTTTTCAAAACAGTTCCATGACATTTTGCAAATGTATTCATATTTAGGAGTGTATTTAATAAATGGAATGTGTAAAAGTCTATGAAAGAAGTCATTTTTATACTACTATCAATTATTCAATCTATGTAAGATGGAAGAAATTGCTTATAGACATTAAAAGCCCCTAATCCGGTTATTTTAGAAACAAAATGTAAAGCTAAAAACTAATATGCCTTGACATTAAAAAAAAAAAACACCACAAAGAAATTTTTTCAAATTAAAAAAAATTCTCATTTCTCCACAGTCTCTCAAATTTGGAAACATAATCTGTAATGCTAGGTTTTTTGCTTTATTATGTAAACTAGTTTTTCACAAATAAAACTAATTTTTGTGTTAATGTAAAATCTATGCAAATACATGCAGTCATTTATCAGGGAAGCTGACAAGCATTCCATATTGGAGAGGGAAAATGAAACTGCCTCAAGAATAGAGGCAATTAATTATTTCTGTATTTTCTCTTCCTCTGTCTTGAGGCACAAAAGTTATCCATCCAGTTAAAACAGCAAATGAAATAAAGAGATTTTTTTTTTTATTTAAACACATATGGCTTTTGCCTGCAATACTGATCACCACAAGGTCTACAGATGCCCGTGGCTAAATTGTACACTGGCAGATGCACACAAGGGAAAACTGTGTTAATGCAGCGTGGTGAACAAAACAAATGAAGAACTGGATTTTGGGGGGAGTGAGTGAGAGAGGACTTCTTTTACCCCATTGAGATACACAGTTTGCCTAGGAAGAGCGGGTTAGGTTAGTTACAAATCTAATCTGAAAAGTTTTTCCTCATCCTCTACATCAAAAATCTGAGTACTATGTGTAGAAGAAAACATCTACGCAGATCCACACAATTTTGTAAGGTACAGATTATAAATAATGGGCTTGCCAAGATAAATGGTTATATTATTTCATCTTTACAGTTAAGGACTAATAATACATAATGAACCTACTCACATAATATAATGAGAAAACTGTTGTGCAACATACTTGCCGTCATTTTTTACCTACTTAAAGAAGCTATCTTTTGAAGCGTAGCTGAAAATTGCAAGCATTATGGCACAACCTAATGTATGCCACATACTCTTCTCTGCTTCAGAGGGCTAGTAAGAGTTCTGCACTTGTTACTTTTTCCTTTTCATAAGGTTTTTTTTTAAAAATGAAGACAAAATTAGCCAGTTCATTCCTGGGAATAATTTGCAGAAGAAAGCATGAAATAGAAGTAGTAAAACATTCACTGAAAATAAGACAGAATCATGTGATCACAGGAACCTCTCTCTTAGTAGGCCTGTAGACACTGCATAACTTTAAAACTACCTCTGTGACGACCAAATAAAAAGTAGTAAAAATATATTTACAGTTCCTTTTTTACCGGTATTTTGAGTATATCTTGCAACAATGAGCTAGAGTAAATCTAGCTCATTGAAAGCAGTGTTGACAAAAAAAAAACACAAAAAAAGAGAAAAAAAATTCTAACAGTTTCCTTTAATTTTACAAAATAATTATTTTGCATCAACTGACATTGTAAACAAAGAAGATTCGGAAATGTGAGATAATAAAGTTTTCTCCTTTGCCTTATCTAAAAATACGGGGACTTAAGAGAAAACATTGTCACTACCCTAACAGATACACCCTAAATATTTTTCTTTTCAATGGCACTAATGTATTATAAATGGTAACACGCCTCAAAGGCAAAATATATTTCTACTACTAAGAACAATTGATAGTAATATCCCTTTAAGAAAACCAGGTATTACCATAAGCAGCTGGTATTTGCTTTCAACAATTGTATTGGAGATTTAGGAAATTAGAAGACTACGTGTTATTTCTGTAGTCTTTCTCATTTCAATAACACCAGCACTATGCCGCAAAGGATCCAGTTCTGTATATTCTAGAGCTGGGCTGAAAAGGTGGTGGAGAAAAGTAGCAAGGACAGCAGGTGATCTAGGTTAAATCTGCAAACCCAAGTATGAGGAGAACTAGAGTGATTTGCTGCTTTTAATAAGAGACAGAATTCTCACTTAGATAAAATATTACGCTCTACAATGACAATGTTCCACCAGTTCAGAAAAAAAACGTTCGGAGCGGTGGTGGGAAAATCAATACATTGTAAAGGCCAAAAGATCTAAATATCAAGTTTTTCCTGAACAGATCTCTCCCCTTCTTCCTTAAATAATAGGTTGGTTGACATGTTTATACTACAGTTATAGCTAGGATATTTTTAGGAACAACGAATATGTGTTTTTAGCAAGCAGGTTGCTTATATTTAAGACTATTAAAAGATTCTGTACCTTTTGGGAGTTATAGAAATAGTCCTCAATATGCAAAAGTACATTAAAAATACAATTTTAACAGAGATTTTAAAAGCAAAATCTTTCACTCATTCCTCTAAGCTACCTCACCTCCTCATAAAGGCTTTAGAGCAGACTGGGGAAAGCATTTCTGAGGCAGCATCTTGTTAAAATATGGACAGAACAGCACTGTCCTTTCTCAAGAAGATAATTCAACAGTAAAAGACAGAGAAATTGATAGGGAAGTTCTGCTCTACAGAAAAGTAGATATTTGGGCCAAAAATATATTTCCTCACCAACGCATGTATTTGATGCATTAGATATTTTAAAGGCACACCATATTTCATCCTATTCAAATGTTAACCTCCAAGTGTTATCCTGCTTTGGCCCTGATCCGGCAAATAACTGCCCATGCACTTAACCGTGAGCCTAAAGAAGCCTGTGACCTCACCAGATCCAGCTGAATGTTTCGCTACCCATGTGTGCATTGGCAGGATCAGGGCCTTCATAAGGTTCAATGAAACGTATTAATCACTCACGACCAACTCACTCAACTCCTCCCTTCACCGTTATTTGGAAAGAAAATATCAGAGAGTTATACCTTACATTAAAAAATGGAAGTCGGCATTGAAATATGCTAGGCATGTCTTTTTAGAGCTAAATCAAGATAAAGTGAGTTACACAGGTAATTTACCATACCCGTGAAATTGTAAGGGGAGAGGACAAGTTTCATTTCGAGGTCGAGAGACGTAACACGTTCAAAGTACAGGCAGCTTAAAAATAGCAATAAACACGTAACATGACAAAATGTACATGAAAAGGTGGTGCTTACTTATAGCTTTATATAGGCTGGTGTTCAAAGATGTTAAGCAACACATTTTCTGCTGACTTCAATGGCTCTAGCAGCTACCTACAAGATGATGTAGTTCAGTTTGCTAGTTGATGAAACCAGTTTACAGAAAAACACCAGACACAAAAATAAGTATGTTCAAGGCATACTACCCTCCTATTTTGACTGGGCTAATAAGATGCCGGGCTACTCATAAAACATAGCATGAACAAGCTGATTGATACCATAGTTTATATAATGGTGCATTTCAAATGCTTACACGCTTCAGTTACAACATACATTTTCTAATGCTCTAGTCCTCTTCCGAGCAATGTATTTCAAGGCTAGAAGGTACCAAGAGGAAAGGTTAGTTTAGATGTGGAATCTTCGGAAGCTGCTCATCCAACACACACAGCTTTATTTTCAAGGTCAACGTTGAATATTTTCAGTTATTTAATCATATACAGCATGAGAGAGTAATGAGAGTTCTGCAGTGTTGGATGACCCACTACAGATGTAGTAGATTAAAAGGCGCTAATCCCCACTGATTCCATACTCCTCTCCTAGTTCAGCAGAAAAGAGCATTCTCCAAGCAGGAGATCTTAAAAAAGAACCAAACCAAAAACAGTGTCGGACTGCTTAAATAAAACGCTGTACTTTAAGGAATGTCTGGCTTTGGAGAAGCTGATGGAGAAGTGAACCAAATGAATAATTCAATGCATTTTTTCCCTGCTTGAATGTTTCTGCACTTCTAGCTAAAATTACAGTTGTGCAAAATCCATGTTTACTTTTGAGATGGATTTTAAAGAAAATAAATCAATTACTGGGTTTTTTTTTTCCTTAACAGATTGCAGATTAGAGGAATTTAAAGCATTAACAGTTCATCCGTAATACCTAGGATGACAAAGTCCAACACCAATGCAAACTCTTTACGCTTTTTTTTTTGTAATGGGAAGAGAATATATACACTGTTAAGTTTAGCACTAATGAATGCTAACTGTGTGCTGCAAAAACGACCTATACAATATTAAAAAAAAAAAGTAAGAAAACATTTGCTGAAAACTGTAAATAGCGGAAGAAAATGTTTGTATACCTAATTATACAGAAACTTATACCCAAAAATCTAAGTAATGAAGTGTATAACATCATTAAAATTGAACCTTTGCAAACGCTATAGCAACTTACATTTAAACTTTTCATTTGTTCCTAAATTTGAAAGTGTAGTCAAAAAGTAAAGTACAAATAACAATACAGAAAAATGGAGGTACCGTCAACTTCCATCACAAAGCCTATGCTGCTGCCTGTTTTATATAATCACACGCTTAAAGCAAACGTGGCACAAATATCTATCTTTAGTTTTCCTACTTGAAAAAAAGTAAATTTATTGTTGCTGGCAGGATGATATGGATGAAATAACCAGGATGAATTGAGGGGGGAAGGGGAGAAAGAAGAGCCAAGAAATCAGATACATTCAATGAGCCTTCAAACTCACTTCAGCAGTAGGGATAAATAATTTAATCAACACAGCTTCATTTTTTTTCCCTAGGTCCCTAGCGCAATAGGCAGATATTAAAAAATAAAACTTTAAAATTCATGAGCAGTTGTGTGTGGAAGAACTATCACTACATAATAAGAAATATGAAGTGATATCAAGGCAAACACTTTTTATGTATATGCATCTGCATGAGCACTTTAACTCTCACTTTTCATCATATGAAAAGGAATTATTGGTGAAATTTATATATGGCAACTTTATTTTTTTTTCCTTTTTTCCAAATTACATTTTCAGGGCGTGGGCAAATATCTGCAGTCAAAGATTTTAAACGCCATTTGGCTTTCTGGCTAATATGAGCACTAGGTGACATTGCACTGTAGTTTGAAAAATTTTGAATAACAAGCAGAGTTCAACAAATGCTGCTATAGTACCCCCTAACTAGGGGAAAATATCTGGAAAACAGTAATTTGGTAAAAGTCACCAATATCATATGGTACCATTATCATGACAAATGATCAATCATCATTTTAATGAGGTGATTTTAATCTCAATTTTCCAGAGCAACTCAATACATATAAAAATAAAACTCGGTGGTGAAAAGGTGTTCCTTCCTTTTATAATTTATGAAGGACACAGAGAAAAACTAACTGCAGTAAGTGGTCAGAAGCTTCGAAAATATTCCTATTTGATATCACACATAGCCAGGCAGACCATAATTTTCGGAATCTAGACCAAACCACCGATTTCTTGCCATCTTAAACGATCGGGTCACCTTAGCAGTTCCATTTCAGTGGTCGACTGGTGTCGGCGATGCCTAAATCCACAAATTTTCAAACTATGAAGCGTTTATGGTGTATGTGTGAAAGGAAACGTCGTAGTGAAGTTAATAGCGAGTGTTAGTGCTAAACATCACCTAGCCAAGGCTAAAGCTCCTATCTCCCTCCCACAGCCACCAACAGACAATAAATACTTACAACCTGCCTCACTCGACATCATCGCTTAATCTTACCACTGCTCGCTGAAAGCTTTGCTGTAGGATGTTAAGGGCGTGATTTTAATTTCACCTCATTTGGCCACGTAATGCAAACTACGACTAGTTAAAGGTACGACCTGTCGCCTCTTGCAACCGGACACACGGACCTAAACCCCACGGGGGCAAACACGAGCAAAAGCTCGCCCGCAAGGTTTCC
>VZZY01007029.1:448744-501153 GCA_013400335.1 Eurystomus gularis | reverse complement strand
GGGCTCACTTGACCTCTAGTAACTCCGAATTCTCAGGTTGGTGACACGTTGTGGTACTTGGCGTGTTTGTTAGCATTTTGGTTTTGTTATCGTGTCATGCTTAATTTGTGAGCCAATTTGTTTTATACTTACGATATCAACAGTTATTTCCTAATCGTTTTAATCTTGGTGACAAAAATGTGCACTGTATGGTTCACAAAATATAAACACCGAGTATGACTCAGAATTTACTATATTCTACCTCTGTCCTTTAGTTTATGAAAAGAGATTATAACCTCCTGTGGCACCAGAGATAACCATGGCTCTCCACCAGCAGATCCAGTCGGAATGTACAGTAACCATCAAAACTGCTAACCAAAGAAGCAGAAGGAGTTATTAAGGACTGCTTAAGGTTCCACATCTTTATTTTCAATGATTTCCACAGCGAGTCCTTCCTTGGCTCTCCCCAAGAGCCAGGACACTGATCGTGCTCTCATTAAATGAAGCTCTGTCATCAAGCCGAGACTCTGGATAAAATGTATGATCATTAATCCCTTCCATGTAATTACATGTGACAAAAAAGAGGGAAGATCACATCAGTAGAATGACTTTGCTCACAAGAAGAGAGAGCATGAAAGGATGATATCAATATTATAAATGTTTCTAATTCAACTAAGCTGTATTTTTTTGGTTTTCCCAGTAGCACCTATTGGGTTTCACTGACAACGGTTTACATACACTATTTGGTAGGAATTCTAGGAATACACTAGTTTGGAAATTTAATACATATAGAAGGTGGTGTTTTTATTAAAAATAAAACTCATTAACCTTTACTTCATGGGCAAAATTAGTTTTTATTTCAACAAAATGACAAACCTTCAGCTAGAGCCTGGCTGATAACCTGCTCACCCATCTCCTATGCACAGTTTCCATCCCCATGTTGTGAAACCACGGTTATGCCTTTGGCTGTCTTTCATTTTGTCTTGTGGGTGGAGGAGCCAGGCACAGTCCTGGCCGGTGGTGTGCTGATGATCAGGACAACAGTTTTCAGCTGAGAGAAGGATATGGCTTCCAATTTTCTCTGGCCTCCTTGCAGAAGGCTGTGGAGACAGAGGTGAAGTTATGGACTCCTCAAAGGAGGGATGTATCAACAACCTCTGATTTCTTATGTATTCTACAGCAAAGACTGAGAGGTTCAGGAAATCTTTACATAGCTTGTGTGTCTTATTGGACTGCTAAGTCCAGGATGAGGTGACTTGTGTGTCTGGGAAAGACATTCCCAAACTACAGAAGAGGCATTGGGTGAGCGGGATAGATGGTGCAGGAGCAGGGCTACGGCACAACTGTGACAAATGAGTTAAAAGAGAGGAGCTGGAGCTCCAGCAACATTTGAGGGTCTGCAGCCACAAAGCCTTCGCTCCACAGGAACTGATACCAGATGGCTCAGCCATACAGATCTGATCACACTACGGACATGTGATTGCGAGCTGGTGCCAGCTTCACTCCAGCTGTTGAAAGACAGACAATAAGGATGAATAGTCATACAGACAGTGTGGAGTAGCCAACCACCACCTATTCAAACACAGATCTTCACCCCAGACGTCACCCCTCCAAAATGGTGAACAAGCTTAAACCTGTGATGTTAAGATATTCTAGATCAGCGCTTTGCATCGGAGAGCCATGATGCTTTCCATTCAGTAGCTGGAAACATGAAGCCAGATGAGCTGTGCCATCATGGTGTCCTCCTCCACCATGCACAGGTGGAGGAGGACATGCAGTGCTGTCCCATGGCACAGGGGCTCTGCTCTGGCAGTTAGGAAAAGAAGGAAAGGGGGCCAGTTTTCACCTGAGACACAAGATGGCAGATGATGTTGAAAAGTCTGGCTTTCTTATGGGCTTGCCATAGAAAATAGGTCTAAAACCCAGACTATACTGTTCTCACCATCCCTGGAACTCTGATTTGCAAAACTCTGAAGAAAATCCAACCACAAAAAAACCCCAGTGACGGAGACACCAAACCCAAACCTTCTGGCTGGCTCATGGAAGGCTATATTTCATTTTACTTATCACTGCCACCAACACTTTGCTTAGTCTTGAAGCAAACATTGTCATTCCACGGTCAGATGTTTTTACATCTACATCCATCATCGTCTGATATATCCTGACCTTAGTTAAGAATTATGTTTTCTAAATTGCACTTTTATGTCGAGGAAGCCCTTAGGCTACACTCTTAAAAGTTTACATTGAAAAATCATTTATAATTGGTTTGTTTGAGTTATGCCTGTTGCAGAGCCATCAGAAGGGGCAGTATTAATTAGCAATGGCTTACATATAGTCTAGACAATAAAAAAGTAAATCATTTTATCTTTTTACAAAGCTTTCAGTATTTTACCAGTTCTAACAAATGATACTGATACAAATCGCATTTAAGAAAAAAAATGTAGTATGACTTACAACGAAGCTGCTCCATTTGAATAACTTATTTTTCCTTGAAATATTTTCATGATATACACACATTGCTCAAAAAAAAAAAAAGTTTATTGTGAAATTGAGACAGCCAATAAAATAATCTCAATTAATTCCATCTGATGTGCAATAGCTTGGTTGGAGGATTAAACAATAAATTTCAGTTAATTGCATAATATCCTAAGTCTCACTATAAAAGATTTGTTTTCATTTTGGGTATGTAATGATGACAACTGCAGAGAATATTTAAATAGCACACACAACAAAAAGCTTTCCGGAGCTCTAGCAAACCCTCAGCTGCACGTCTTGTTTCAGCAAAATTAAGGAGGTTGTTCATCTGGGTGGGACACTGAAGGACAGAGCCTTTCTTTCCAAGCATCCTCTCCAAGTGTCTGACATAACTTCGCGCAGTCTTATTAAACGTGCATTAATGAATCATTGGATTTGATTTTATTTATTCACAACGTCACAGCGAAGAGGCGAGGAGTTTTGGATCACGACACCTTGCAGCAGCTGATGTTATTTTAGTTCATAATTGGTGGTGACAAAGCCACAAAACAGTAATAGCGTCTGGTTAATGCCAAGAAAAATATAAAAGCAGTCAAATAATTTATCTTACATCTACCTTCATATGGAAACAGATAGCTTTGTCATCCTTGAGGAGATTGACAACAGATCAGAGTTTCTGTACCGGTTTGGGCCACAACTTGCTTTCGGGCCAGGACCACATATGTTGCAGTTTATCCTGCTGTCACCTGACACCACAGAGGTCAGCATGGCGGGGGGCGAGGAGGAAGAACTGACAATACAAAAATGACTGCGAGCAAAAGGCACTCTTCAGGGCTGACTCTCATCTCAGAGCAACCAAAGATCAGCATGTATTTAAACAGATAGGGTTACTTTAAATAAATGTACAGTAGCAAAAATTCCAGGAAACCCTAAGGCAAACTGGAAAAAATAATCTGCTCCATTTCCTTGTAGTTCTTTCCTAGTTTGTATTGGAAAAAAAAAGAAGGCAGGGTTTTTTTCCCAACACACAGAACAGCTGAAATGAGGGAAGGAGGGAGGATGAACATGCTTCTACCCCAGGGCTTTGCTCAGCCCAAAGACAACCATGAACTCAAGAGACATTCCCTTCTTTCATCTCTACCATTTTTTACTGACAAAGGCAACAAACTGTAGGCAAACAAGGACATGAAATATAAAGCTCCATCCTTGAGCTGTTTCCTGGTCCCTCTCCTGTTCTTACCTCCCATCTTCTATTCTTCTTTTACAGACCCATCCTTTCCCAACAGCTCCAGGCACGTATTTTAGAAGCAAATGAAGCTGACTGAAATCTTGCTGACCCAGGTTAAATACAGGCTCATGTCATGGAAGCCAGAGGAGCTGTATCAATATCAAACCAATGTGAGCAAAAGTAGAATCAGACCCGGTAGTATAAAGGTATGGAAACATATATGTCCCAGTTGCCTTTTACTCACTTCAGTTTAATGTTAATGAGGTGCCATTGGCTTCAGTGGAATGGTTCCTGACTTAGAGAAGTAGAAGTAATCGGAGATGTCAACGGTGCATGTGTTGTTTGGCATCGCTCTTCCTGCACAGCATGGGAGCAGAAACGCCTGGAATGCCTTTCCCTGCCTGACCCTCTCCCCTGCTCCCAAATGAGGTTATTCTTGCCCACTTGCTCTGGCAAGAAGCTCCCCTACACGTGCTTGGCATCAAGCACAGCCATGAGGGTTCTCTCCATCCTTTGGCACTGCATTCAGATATGTGGCGGAGGTAGAGTGGACCGGCTCTGTGGCACAGCCCCTAGTTCCACGCACAGCACATTTCCCCCAGTCTGAAGTGCCTATTTGTACCCAGTCTCACTGCCAGGTTAAAGAGCAGTTACCACAGGCAGAGGAGGAGAAATATTTTACAAGTTTGTAATTCATTAAAGCACTGGACACGTTCCAATATGAGTCTAATATGAGTCTACTGTTGGGTAGGAAAGAAGGAAGACCTGTTCAGACGGTGGTCTACAGCAACACACCTGTCGAATTTGGGAGCATTTCTACTGATTAAAACTCTATTTTCTGGGTATTCTGCCTGTACTAAGAGATTCAAGCACACAAATCCAAGGTACTGCCCTTTTGCTTGCATGATTCAGGCTTGTGTCATTTCAAGTTTTAACGGTAGATTTTAAGAGGATCATTTTAACCATGCCCTATTAGACAAACACTTGAGAAACAAAGAAATTCCAGCATAGCACAAACAACAAAATTACCTTAGATCTTCTTGGGTGTGGTTCTTTGGTGCCTTATACTTAAGGGACTTCTACACGTGTGAAGGAAAACACTTCAAGGATCCTTCTACTACTATAACAGACACACATTTACCTGGTCAGAGAAAAGAGTTCTTGTCCTTTCTCTTTTAGAAAACATGTAAAATACAATTTACAAGCCTTCAGAGTCTTTGGCCAAGACCCAGAAATCCATACATATCTTTGTATTAATTAGAAACAAAAAGTTTAAATAGAAATTGGTAAAATTGTGTCCTCTGACAAAACTGATGACCACCTAGTAGGATCTGACAGCAGCTGTTAACCCCAGTCACCTGTTATTTCCTATAAAAGCTCTAACCAAGGTCTTCCACAATAGAAATAAAAACTTTTTTGCTTGTAAAATTCACAAAAAGCTTTCAATTCCTCCTCTGTTTTCAAGAGGAAGCAATATATGTGTGACTTCAGAGGAAAACTTAAAAAAAAACCCAGTAAACATTCACAAAATCTCATGTAGATTAAAAATTATTGCATATTCTAATTTTCCTTCTAATACTTTCCCTGCAGTAGCATGGTCCACTCTACCTCGGCCGTGTACCCAAATGCAGTGCCAAAGCATGTCAGAACACCCCTCCAGTGCACCCCGTGCCAACCTGGACACACTTATCCAGTAATTTGTACAACTTATCACCAATAATTACACTCAGCAGCTAATGTGTTTTTTAGAATAATAGCCAAGTTACTATCCTAAAGGGTAGAAAGGTTGAGGCTAAACTAAGGGGAAAGAAAAAATATTAAATGAAAAATAGATTCTCTTGCCTTGCCCAGACTGTAGCTAAATGCACAGGGAGTGGAAATAAGTCTCCCAGGAATATGTCAAACCAAGCAACGTAAATGCAACCTAAATGCACAGAGAGTCAGCAGCGGTGCTGCCAGCCTCAAATAGTCACGGGTCTGAAATGACGCCCTAGGAAACCAGGAGATGTCAAAGCTCAATGAATGCAAAGGTTCATTTTATTTGTTTGTGAAGTTTGCATTTGAAATTTGTGCTTAGAAGCTTTTTTTTTATCCCTACAAAGCCTAAAAACTTTCAGTGATAGCTAAGCTTCTCATATGACGCCAGGAAGTTTGTAGAAAACATCAGAAACAGAGAGCTTGAAGAGGCAAACAATTCTGCAAGGCAAACCTGACCAGGACACGAAAGTCATGCCACCGTGGCTGGAAGTACCCCGCAGACGTGGTGAGAAGTGACCCCAACAGGATGGCGTGCCAGCCCTGGGCCAGCCGCGCAAAATCATGTTCCCAGCATGCAGTCATGGCACGGCTGGTCCTTTTCAGTCCTGGCCTCGGGGTAACACTTCTCCTTCTGGGTCAGAAAACCTGAGCAAGTTTCTTATAGATAAATATAAGTTAGGCAAGTACGTTCTGCTTGGAAGGAGGGCATTGCTGAATAAACATGCCCCATTTAGAACTTCACCTGAGGTGAGCTGTATATTGGTTTCCTTACCATCACAACCAGCACCACAAAGAGAAAAGAAACACGCCTTTAACTTGTGCAATAAAATCTGCAGAGCAGCCAGAACATTAAGATCAGCAGCCTTGGTCTCTCTGCCTTTCATTTACAAACAAAAATGCTATCTTTTTTTTACATGCACATCAGTCTATATATTTCCTTTGAACAAGTTTCAGGAACCAGTGCTGTTTATTACAGAAACTTGCTTCAGAAAGCTAGCCAGGCCATCCACCAGCCTTCACAGAGACACGTGTTGGGCATTTTAAAATCACCAGGATAAACTTTTTTCTACACTGATGCAGCATCATTGACTTCACAGGAGTCATAGTTCTGCAATGAATGAAATTTTCTCCAGTTAAAAAATCACAGCAGCTGTTTATTGGCCTGTAGTAGTTTACTCAAACTCCTTAAAACAGCAACCTGTTTTTCATTGAGAAAGGAAATGTCAGTCAAGATGTCAGTGTCATTCCATTTCTTGACAAAAAAAGGGTTTGGTGATCCTCAAGCGCAGCCGTTCTAACGTAGCATTGAAGCGAGCACACTGAAATCAGAGCATGAGGCATGAAAATGGGATGTTAACTTGTGCTTGTGTCATTTTGAAAATGCACCTCAATGCCTGTGGACCTCCCCCCAACGTAAATTTTAATCTGGTACCTTAATGACTTAACTAACAATTTAGTGAAAAAGAAGATAACAATCAAAGGCACACACTCTTTCTGAGGATTATGGTCACACAGTCTGTACTTGCCTTGTGGCAGTAACTGGACAAGGGTAGCTCTCAGGTGGCAACAGGCCAAGGGACACGAGAGCATTAGCACTGGTTGAGAACAGCATGGCCAGCACGCCCAGTCAGGACGTGCCTCTTATTCCCAGGGCTGCCACTAGAAGAAACTCTTCCCCCAGGGCCATGCGGGGAGGACACAGGATCCTCTGAGAGGCTGTGAAGTCCGCATCTGTCGAGGTTTCCATAGCCCCAGTGACTGGATCAAGCCCTGACCAACCTAGTCTGACGTCCCTTTCCTATTCAAAAGAATCAGGATCTCCCCAGGTCCCTGCCAGTCCAAACTATACTCTGATTCTCTATTATAACAGTAATTACCCTAACTGAGAACAAACCAGCATCCTCTATTACATTTCACATGATAAAGCATACATAAAAACCCCAAACATAAGCAAATAAAGAGACAAAATCAAAGCTGACATATTAAAACCTTTTGCCACTCAAGGGACTGTTTTTAGGCAGCATTTGCCTGCAGAAGTGATTCTCTCTGTTTCCACTCACTCCCAGGTGCCCCCTCCCTCTACCACACATGATATCCTCCAGGTTGCTGCCCTTCTCACCATTTCAGTGCTCCAGCTCAGCTCGCACCCTCCCATGCCCATGTCAGGATATGGCATCCAGTGATGAAATCCACCGTCACCAAATGCCACGGCAGAACCCCGAGCAGAAGCTGCCGTTATGGGTAGGAAGCCTTCATGCTCAGCCTGCAACGAATTAGGAGCTGCAGTCTCAAGTGGAGCCTCTCTCGGTGAGGCTCTTTGGTGAGGTAATGCCCTTAGTTTTCAGTCCCCACCATGGGCAACACACACAGTATTGAGAGTTTCTCACGTTATGGTCAGATGGAAGCTCACCGCAGCCTCCCATTGCAGTGCCTAGCACAGAAGAGCTGAGAATGTTTTCTGATGGTCAGTCTTTCTCGTTGCCAGATCCATAAGGTACACCAGCAGACCTCTCAGCGGCTCCTAGCAGCAGATAGGCAATGGATAAATAGATATAAAGAATAAAACAAGGGCTTTTTTCTACTTCAGGAGCCAGTGTAAGTGGTTCACCGGCCAACAGAGTTATGTAATAATTGACATCCTCTTAAGTTGGAAATTACACAGACTGCATAACCACAAACGTAAATATGTTTCTATTTTTAAGAAAATAAGATTCGCTTTCAACTAAGCAGCTGCTAAAGTACGTCTCTTTTTAAAGAACTGCCTTATGAAATAGGATATTTCTTCCTTGGCATTTTTAGTACATAGGAGCTTAAATTTAGGCTACAAAACAACCACCCTTACCTTTTCCCAGAGCTTTAAACCCTAGACAATTTCCATGGCTCTCAGAGGTTGCTCAGTGCTTTTGAAAATTCTTTGAAATTTTAAGAACCTAACTTCCAGGTTCCAGTCCTGACAAGCCTGGACTAATAAGTTTCAGAAAACAGTAGTTTTCTTTGGTTAAATACAGACAATTATAGGCAAATCTTACTGGAGTCAGATATACAGTCAAAAGTTTGAAATGCTTTGTGTCAGTAATAATTCAACAAACTGTGTAGGCAAGAAGCACCAGCTATCAGAAAGAGTTTTTAAAAACACAGATCATCTGTTTTTCCATCTCTCCAAATGGAATTCTGAAAAGTCATCAGTTTAAGGTTTCAGATGAGAAGATATTTTTATCCATTTAAGAAAAAAAAAAATCCATTTCCCATGCATTAGACTCATGTGAAACTCTAATGTTAGAGGATGTGTCCATTCTGCTCACTGATATAAATTGTAGCCTGACAATCCCAGTGATGGGATTCAAACTGGGTTGAGCACCACAGCATCTCATAAGACGATCTGGCTCCTCAGTGCTATTCCTGCAGATAAGATATAATTCGTGCTCCCCTCAGGCACCAAAGGCAATGTACCAGTGCAATAATCTTCTGAGTATCCCAACATTTACAAATAATTGTAAAGACCTGCTAATATGGTTTAGTTCAGCAACTCTTCACAGTGGTGAGTGCTGACAGAAATGTCAACTAAGAGGGTATTAAACAGCCTTAAGGATGTCTTGAAGGCTTGTGAAGCAGTTATTCTAAGGAACAAGTACTGAGAAGCATGTTGAACATTTCATAATTGTGGCCTCTCCAGTCCCATGTTTTGTTCATAGACCATACGGAAACCAACGTTTTGGGTTTTAAAAAAACTCCCTAACAAATGGTATAGGAAGTACAATGGTGAAGCTACAGCACAGTCATAGACATGTTGTTTGTCCACTCCTGTTCAAATTCTGTTTCTAAACAGGTATTTAGGTTGAATAATGGAAGTGCCAGTGAAGCCGGTGTTTGAATATCTGAATAAAGTGACTTTTCATATTTTCTCAACCACTCATTCATGCCTTCTACAGATGCAACCACGACTAAATAGTTTGCTGAAGTTATTAATAACAAAGAAATATGTTACACTTCCACAGTATTTACCCGTTCTTCCTATGCTCCATAAATAACACATATTTTCCCTTGTAGACACAAAGTTAGTGAACTAACCGTTATGAAATGAAACAAGTCAAGGCACAGGTATATTTTAAATTTACTTAATCATAGGGGTAGAGAAAGAACAAGGTAAAATTTCATGAGCGTTAATAAAAATGGACTTTCTGATACACTGGTTAAGCAGTGGTTCTTGAGCTCCAAGCTACATGACTTCAGAGGTATCTGGTCCTAACTGCTGGCTCTCAGCAGTTACATGCAAAGCAGGTGGCAGTGACCTTCACTGATAGAGTTTTTTAAAGTTTAAGGAGGTTAAAGAGTCCTATAGGAAAAATTAAGGAGTTTGACAGAAGTACTTACAATAGCAATTAATAGAAGTACTTAGAATAGCAATTATTACAGGGAAGACTGTTTTCACCAATGGAATGACAAATGACACTGAAGCCAGAAGTGTCAAGGTTTGCAGTCCGGCAGAAAACCAGAAAAAAAACATCCAGATATATTGGCTCAGATGCTCCTGTGTTAATTGAAGTGATCAAGGGAATACATTTTTGTGTGCGTCAGCTTAGACAATATTTTGTCCCATCTCCCTTGTGTTAGAGGCAGGGTGTGCTGTGCCTCCTGATGCCTCCAGCAGAACTCTGGATCTCCACCTCTCACCATGCTGAGCTATACAGCAAGAAGAAGTTATTTGGTACCAATTCCTGCCAGTGAAGTGCTCAGGAAGGCATTCCAGAGCTGGTGCTCCCATGGTCACCATGAAGGCCTGGAAGTCCCTGCCAAACTTCAAGAGGTATTCAAGACCACGCCTCAAATTCTCTGTGCATTTGTGACCACCTGTAGCAGTGCTCCCAAGACATCTCAGCAGAAAAGCAGCTCTAATTTTTGCACTAAGAAAGCTAATTTAAAGCTTCCATTCATTTTACTTTTGAAGTTGGATAGGAAGAGACTTAGAGCATTAAACAACTATTAACTTTCTGGTTTGCTACAGATTTCTTTTAGCTGAGTCTGCCTCTGCCTCAACTACCCTACCCATTAAATGGTGTTACCATTAATTCCATCCATCACATCAGCATCTTAACAGTAAATCTGTAAAACTTTTAAAAGTTCAAATCACGGTAAGTAGACATTTAAGTATCAGAGAAAGACGGCAAGCTCATATCTTGCTTAAAATAAACCAGAAAAAAGTCATGGTTTTCAGGGCTTTTTTCTAATTATGACTGAGAATACATTCACCTTCCATAAAAGCATCGGTTTATATCCTTGCGTTAAATTTATCAGAGTTTTTCATATATTGCATATTTCTGAGAAAAAAAAGTGCATGCCTACAACAAATGTGAGTCAACTAAGAGACAGTCACCCGTATTTTACTCTTCTGGAAGTGGAAAATCCAAGCACATAAATCAAAGTGACCCTAAAGCAGTGACCACCATGCCCTGAGCAGATCAACAGTGGTTTCATTGACCTCCAGACTCATACAGGGTCATATTTTCACACAGATGAACTGGTCTTGAACTGCTTTGCCATTGCATTGTGCACAAAGAGACCGCAGCTGAAATGTGTCTCTGCTTTCTGTTAGGGTAACCTGGATCACCTCCCAAAACTAAAACTCAAACCCACATTGCATTTTAAGAAAGCATTTCTCTGTCCTGCCATTTTTCTAGATCCCTTTCTTCTAGTCTTGATTTTCATAAATACCTTTGCATGAATTTACCGTTGGTATTCACGCTAAAAAAAAACACCAAACCAACAACAACAAAAGAACAGAACCAACCCTCTGAATTCATTAATAAAGCTTATTCTTTGCTTCTGAAGATTTTTTCAGGGCCCTTTTTGATGCTTGTGGGACTAAGACTATTCAGCAAGCGCATAACCTCTGGGCAGCTCATTTGAAAGCTGAAGGTTTTCCTTCTAATAGACATACACTTGCGTGTCCCTTAGGTTACAGTACTATTTCACAAATGTTAATGTCATTAACCTTGCAGTTCTCCTGCTTGGCGGGAGGGAGCACTGAGGCACTGACTATAAACCAGAGGTTCAGCCCTCTGCTGAAGGACACCACAAAGCCTACATGCCATCAGAGTTCTCTAAATATACTTGTGTAATGTTCAACCACTGGGTAAGCCTGTTTGTCTCCCAGCATCAGATGGCAGCCAAGCCTCTAGCTGGCTCTCGGCACAAGGATGAATTTCATCAAAAACAGAGCATGCCATGGCCATGCAGAACATCTGCAGCACAGGCAGAAGCTGAATCCAAACCAGCTAACTCCCAATTTAATGCCTTAATCACAAACTCGGCCTCATTCTGTAACATCTCTCTACACACTTTGGGAGTGCTCCCAGGGCAAGATGGAGAAGGAACAAGCGAAGGCAGGAACAGACAGAAACGAGCAGCTGTGCAGGCTAGGTCACCTCCTGGAGAGGTGGGTTCTAGTCCCTACTTTAAGGGTTTTCCATGGGTTTCATAAAATAATTACGGCAGCTTTGGGGGTGACTTCTGTGGCAGAACAAATAGAAGCAAAATTTGCCTCTTTCACGGGCCCACATTTTGTTTCTAATTTCAGTGCCACCATTCATATTAATGACAAACGCACAACGCTTTTATTGCCTCCTTTTTTGCAATGGAAGTGATTCCTCTCTGTCAAAATCAATCATCCTATCAGTTTTAATCAGATAAAGCTTTTGCCTTCTACTATCTAAATTGCCCTTCCCACAGTGCCTAAGACAAGCATCAGTACTCCATCACAAAATAAATGTGTTGATATTTGATAGCTCATTTGAACACGATGGTATTTACATCTTGGTTAGATTTTCATTTAACACAAGTTATGGGTTCACATTGAAAATAAAAACAATACTTCTCTGTTCCTCTTGCCATTCATGTCTACTTTTGTTTCAGCCTAAAATAACACATTGCTGGAGGGTATTTTCTTAACACTGCCAAGCCTGAATGCAAGCCCTGTGGAAAATGTTTGTGTTGGGCTTGCCATGGTCCAGGCTAATAACAACGTGATGATGTATAGGTGAATTCCTGCTCCTCAAGTCCTCTGTGACATACGGATTAGGCCTGCCCTTATCTTCTAAGACATCTGGATGAGTGTCTGGGTTTTAATTTCACAATGAAATCACTGGGGACTAGAGTTATGTTATGTGCTTATGAACAAAGTGGAATATCCCTGGTAAGGGCAAGAGTGGATTACCTTAGATAACTCTACTTAAACCAGGGAACATTTGAGAATGTTGAAGAAAGGAAAGAGGTCCCACCAATAAAAACAAACACAGGCTTAAATTTGTGTTCTGTGTACTAAACATTTTAAAGCTCCTGGAGGTTGAAATATGGCCACATGTAAATGCACTGATAAAGCTCAGGCAACTCTTGAAAGACCAGATCAGGCTTCCCAGGACAACTACCAGCACTAAATCCTAATGGCATGCATAAATCATTTGAAGACAGATTTATTCAGAAGATGCAACTTTAAAGTCAAAATACTCTGCTTTAATCACCAGAAATAGTAAGTGCATGCTAACATTTGCAGAAAATGCTCTAGGGCAACATGAAATTAGTATCCTAAAATTCCTAAATACATGCTTTTCCTAAAATGAAGATTTTTATCTATTTATGCCCATAAAACTGTCAGAAAAAAAGACCTGTGAGAGCATAAAAGGGTCAGTCTTGCCTACTACATCATAGCCACGGACAACATTAAAAACATCAAAGTTCATCTGATGTTCATGGTTGGGCTCTGGGTGTTACAGAGCTGAATAACCAGCTTGCCAGCCCCAGATCCTGTGACCCAGGACTATTTCAGCTTCCCAGTTTCACTGTAGCCCTGAGACTCTACTCTCTTTTTTCAGCCTTTGTAGAAATTTCCTCCATGCTGTCAGCTCCCAGTCAGGCTATAATCCCAGGAGTCCGAGCCTGCCTTGCTTACTTGCGGTCATGTTAATGTACATTTGGGTCTGGCCTGCAAGACAGCCCAGGCTCAGCCACCTGGAGATGGGCTCTTCTATTGCCCTTATTCAGCTGCATACAGGAAAAAAGGAGGGAATTGGACTGCGAGCCAGAGGATCTGGGCTTATATTCAAGTACTGGTTGCAAAGTGTTCCCCTCTGCTTGTGCATTTAAGTTGCAGAGGTGCTGAATGCTCGCATCATGGAAAAACGGAAGACACAAATAATGGTATTGAGAGCAAAACTACCAAAATTCCATTTTTTTTAGCATATTAACTACATGTTTGCTCATCTGCTTATTAAGTTAAAAGCAACCCGGACATATTGAAAGCTTTTAGTAAACCACAGAGATTAATATATACTTAGAAAGGTTTCAGTTAATACACTATTTTAGTTAATAAATGTGCAACCAGCTCTTCCACTCTAAATAAGTAACAATGTAACTTGCAGAAGTTGTTTTGTTTTTTTCCCCTTAAATATCAATAGGAAATACAGTAGGTTTCACTGAAAACCATGGAAAACTTCTACTGACTTTGGTGAGGTCAATATTTCACCCAATAGTTTTTCATTTTTCATCACCACAATCAAATAAAAAAATTTTCCTCCTCCTTGCTTATATACTCTATTCATAGTTTCTCTGCCTAGGTAGGAAAATATTTTTTAAATTAAGTGTCTGTGCTGTTCCCCTATAGACAAGATGTTCTATTTAGGCTAATCTAGTCATGAAAAGAGCTAAATGAGGTGTCGAGCTTTCTTTTTGATCCTCAGTTTAACAAGAGTTTTAATCAGTAATAGATCTAACGTACATGTGACGGTCTGCAAGCAACGCAAGAAAAGTGCATCAGTTTCTTTTCTGAGCACTCCACCTGCTTACTTTGCTTAACAAAAAATCAAAACACAGGCCCTGTCTTTATTGTTCATACGTCACATAGAAGGGGGGAAGGTCCACGCAAGTGAACTTCCTTTGCATTTCTGTGACTGCAGACTACAAACCGCAGTACTTCAAGGGAGAAATGCTAACCTTAACCTCAGTGGTGCACAAGACATCATTATGTGCCTTTCTTGTGCGTTATTCATAGCTGCTTCTTAACAAAGTAAAATGTCTAATATCCCACCAAAGAGCCTCAGGGCAACCTTGTGTGCATGGATGTCCTGCTTGGCTGGAAAGCTGGTGGGGCCTTTTTGTATATGAAATTACGTATTACACCGATCCATTTGAAAGACACTAGAGAGACAGTTGAGATTTTTTTTTTCATTTTGCATGGAGAGCCTACAGCTCTGGGCAAGGCAGACAACAGCCACTGAGGGTTGTAGTCGACCTCTCTGAGGTTGCTGCCACCACCAGGTGCCCACTGCACTCCTCCAGCAGCAGTTACGCCTCTGTACTGCAGGGTGGAAGGGGGTGTTCTCAGCATCTCAACTTTACAGACAAACAGATTAGCTTAAACCACTGGTAAAATGCGGAAGTAGTCTTTCCAGTTGTGCCATAAGGGCAAACAGCTGGGTGGCAGCTGTGTCTCCAAATCAGTGGGAGCTGTTGCCAAATGGAAACTGAGTCAGAGCCCTAAAATCAGATCAGAGGTTTTAGTGCGTGGATAAGAGCCAGGTCACGTGCCTAAAGAGTCTGGGCTTAACCTCAGACCTTCTAGAAGACAGTAGGTTGGCAAGAAGGAGGTTCCTTATCTTTGACAAGCTAACAGGCGTGCCTGGGGATGTAAGTAAATCTCCAGGTTGCCAGAGGAAAGCAGGAAAGCTTCCAAGACGAAGCAGATTTGTGTCTCCCATCTCCAATGACCATGGGTAGGCTGAACAAACTTGCTTTCAGTGTCCAAATGAAAGCACCAGCATCAAGAACAACAGTGGTACCCCACCCACTGAACAGTCAGTCTCAGCTTTCCTCCACAAGCGTGTGTGGGCCCACCTCAACTACACATCTCTCCTGTTCTGCGGTTGCCTGGCATGTTTGGTCTTGCCAACACATGTACACCTAGAAGGGCCAATCTTGCAATCGTTTACTCAGGCACATGGGTTGCACATAAGTAATGAGCTGCTAGCATCCCAACATGTTAGACAATATGCTGACAATGTCATAACATTATTTCATCCATCTTAAAAGATAAGACCCAGCCTGTTCGAACCTGCTCAGGTCATTATCTTGTTACCACAAGATTCCCTGTCACTAACCAGTTTAGAGTATGTAAAGCTATAATTTGCTCTAAAATGAATTATGTATTATGTTTACCATTAAATTACAACGAACAAAAACAAGCATCCAGGATGCCTCTTTCGAAGTCTTCCAGAGAAGTTTAAATGTACACAGAAACGAAAGTGTTGATGCAATACCATTAGAAGTAGGCTGGAGCTGGGTTGGCCAATTTTCACACTAACTTACTTAAAAGCAAGAAGGAAAACAGTGAAGATCTTTATACGGCCCATCAAAAAGCCTGACTGCAAGTGGTTCCAATTTGCTTTAGTAATTAAATTGAAAGGAGTTTAAGGGTTTTTCACCCAGGTCATTTACTACTTTGGAATTTTACTGCTTGCTTTGCAAAGAAAACAAACTGGAATGAGTCACTAGTGAGTATAAAGAGTGGATGAACACTGCTAAACAAACCAAACAGTGAGCTCAAGTGGATATAGAAAACACAAGTCAGAATTCTAAATATGGATCTGAGAATAGTGTAAAAGGATTAGACGTCTTTGTCACATGAAGAGCAAACCCGCATGCCAGCATGCCTTTCCAGTGCAAGCAGCCACTGATCAAAGTAACATCTACCAGTTTGTAAATATGCTAATCTTCATGTTTACACAAAAGTGTCAGCACTTGCTTTACATCACAAAGAGCCTCATACAGTTGAAGATTAATTACTTCCAACACTGAGATAGTGTGTAAATACTGGTTTCACCAGAACCTTACCTTTTGCTGTATTTGCACAGCTCAGCAGAGGTGTGTGTTGCTAAAGACAGATAATTCAGGGACACTTACAAAGTGTCAAATATCTCCAGCTTTAAACAGATAGACAGACTTTTGGCAGGTATTTTTTGGTGATTACATGGAGCAGGGATCAGGCAGGTTTAGGCCCTATGTTGTAGGTGCTTGACGGAAAAATATTTTTGCCTTTTTGTATCAATTTTAGCTCTGAATAGCACTATCTCCTCTAAACCCAACTTGGGGCTTCAGCTTTTACACTTACACATTATTAGAAAACATTAAAAGCTATTTTTTCCTCTCACTGGGTTAATATCAATTTCCTACATTATAATGGCTTAGAGCTACCTCACAGTCTACTGGGCTCTCGACAGCTTCCGTATTTCTTGCTGAATGCCCTAACTCCTGTATAGAGAAGGATAAAAACTACGCCAGGGATACACAAGCACTTTATTTTCTAATAGTGAATTTCAGGGACCTGCAGCTGTGCTACAACCAGGGGGAAGAATTACAATGCGCATTGAGCCTGAGAAATCAGTACCTACTGTTGCCTTGTTGCAACAGGGAATGACAATAAGAAGACAAAGCCAAGGTAAGACTGGATTTCCAAGCTTCAGGTACTTAAGTCATGGCTTGCAATACCTCTTTAAAAGATATTTTATGTTTTCATTTCCATTACTCTGCAAAAAACATGGTGGCAGTTCTAATACTAAAGAGACACCAGCGATAATTAAAACAAAAATAGGGATTGCTTTCAAGTGGAAATTTGCAATCCTCTTCATCTCTCCCTCTCCGTTAGTGTTCAGCACATCGATTGCCACAAGAACGTCACCACTTGCCAATAAACACTATCACATTTGTTTCCTATTCTGAGCTAAGAAAAAAGAAAGTGGGATGTGGGATGTTGGCAAACGCTAGCATTACAAGATTGCCAGAGTAAACAAGAGTGAATAGATGAGAATAATTCGGGGATTTAAAGAAAAGAGAATCAGAGGCAAAGTTTAGAAAGTGAGAAAGAAATGGCTTCCATGTGAAACCCCAAACTGGAGTAGAAATACTTCCATATTAAATCCGCTACAATGTGTTTCACAGGAGTACTTGTGGTCCAAGTACTTGGACCACGTACAAGCTGGTCTTGCATTTTCCTCTTTACTGTGCATGCAACAAGATGGGATTGGCACCGGGAGGTGCTCTCAAAGCACAGGGGCTGACCGCAGCCAGGCAAGGCTGACAAGGTGACATGGGGGCTGCTCTGTCCCCGGTCCCCGTCCCCAGCCAGCAGACCCCAGCCCAGGCGCTGCTCGGCAGCAAGGCTGGTTCACATGGCAGCAAACAATGTGTGGAGCGGAGGCCGAGGCTGGGGCGGTTAAATCAACATGCTCCATCTCACGTTTGCATAGGGCAACACAATCATCAGATTAATTACTAATTACAGTGGATTGCTGGTAAGTAGGTTCACAGCAATAATACTAATAAAAGGACTAAAAGAAGCACTATTAGCATAGTTAATTATATGACCATTGGCGAGATTATTGATGGAGATACAAAATGCTGTTAAACAAGAAAGATACGTTTGACATTGCTTAAGAGTAGCTTCATTATTGCTTCATATCTTTCTGGATTTTTCTAATCGTCTCATCTGTGTTCCAAAAGTAAAAAAAAAAACAGTAATTATCTCTGCTTGATCTTTGACTAACAATTGTTTATGAATCTAATGGAACAATAGTGTTTCTAAAATGTGAGTAAACCCAGTAATCTTTATCAGCACAAAACCTTCAGCCACACTGGACTGGGCTATGGGAATCTGTCGTGTGATGAAAGCAGACAATAGTAATTTATGGGTTTAGTCATAATCCTCTCAGTAGCCCAGATTGATGTTGCAAATTTGTTAAAAATCTGCTACCATTCACTGAGCAACAGTACAACACCTGAAGCCATAACATGGGTGGGGAATATAAAGGAGCACTGGGATATTCATGTGTGGCATCAGTTAGACAAGGCCTCAGAAAAGGAGCTGAAAACAATGTTGCACAAACCAGGGCAAGATTCCTGTTCTCCCACAGCATATATACACTTTAATCTCCAAATAGAGATTCAGTTTAGCTTCTCAAACGCTTCAAAGTATGAAAAGGAATTCTTCACTCAGCAGTTGTTTCTTACGCTTTACAGAGTGGCCACATGCTCCTGTGGAGGACCTACTGCAAAGAGACACCATAAAACCACACTCCCATTTGAAAAGTATTTTCATTAATACATTCTATTTTGTCTTTAATTTTTCTGTATTTTGTGCACTTGGCCATACATGGTTCACTGTTTCATCAGCCAGTTGGCTCACTGTTTAACATGACAACTTCAAGAATAAATATTAATATTTTTAATCATCTAGTTGGGCAAAGGAACTGAGGAGCAGCTGCTGTATGCATGGCTACCTTTAATTCATGTTTTGAAATAGGCTGGACTTGCTCCCCTTTAAAAATATCCTAGAAGGCAAACCCCTGTTGGAGTCATAATTTTGGCAGCAGATACAATTACAGACTATCACTGAAAGGGAGACAGAATTGGGACCAAGTGATAGAAATCTGTTTTCAGAGCAACACTCAGTAAGCAAACAATCCTCCCAAGCACTTCAAGGAAACACAGCACAGTACATATGGTTGTACTGGCACATGTTTCCCCCAACATTAGATTTTGGTTATGTTCTGATCACTTAACACTAGTCATCGCATTTTACGAACCTCGCCCATGAAAACTAACATGCAAACTGAAATTTAGGACTCCTGACCTTTAACACTAAATGGCTATAGGTGTTCCCACAGCTGTTAAATAAACCTATGTTTATGGAGTCATAAATGTAGTGCAGGTGAAGTTTCCAGTGATGTAATAACAACTTCTATTGCTGTGCAGTTTGTCATTTATACAGCAGCGTACCATCACCGGTGAATTTTGTTTTACAATAACAGCACAGGTTCCTTGGATTAAATCACTCTTTCTTCATTTATGAGTCATTCGACCTTTAACCTTCCAGAGGAAGATCAAACCACTTCTGAAGGCCCCACTCTTTTAACCCAGGAGCACAACAGTTGGTTAGATAACTAAGGAGGTTGGTATGTGCCCCCAGGGTTTCACAAACAACTGTCCTAGATCTTTTATAAGATAATCTTAACATAATCATGTAGCCACAAATTGTCGTGTAAATTCCCAATTAAAAACACCAAATAGGAGCTGTAAATCATGACACAATTGCCACCTTTTCAGGACTGAAATACAGTTTGAAAAGCAGTAGAGAACTCTTGTTTGTGCTTGTTCCAGCACTCGGCAAGCCAACAGCAAAATGATCCATCTGATTTACAAGGGAGCAACAAAGCGACAAGACAACTGAAAATGCTCAGAATTTAACCTAAGCAGCAATGGAGAACACAGAACTAACAAAACTGCTCCATCCTCCGTTCAGGACTCTGCTTGTAAAAATGAGCATTTGTGTTGGCACGGTTCCACACCCTCTCCTCGTCCCAATTTACATTAAATTGTAGCGCACTTCTGTTGGAAGGATTGATGACAATTTGGGAGTGGGAGGAGATTTTGTTTTAAAAAACGGCAGCTTAATCACAATACAAAACGTTAGACAAATAAATAGTCATTAAAGCCCTTGATTCATGGCTGACTGGCTTCTTTCCATTAACTCCGGCAAAGTTTGGATCAGAACTGAACTGAAGACGTTCACCCGAGCCTGTGCACAGAGGGAAACACCTCAACTGCCACAGCTCTTCGGTAGGGACCCAGCTGAGCGGCCGGCTCAGGGGGGGTACAACATGTTCATCAGAACATGGATTCCCAGCCTACCTCATGGTACAATAGGTGCCTCAATATGAGACATCTGCTCTCTCCTGCCATTAAAAGTAAATCTCCATTTCCTTTACGAAGATCATTCTGTAGCCTAAATTATTTCAGGCTCAGGCTTTAGTACGAAGCATCTTGGCTGAGTTCTCTTCACATGCGCACTCCCTTGCAGATGCGCACAAACACACCCCTTCCCTGTAACATCCTTCCCCACTCTGGCAGCCAGAAGCATAATCAGAATGGGTTTTATAGGTTGTGCATAAATAATCCTAACAATTAATTAAAAAACTTCTAAAGCATTCTGCAAATGTCTTACGCAGTTGCTGTCAACAAGCAGACAACAAATGCAGATCGAGTTTTTCTCCTCCTACTTCACACTTTCTGTATTTCCCAACACTTGCCAGAATGTTGTGGTGACAGGTGCAGACAATAGATGCTTTACTAAACATGTTCTTGATATCTGCATAATCTCCTTTAATATATATCATTAACTTGGGCCAGTCCCATGTTGTTGCCTCCCCAACATTGCTGGCACATCATGATCTGGAAGGAGCTATTTATTGCTCCAAGAATGTGACTCTCTTGTCCAACCAGTCAGGCCTCAAAATTTTACTTACTCATCCATTTTAGCTCCTGTTCCCTCCAGTACCTAATACAGAAAGGACTAAACTTGAAGCCACAGTCTTGCAATATAACATTCTTCCCAAACACTCTTCCATGCTGCTAAAACCTGGGCATCTGCAAATCCAAAGTTACGCACATGCATTGTTGTCATTGATGAAATCCCTTCTCCAATCAAATTTTTCAAGTGCAAAATACAGTCATTTCTGCTTGTGAGGCACACAGGATTGGAATCCTCTGAAGGGAACCTCAGATATCTCAGGACACAAAACTTTCAGAATTGCACAGGGGACACCTTCCTCTGTGTTATCTGGTAAAAATCTGTATGTGGGACACATGATAGAAACAAATATCATCGGCAGGAATGTGGAGAAGTCAGTACTAAGAGACATATGCTGTGGAGGCAGTAGTAAGAGGCACGTTGAAGTGATAGGCAAGGCCAGATTCTCAGCCTGAGTAACCTGGACTGACGTAGAGCTCAGGGAGTAACAACAACCCAAGATTTACTGAGTCAGCCCCAGAACCACAGGCCCTAAGCAAATAGCCTCAGACAGGGCAGCCTGCAGTGAGGAAATGCTTGGGTGCCTATCTAGGGTCCACATCTCACAAAGGAAAAACAAACCTGGCTACAGGCTCCCTGACGCAGCAAGAGCTTGTGGTCCCTCAAAGCCAGGCTGGAATGACCTGGCTCCCACATCATGAAGCTGCCCTGATAAGCTACCGCTGTGCAGTGCTCAAGAGGGCACCATCATGCTGGCCACAAAGGCCAGCCTGAGGCTGAACTCATCAGAAATGCTCTCCTGTGCAGCATGGCCTGCTCCACCACACTGCTCTGAACCATCCTCCTCCCAGATGGTCCCACAGCATCCCCTCTTCCACTCCATCAGGCATGGAGCACATTTCGCAATAGCAAGATAGCCTCTTTCTTTATCTCAATACCTCTGTGTCTCTTCCCTTGCCTTTTTTTAAAATTCATTTTGTCTTTATGAGGACAGCTGTCAGCTTATCAAGAGGATGAGACCAACAGCCTCTCCCTTCTCCTGTGCCTTCTCACTACAGCCAGCAAGAGAGATCCTGTTGGAACAATGGTAACACCTCACCCTGCCTGGCACTTCTGCCCAGTGTGGTACTGTGGCCAAATGTGTCAACATTCCCAGTGTTTTTCCTGCATAAATACCTCCACAGAGCTCTTGTAATCCTTCCTTTTGGATAAATCCCCTCAGATTTGGACATTTTCTATATAATTCTTAAGAGTGGCTGTTTCAGGAGTCACTACAGATGCATATTGTGTGCTCCTTAGCAGTACCTGAAGGCTATGGGGACAGCTGCAGAGCATAGAGTCTTGCCTGCTTCATTTGTGATGCACTTTTCAGATGTTAAAAATTTAATCCTCACACCATACCAACAGACTATTCTGCTTTAGGCCACAGGGAACATCTAGAATCATGCCAGTGAGAGTCAACGGTAGACACCTAAAATATGAGCACTGTTGATCCGAACTACAGAGATATCTACACAGGCTCCGCAAGCCTTTCCCAAAATGCACAGAGTTCAGTCTGGTGCAACCTTTGAAGACAGCTCTGGGACCAATTTCATTTTTTATTGTTCATAATTCCTGAGAAGGAGCCTAGAACTTTTGCTCCTAGGACCTTAAATTTGGTACAGACTGTAGGCATCTTTGTTCTACAGAAACAGAAGCCAGGACTCACAGGCTGTGTCCTCCCAGAGGAAGGCAGTCAGATACAGCCCCTTCCTTTTTTTCTTTTTTGCAAGTGCTACAACAGCCTCTGCTGCTCCCCAGACAGTCCTGAGTGAAGGCAATTCATCTTGCAAGGAAAGGCCAGCAGGTTCAATGACCTAACTAACAGGCGTGCTACAGGAACCCTAGAATATATACAGACAGCAGCCTTTTTGATTTTGGGCAAATTCACGTGCTCCTGTTTGGGATTTCCTGCCCACTGTATTCTCCTGCCAAATTCAATGCATTACCCTTTGCCCACCTTTGTTAGGCTTTAAGTCCACATACCTTATATCACTGGAGCAGTCCACTGTAAGCTTTATTTTAAAAATCTGACTGAAGTTTGATTTTAAAATCCTGGCAATCTCTGCTAAAATCATGACAGAACTTACACCAATATGAAATGGAGACAGACAGGAGTAATCTTGTCTTTTGCTTTAAACAAAGCTACCAACAGTTGTGACAGAAACAAAGCAACAAGGTTCACCGGCCAACCAAAAAAGGCCAGGAAGGAGATTAAGTGTGACCCAGCCTGAGTCCCACCAACATCTACATTTCTAAAAAATCTTCAGCTGTTATTAAGATTTCCATACTAGACTAAAGTATCAGCAATATTCAGAACCTGATTTACATTTATTATGGAGATGAACATTACTGAAAACAAGCACAGCAGGAGCATATTGCTCTTTAGCTTTTGTTTTTTTGATAAGCTATTGCTATTGTGAAATGTATCCAACTGCTCATGAAACTCTGGCAAACTGAAACTAGATCCTTTTGCCCGAGCCCCGTAACACAGAACCTTGTGCCAGATGACTGTGTTTCTTGCATGCGTAAAATTCGCTTCAATCAGTTGACAGAAGGTTTGGGGTTTTCCAAATGTTGTGAACCTGGTTGAGATTATTGAAATCCTCAACTATAGGAGTGTTGGGTTACTGTTCTTTTAAAGCATGCTTCCTCTGACAACAAAATGTAATTAAGGAGGCCATCGCTGTCATGTTACGGTCTCTTTTTAGAAGGTCTGGAAGAATGTAAAAAGGGCATAGCAGAAGTTGCTTAACCTTCCTAGAAATAAACGTCCCCAACATTTTTACATCTTCTCTTTGGTCCATATTGGTCACAATGATGAAACGATTTAAAGGAGAAAAGGTCACGGCAAAGCAGTGAACTTTATATGCTCTTCAGTGCAATAAAAGTTTCTTAATGTATTAGCATGGGAAAGGCATGCCTAGCAATACGAGAGAAGAGGATGGATTTCAGATTCTCAAGTAGGCTGCTCAGAGAAGAAAGGGTTTGAATATCTGTGTGAATCAAACACCAAAAAAATGAAACACTTGCAAATTTTCCACCTTATCTACTCTCAGCAAAAGAAGAAAAACTAGGCTCAACTCTTCCATCCAATATTCAACACACATGCAGTGTAACCACCTACCTCACTTTCAACACGTATTGTACTGAGGGTAGGTTCAAAAACTGGCATGGTTAAAATTGTCTCTAATTTGTGGCAGCACCTACAGGCAAAGAAGATACATTTCAGTCAGGAAGATTATTTTAGGCTCTATCTTGAAAACTAAAATAATACCTAATTTTTAATATGTATTTTCTGGTTTTGCTAATATGCAACCAGAGTATTCTGAAAAATTCTTAAATCATGCCCGAGTTGTCCAGAAAGCACCATGTGCTAGAAAATTCACCTGCCTTTTCCTCCTTGTTCTCATGCTGCCAACACAAACGCAACTCCTTCTAATCATGCAAATGTCAAACCTTTCAAATCTTTTTTTTCTATTAAAGCCAAAGATTCTGCAGAAAATTTTAAACAAATAGGAACTAAAATCCACACATTTCTTGGGTTTTTAAAAGTTATTTTTCTTTGTGAAGTGGCTGAAGTTAACTATCTTCCTAAGCCAATCACTTTTTCTCTCTAATTTTAGAAACCGCACTGGCGTTGAGAGTGATTTTATTTTTATATATTATTTCCCATAGTATGTTTTCCTCAAAATCTCCATGTAAATCCTTTTTAAAGCTTACCCTGGTTTTCACCATTCTGGAGCTTCACTTTTTTATGTATTTCTGGCCAGTGTCAAAAGATTTTTTTTTTTTCCAAGCACCATATTTTACAAAAATTAAAAGGTAAAAAGTAAAAGATATTTGCATTAGGTCTCACAAGTATTCACAAAATCAACTGATTCAAAAAATTGCACTGATTCAGTCAAGAAAAAAATATATTGTACTGTGTGACCAAACAAAATCACTCCAAACTTTAGTTCCTGAATATTCAAAATCTCCATGAGTAAACTGTAACCAAGAAGAATCCATTATAATCATTTGAAAAATGAAAACTTGAGAAAGTTGTATCTGTTTGTGAACAATTCATGAGCACAGAATGAGGCACAATTCATGGAACGAATTATTCTTTGTGAATTATTGGCCCGGTATTATCCTCATAACCAATGAGACACATGATTTACATTTCTTTTACCGGCGATAGTAGCTAATTGATGTCCTGGTGTGATATGGAATGAAGCACAGTCATATAAATAAATTGTTTCCTAAATTCTTCACAAAAACACATTAATATCTTAGACACCATGCAATTGTATGCAGTGAACACTGCTAAGACAGTAATCGTGTCATCAAGAGTTAATTTATTCTCAGCAAGTCCATGTAATGCAGATATTAATCTCCCGGAGCACACATTGTTGTTCAGGGTTAAAACATTCACAGTTTCTGAAACATAAACAAGTCTCACATCCGCAGCTGTTCCCAAATAGCCAAACCGAGCCGCTGCTCAATGAGGATTTGTCACCTAGCTGCCTTCTTAGAGGAACAAGTAAAGAAATTCAGAACTCAAAGGGAGGGTGAGCTTGTTCATATTTCCAGAGATTTTTCTGCTACCTACAGGTTACAGCCACTGAGTTACGGATGCGTATAAATTCTTAAAAAGTAAGCAATGCAACTCTTGGCAAGCAGCAGGGCTACATGCAAGACTCTGAAGAAACGCTCTTTTGAGAAGACAGTCTGAATGTAAACATGACTTTTAAAAACCCAAATCACTTCCTAAATCTATCTTGCTGTGTATTATCTTAGTTTGCCACAATACAACTAAAACCAGAAAGAATACACACAGCGAGCAAAGCTAATGATTGCGCAGAGCTAGCTGCTGGCTCGCTTCTCCAGGCAGCCAGCGGCAGGGCATGCACAGGGCCACCACTCGAGTAACACCAAAATGACCCTTGCCACATCCAGCTCACGACAAGAAAAGAATCGGCTTCTGAACAGGTGGCCACCACAAACCCCAGATGCCTTTAAGCCTCCAAACTCAGGCCTGGGTAACCCCACCTGCCCATGCCTCCAGCAGCTGTGTGCAGGGCAGGAGGAGCCCTGGGTCTGGCCCTTCATTCTCCATGCTCTGCCTCGGGGGAAAGCTGCAAATGGGAAGATTTGATACACTTCTCTGAGGTGGTTTTTTTCCCCTTCCTTTCTTTTTCTCCAGTTGGCTGCCTTTAATATGGGCTCAGCACAACAGCGTTATGATATCTTCATCAACCATTTGAAAGCTCTGGGTCAGAAGCTCTGAGATTCGAAGGTAGAACGGCACTAATTGGCTGAATGGCCCTTTTGACCATAGTCAATTTCTACTAATTAGAAAAAAGAATAATTAGCTAATGTTGGTGAAGAGCTTTGAAGATGAATAAGCCATGGGGAAAGCACTAAGCATTATTAGTGAGAAGAAAGTTTGATCCTTTTTAAAATTTGTGTTTAAGTAGCTCAAAGTGATTATAATTGGACCAAATGTAATGGCTAACCACCATAAGATTAATACGATGTCTTTTGGGAAATTACAGTTTATATTATACAATTAAATTTTATACAATCACTTCATTTTAAGGACTCCTCCTTGGAATTTTCTATTTAGTTCCAGTCAGTGTGCTTTTTATATGTCATTTAATCCTTCCTTTTACCCAACTAATTTGTATGGGTAAATTATAATTACTATATAATAATAATAATGGCAATGGTTAGACAAGTAAATGTGAGTCTGCACCTAAGAAATATCACATTATAAAACAGTCTAGTACAAATTACTCAAGCATGTTGTTTTCCATTCACCAGATGCTTTGTCTACTTACAACTTTTTTCAAAACAGCATTGTAAACACCTTCACAGAGTGGATGCAATGGGCCACATCCTGAGCTGGTTAGATCAGCACAGCCCTATCCTTTATCACAGCCTAAAGCAATAGTAACCCCTCTTTGAAATGGCATGAAAATGGCAAAGTAAAAGATGATGTTCTCCTTTCTTCTTGCTGAATTCTGGGGGTATTTGTTATGAAAAATATACATTTGATTAAGTCCCTTTTCTTTGCAAAAAAGCATGGTGCATGCTACCCAGGAATGAAACACTGCTGGGGTGCCCACTGAGAGTGCTCTGCTTGGACAAAAATATTCCTTTCATTTCCAGCTCCCATAAAAAAAAAATCCATCTTTTGTGCTACCACTAGGACAGACCCCGTTCCCATCCAGGTACACTTCCAGGTACTTTAGCTCCAACGGCACGACCAGAAATCCAGCATGAGTAACATGCTGTGCTTCTCCTGCAGGAAGGACTATACTTTGGCTTACCAAACCAGCCACTCCTCAGAGACATCCCTGTGGCATGAGGTACATGTTTGCACATATTAGTGCATGTTGCTTTTCTCCTCTCCCTTTTAAAACTGCCACTCAGAAATAATTTAGCCCCTGTTAGCTGGAATGATAAATGGAAGATATATTTGGTAACCTTCATACCTGGTTTCCTTCTTGGCCCCTCCTCTTGCTCATAAAACTCAAGATGAAATTACCATCCCGCTGCTGTTACTATTCTGTTGCCAAAAAACTTCTGGATAGTTTATATGTGGGCTAGAGAAAAGAAAGGAGTGAAATAAGCTTTGGACTTCTATGTTGATTCCTACCCTGCTTTGTACACACATGATGCAAAGCCCTCAGGTCTGACAACATATCATTTTGTGCAGGAGTAAACTAAACAAGGTGTCATGACATGAAGAATCAAGGCTTAAGCATCTTTTGGCATCTCAAGTTCAAATAATATGAAGAGGAATGTAGCTTCTTTCTGAGATGGATATGCTGGATGGATCTACTGCACTTTGTGGGCTTCAGAAACATAAAAACAGAGTCCTTGTCTTCTGCACGTGGCAACAAAAACTAATGATGCTCTTTGTAAGAAAAAAGAATTATCCAGTGTACTTGGCTGCCATGTCACTTACTGTCCACTGGACTATTGAACTAGTCTTTTAAGATGCCTTACTGAAGTCGGAAAAACAACCTGAACGTATATTCATACGTGTATAAATATCTGTAAATATTTATATTATATATTAATCTTTTTTTTTTTTAAATGAACAAGTTGTAGGTAAGTTCAGGAACAAATATGTCCAGACAAAACCTGCCCCAAGCCTTAAACAGATGAGTCTAACTTCTGAGAAGGTTGACAGTCTGTCAGGCAAAGCCAGTCAAATCACAGGGGATCAGCACGAAGAACCTGTTGTTCCCGCAAACCCAAAGTTTAGTTTCAAGGAACTGCAACCATGACAAATCATGAGTTTGTGGATATCAGTACACCAGGGATGGGTCATTCTCATGTACTACTGATCCCTAGGGTAGGAGAAGTCCAGAGGGAAGGTACCTGAGTGACACTTCAGCTTTCCTGTCAAAAGGGAGGATGGCGAGCAGCTGTGTGGCGTGTGGCTGTGTGGATGGAGCCCTGCATTTCCTCAGCAGCCTTGCTGTCCATCCTCCAAACTCCTGGTGTGGGTCTGGGCAGCGAGCGCATTGTATTCAAAGCAGCAGGACGGGAATACTGTAATTAAAAAAAAAAAAAAAGGCAAAAGCCACTTAGTCCCAAATAAACAAGGTTTTCTCTTTTTTTCTCAGACATTTATTCTTATCCCACTCTGTAGTAATAGCTAGAAAATGACATACACGTAGCTCTCTAACATAAAAATAGCAACAAAAGAGAGCAATACTCCAAACCAGTCTACTAGGAACAAGTCTTTCTTTAGAAGTAGGAAAAAAGCCTACAAAACAGACGAAGCACGTGAACTAACTAGCACCACTGTTTCCAAAACCACTGAAAGTGAAGGAAGATCCAAGAAAACACTGGTATTTATATATCTGGGGTTTTCTATCAGATCTTGCAATGTGACAACAACACATGTCAGTATCAGCACAGGTCCTGCTGGCAACACCTTGAAACCTGTGTGGAGGTATAGAAAATAAACAGCACTAGCTGTGATTTTTGTGATAAAATACAAATGTAAGGAAAGCCTCTTGGGATCCATAATCTGGAATTGTCACGGGATACAGATTGTCTGTCTTTCTGATAAAAGATGTCAGTTCCTTTTCTGGGTTTTAAACAGAAAGAGGCACTTGTGATTATTAGGCTGGCTGTGTACCATGAGGTCTGTTGACAGAATCACTACACACAGTGGATGTGTCTGCTTCACCCATCAACGTTCCTACAATTTCTGTATCAAAAAAACAGTGCAGCCCCATCTCAGCCATAGAAAACCCAATTCCCCGACTCCAAAACACCTTGTTTCCCCCAGTACGCACAGTGGAACAGGACTAAAATTTCCTGGTATCTACACAGACCAAAAAAGCTTCCACTAGGTTATCCCATGAGGCATTCATCATCTTAAAAAGCAGCTGATTAATTGAGCTTGACAAAAGATCGGGTTGTTATGGCCATTTTGCAAAGCTGAAGCTCACGCTGTGAGGTGCACGACGTTTGGTCGGGGAAGGATGCGCACCCCGAGCTAGCGCAGACTCACATCCTTTGTGGGAAGTACAGCCTGGCTTTCCAGGAGGAGAGCCCAAGCTGCAATATGCTGCTTTTAAAATTAAGAAGAGATGCATCCCACACTGAGAAATATTCTATTCAAGTACCTATAATACTGCAAAGAAGGAGAAGACTGAAATATTGACCTTTCTGCTGCCAGCAGCAACTCTGCTGCCAACCCAGTGAACAGAGAAGTAAATCCTAAACATAACAGGCCTGTTGCTCAACATCCATTTTAAAGCACAGGGCATTTTTCCAAGTGCTAGTAATAAAGCAGAACCCCCATGAGCTCTCTGAAAACAAGTCTCTGGGGTGAATCAGCAGCATCTTGCTTTGCACACCACAGCCTGGCTGGTGAAGATTCCCCTGGTTTGCACAGCAAACACCAGGACCTGCACTTCCGTGAATCCCCACTGAAGATGACTGGAGGAGCCATGTTGTGTTTGGAGACATCACTCCAAAGCTTCAAATGGCTCTTTTCAGGGCATGATGCTGGGAGTGAATGGATCTGTCAGTGTGGGTGAATCTGAATGACGATGCTCTCCTCAGATCAGATATCATGCGAGAGCAAAGCAAAGAGGGATGGCAAATATGCTCTTTTCTTGTCTGATGTTTGCCCAACTGAAATTGCACAGCTCTCAGCCACTCCACTCCCCAGATTTCCTAATGCCCTCTACCCAGTATACATGAGGTTGCTCTCCAGTTCCTTACACAAAACCAACCGCATGTGCAAACAGTAAAATCTAGTGCATCACCCTGATCCAGCGAGTCATCATCCATTTCTGCACTGACTTCAGCCGTACAACACTACCACAGGAATGTGACTGGTTTCCCTCCTGCAGTAGCTAGAACCCAGACTAACTCCACCTCAGATCAGTGGTGCTGAACCTGGGTATCCAAGAGAAAGAGAGCCTTTATCCTTCAGCAAGCCTGAAAGTGTGGATTTCTGTATCAAATTCTTCCAAAACATCATTTCCACCCACACTGCTGCTTGTGACTCACATTTGCTTCAATACAAAGTGTGGGAGAAGTGCCTCTGCCCTGTCTGTTCCCCTTAATGCTCCTCCTGTGGTGGTTTCTGCTGCCCACAAGGTCAATGTATCACCTGCCAAGCCCACAAAGCCCATACTTACCCTGATATGCAGATCCCCTTCCAGACTGCCACATGGTGACATAATCATCCAAAAACTCTTCCTCATCATCTTTATAACCTGAACAGTCATCCAGAAAAAGAAAAAAACACCTAGTTCATAAACACCACCTGTCTTCTACTGCAGACCACCAGTAAGAGGACACAGGAAAGGAAGAGGAAACTCAAACGTAAGTGGAGACTCGCTGACATTGAGTAATAAAATCCCTACAGTTTATTGCCCACTGTAAGGGCACAAAGAAGAGGTAGAGCTTGTGAAAATATAGCTCCTGTAAAGCTGCCAATGTTAATGTCACCGGCAGCTTTACCTTACTAGTCATGCAAATGCTGTTCATGCAAATCAGAGCTACACAGTGTTTGAAAAAATATTCCTGCAATCATTAATCGATATTCATGATATTTCTTAACCTATGTCCTCCTCTCTCTCCCCTACATCTCCACCCACTTCTGAACTTTCCTCCCACCTCTTCCCTAGAGCATATCAGCTAAATGCCCAGCATGCAATCTATGTTGATGAGCAAGTAATTTTATTAATTAATCCAGGAAGCTGGGTATTGCAATATTTTTCAGGCAATTTCTTTCATCTGAAGCCTGGCTTTCAGTTGATTTTCTGCAAGTGTGTAATGTCAGAGGAGTACAGTGGAATACAGCGAAGAGACAAGTTCGCTTCATTGGAGATTGGACGCTTGTTGTCCAAAGCAAGCAGCTCCCAACAGCTAGACTCAAACCATGGAAATCAAAAGAAATACTCTTTTTTCATGGACTTCAGTAGGCTTTGGATCAAATCCGTAAGCTTTAGTAACTCTTCAATCTCATAAAACTCAGGTTTGCAGAATCAGAGTGAATGAATTACTGATTCCTGCTCCCACTTTCATATTTGTCCCAGCCTGACAAAAACATCACCACATGACTTTTTTTCTGTTTATTTGTCTCTTTTCTTCTTTTTTGAAAATACATTTTCATTATGCCAAAAGGGCAAATGGCCAGTTTAACCGACTTGAGCCTTTGATCCTCATGAGTTACTTGTCTCTTCAGCAAAGTTCTCATTTGAAGTGCTTTCAGCACCTGATTTATTAACAGTCGGGTGGAGTTAGGCAGTTTTGCAATTCCTGAGAAGTTGATAATAAATCTGATGCTCGTATCACAGGTGGTGCTGATATTTTAGCTGGATTGCAAAAAAGTTCATAAACTGAAACAAATGTTTCTGTATTGATGCTTCTATCCTAGAGTCCAGAAAGTGACTCGTGTTGTCCATTCTGGTGGACATTTTGCCTTTCACAGATTTCCTCTCTTATTACCCTACAATTCAATCTTTTAAATGTCTTACCTTCATATTATACTCATAAATTTTATTTTAATAAAAAAAGGTGTCTAACAGACATAAACAAAAAAAATGCCAAAAAAACCCCCTTAATTCTTTTTCAAACCTTTTGCACATTTTGTTTAAACCAGATGTTTCCCCAACTTGTCATTGTGATGAAAGGAAACCCAATATCCCCTCTGCTTTCCAGTGCAGAGCTGCAGAAACAAGGAACGACAGAGGAAGAGCAAAAACCATCTTAACAGGGAGGTGATTATTACAGCTAGAAGAGAAGGAGCAAGGACACATGCTGATGGTGGGATCATGTATTTGAACATTCTTGTTACCTTTTTTCTCACAGTCTAAAATACTTTTAAAGACCACATCTGTGTGATTCAATACTCCAGCTGAAACAAAGTCAAATAAACTCCACCCACCTGTTAGGCAACATTCTGAAAATCCAGTATTAATGTCATGTTCCTAATCATATTTCACTTCTGTTACATTTTTGCTATGATCCTGTCTTCACTGAAAACAGCTTTCATCTTAAACACAGTTTTTTCTCTCTCAGCTCCCCATTTACCCACCATAACCACCATTCATTACGCACGCCCGGGTAACAGTTCTGATTTTCAGGGATAATCTCACTCCCAAATAATTTACAGTAAAATATTAATTATACATTTTCTTTCAGGCTGACTCACCCCCAACTCTCTCCAGCTATGCTTAGTTTATAAAGGCACCACAAATGGTATGATACACTTGAACAAGAGCTGAGAGCCTTCTAAAGCTACTTTACTGCCTGGAACAAAGCAGAACTGCTTCTGCTCCTTCAACAAATTGCCATGTTGTCCTCAACATGAAGGCAATGTGTGGCAAAAGAGACAATGTACATAATCAATAAATACTTCATTCCTTTATCCAGAATCTGGTCATTGCAAAAACTGGATCCTCCACAGATCCAGCTGCTCATTCAGCAAACGATACAAAACTGTGCTTAAAATTATGTAGCTGCTAAAAGGATCTTATACATAAACAAATCAGGTATTTATTAGAAGAAGCCTTCCCATAGGTTGACAATCCTATATTATGCATTTCAAAAGGGTCTCTTCCTTTTAGGGCACGGCTAATTTCCTTCTCCAAAATCCCTCTCCTATTATTTTGAGAGCAAATACACCGCAGACACAGGAACAAGAGGCACGACTGATGAGAATCATCACTCCTCTTGAGGCAGCACAGCCCCTGTTTCCAACTTTTCTCACTCTTTTCCCCTGTCTTTGTCCCCTACTATACTCTAGGAATCAAGACAAATTGCTACACCGGTTTTCTTTTTTTTGGATAAACAGAGCTGCATGGATGTGCTTTTAATGTGAAACACAAGCTTTGTTGTAAAGGCATAGGATCATTTTCTAAGCATGGTGTTTAAATGGAAAATAGAGCGCTTGGGAAAACCAGTCCAAATTCCCTTCCCCAGATGTAGCCTGCTGATGTAGAATTCAGACTTAAACAGGGAAAGAACCTTCTCCTGCACTGCAGACATAAATCTTTCCTCAGTGTTGCTGGAAAAGGCTCTGCGGCTTACATAGGTGAGACAGCTGTGAGGAAATACAGGGGGATTTGCTATGGGAGAGCTTGTCCAGTTTCCTGCCTGCAAACAGATAAGACTTCAAGTTGATGGGCATCTTACTGCACAGATGGCAATGAAACCATTATGTTCTCCTTCCACACTCATCTCCCGGGTGCCAGAAACACAGGAAGAGATAGGATCACCCTGTATATGCTTCTTTATGTTTCTTTCTCCTCAGTCTTTTTCAGTTTGGTTTGGTTTTGCTTTGGTAGCCAACTGCATCTCCATGGATAGTTAAGATACTCAAGGCATTTCCTAACATTGAGCTCCTCTCCTCTTAGCACTAAACCATAGCTAAACCTCTTTTTTCCACTTTGCAAAGCTGCATGTAGCTGAGGGTTTGAGAAATCTTAAATCTTATTCTCACTAATCACTAATGGGTTCCAGGCTAAGAATGTCAGTCTCACTGATTTGGCAAAAATTTTACCTTACACCAGCGATTTACTCCCCAGCTGTCATCGTCTTGTTACCCAGGAGCTGCATGAATCTATTATAGCTGTCCTCAGAGGTGGATAATTTTTTTTTTTGTGCCTCTGTATTAACGCCCAGATGTCAAAATAAGGCCAAAGTGTTCTCAATGAGTGAACTGCGCTTGCATCTGCAGATACAGGACCAACCAGCCTTTCCAGAACAAGTCAGTGCAGCCCCTGACCTGTTGTGACTGGCACCTACCTTTTATAGCTGCAAGGGACCAAGACTGTGGGCAAAGATTATTCAGATAAGCATGTCCTGGCTGCAGTTCGAACATAGTTGGAGGGACGTGACACAGGAGTTACAGTGGCACTTATCTCCTACCCTAGGCTCTCCTATGCAGGGAGAAAATCTCTGGGGACCAGCTAATCTGTCTTGAGGGCACATTTGCACTAGCAGAGCAGGAGCCAGCAATCCACAATGAAAATGCCCCCCTCCTCCTCAACCTGCGTGCTTGTGCTCATGTAAATACAGGCCCTGGAAAAGAGGCGACCAAGCACTCCCCACGCACTGCTACCTAGCTGGGGACAAGAGGGAAGCTTTGAATGAAACTGCAGCTGAATTCACCAACTCCAAACAGAACTGTTTTTTCTAGAAGGGAGGTTTAGTTACGTGATTTTCACTGTTTTGTTAACAGTTGTAAAGAGGAGCGGGAATGCTTGGAAGTGTTTGAGAGCTGACATGACAGAATGCAACAGCCTTTCAGTGTCTCAGTGGTCGGCTGTGTAAATTAGTAGCTAGACCATTTTACAAATGTATATTATTTACCCAGCAGATGCTGTTACAGTCTCTTGTGTAAATTCATAATTAGACTATGTACTGCTCTGTGAAAATCCTTTAATAACAAAGGTGCCACTGGGTGCTGAAATAATTAAATCAGCCCATTTGAAACAACACTAGTTCGCCACTTCAACTTGGGTGATATAATATTACACATTCCTGTAAAAACAGCCAGAGAAATTGAGAATAATCAGCTACAAAACATCAGATACAAGGGATAATGTTACCCATTCAGTAGCTTTGGGTTTGGCATGAGTCTAGTGTCACAGTTGAAAAAGTTGCAGCCAACATACCAACAGCACAGACAAAGAACAGATGATCCATCTCCTCTGCCATCTATCATGCACAGCATTGCCAACTCCAGGGCTTTACCAGCACTGACATTTAAAACAAAGTATGTGTCAACCATATTAAATAATATACCAAGCTGTGGGTTATTAAGTGTGGGGTAATTTGACCACAGCAATTAAACTGAGATTAAAGAATGATAAAGGCAATGTTATACGCACTGTTCAGTGGGGTTTTTGGAACATATGGAGTCCTGAATATTTCCAAGTGTGAAAGCCACATCAGATATTAAGGCGCATGTCAGTCGCAATCAACATCCTCCTCCCCTTCCCCCCGCAAGATGATGCTTTCAAACGGCAACAGTTTTCATTCTGCATATATTCAACCAAGGAAGCATGGTCTGACTTGTGTCTCCAGCCTGTAGCCCAAGGGACGTGTTAGCAAAGCAGTGGTTTAACATGGTAACACACTAAAAACACATGATTTGTCAGACAGTTCTGTAAGGCAACACTGAGTGGGTAATCCATGGACAGTCACTGCGCACACAGGCCACAGACTCATAGCAAACCAGCTAATTTTCAGACCAATAAGCTTGCTGAAATGCCTACTCTTCCCTCCTCAAAGGATTTTGTGATTGGAGTCTAATGGGGAATTTGCACATAACTATCTTTTCTGTACGCATGAAATCAACTGTATTCGGTCCAGTCGAGTTAAACCCACAGAAAACAAAAACCTAAAGGGCACAAGGCAGCTCATCAGCAATCTGCTCTCACATCATGTCTGCAGCCATTTCCCCTTCCAACAGGGTGGCCAGACAGAGAAGCTGTCAAGACCCCAGGTCTACAATGGCCAGCAAAAGGGGCACTGGAAAATCAGGGTTGGAATTTCCTATGTATGGCCACAGTCCTGGAAGCATTTTAATATTTAGAAGAAAAGACAAACTTATAATTGAAGGTGAACTCACATTCCCAAACTACACAGTTACCAAGCACGCTGCGAAAATGTCCTCAGGTAGCTAGGGAGCAGACTTGCTCGGCAATTGCAGTAAGTGTGGGTCAATTATAACGCACCTAGCTTTAATGTGCACAAATGAAAATGCTAATAAAACGATTGAAGCTCATAATCCATTTATAAACAATGTCTCTTAGGATGCTCCTGATGGAGAGAGCCACCATGGTGCTCCTCATAAATACCTTAGCCTTCCCTCTTTAATATTTCCAGGTGGCTGCCTTTGGGACATCTTTGAAAATTTCAAGTAAACAACATTTCTCTAGTATTTGCTCACCTCAAACCAGAACATTTCAGGTATAGCAAACAGAGACTTTTGAATATCCATCTGTATACCAAATGCTACCTTTACCAGAAAAAAACAAAGCAGCAGAATGGTAAGGAAAAATAGCTACAGCATTAAAGAAAAATAAAGCAACATTCTAGCAAAACATATATGCAGAGAAATACACACACTGAGATAAGAGAAACTCCATGTTAAAAGAACCCTTAAAATATTCCCAGGACTCAATGAAGCATAAATTTGAAAAAAAATTAAAATCCCCTGAAAATGACTGTGATATAAACCAGTCCACAATCGCAAAAAAAAAAAAACCCAACCCAAAAACAAGCAACATACCCAGATCTGATAGGATACTGACGTTCCTAAAAATGTAAACAGCTTACCTCTTATTTGAAGGCCTTATACATATTAAAAGGAAGGCAATTCTTGTACACCTTTCCCTACTTGCTTATCTGTAAGCATGTAAGTAGTTTTGTTGCAATAAATGAGGCTGCTCATATTCTTAAAGATGAGAACACATTTCATTCAAAAGGAAAGGAAAAAGGGGGAAAAAAAGAAAAGGTTATTGAAACATGGAAGGTAGCTCCATTGCAGGGATCCCAAAGGAAGGAACTGCCAACACAAGCCCAGCCTCTGTACTGAAAACAATTTCCAAAAGTTAATAAAATTGTTAAAATTATAGATTTTTATGTTTTTATAATCTTATCCAATGTATAAAGCAAAATGTATGCCCTCTGTATTCCATCTCTCATGTTGTTTTCATTGTCCTTCAATCCTACATTAATATAATTATTTTTCTAATGATACACACTCAATCTTCTGTATTTAAATTTTCTTCATCTTTGAATACATCCACCGTTCTGTTATCCCTAAATGAAATTTCCAACAACCTATAAATTTGCTTTAAAAGATGTGATCCTAATGTGGAAAAAATTGTATTTATCCCTACCAAAATCAAAATTTATTCCAAGAGAAGAACACAGAGACCAGAATCAGTGGTCACAGACACCTCTGCAGTCTGAGTCAGACAACCAGACAACTTCTTCCTCTTTCCTGAAAGTTTCCTCTGGGCTAGGCCACAGTATGAATCTACTGTGATACAATGAGCATTATTAATACGGCATCAATCATGAACAAGACCTTCTCCAAGGAAAAAACAAACAGAAGAAATGGTCTCAAAAGTGAAGCTGACACATCATCATTCACAAGAATTTCTGAGGCCACCAGGGATGTCCAAACCCTAGTGCTGGACCTTGACCTCAGACTCTACAACACCTAGGCCATCTCAGGGCCACAATACCATGTGGCACAGACTTTCTGCTTGTCTGCTGTGTAACGGGCTCAAAGTTGCCCAAAGGGCAGCTCTTTCAAGACTGGGGCAGAAACTTTTTGTTCTGCTCTGGTATAAACTATTTATCCACCTTTGCCATTTGCCACTAGCACTAGTATGGACAAATTTTTTTTTCTCATTATGTATTGTTTCCATGCCCTTAGACCATGAGAAGAAAATAGAATACAGTAAAATAAACCAGACTTTTAAATACTGGACCCAGAAAAAGTCTCTACTGTAATAACAAATTCCAAATTTCATGGCACCTTCTTTTTAATAACTGAGCTATAAACCTCTCAATAATGAGTCTTGTAGTGGAAATGCTAAGTCTCCCTTTACTGCTGTGGCCTGAACTTGCTGTTACAATCAGCTATTTTTATCATATAGTTGACTACACCTTAGAATAATGACTGCTGGCAGCACAAGGCCTGTTTCATTACAGACACTCTTAAATACTCCAATGTGGTATTATAACTGAGAACCAAAAGAAACAAGAGTAAAAGAGAGCAAAGGAAAGAGTTAAAGAATGAAAAGAAAAAAGAAGTAAAACTGAAGGGTGAGAGGAAGGAAGAGAAGTATGTGCAGTGGGTGACCATCTCCTGACTTGTCATTTCAGCAATGCAAAATGCTGCTAACATGCAGCCCCTGCTCAGGCAGGGTTGGGTTTGCCCCTGGGATCTCTCTGTCACCTAGCCAGTGTCCTGTGCCACCCTGGAAATGCCAGCAGCTTCTGGGCTGTCCTGGGTGGCTGCCTCTCCAGGTAGCCTTAGAGCCCTGAGCTCTGTGGGTTGAAGTCCACCATCACCATTACAGGCATTAGACATTTTCCTTCTTGTCTAGAAACCTTGTCAGTTTTTTTCTTCTGAGGTTTTTTCTTTCTGAGGGGTTTTTCTTTTACCTGGTTTCCTTGAAGACTTCAGCTGGCATACGTTCACCCAGTGTATTGAGCCTACAGATTCCTAAAGCTTTCTGCAACACAAAAATAATTTTTAAATTATATTCCTCATATAATAATAATTATTTATCATATATAAACATATACTTTGTATATTACAAATAATATGTTCTTTTGTATGTTTATCTATTATAATAATATTTATAAATATAAAAATATATTTACAATATTCCTTATATTCTTTTTAAAATGTAAGTGGCATATAGTATATACCAGTTCAGCCTATATAGTTTACTCCCTTTCCTAAGCAAGGTGTGAGTTTCTTCTACTATTTTAACTGTGTTCATGGCACGTTGAAAGCCTACATGATTTCCTGCATAAATAACATTGAACTAACTTTCAGCTGTGCTCTCTAGGGAAGCAGAAGAGGACACAGGAAAAATGCTAGTTGCTGGCCTTTTCCTGAAAAATCTTTTAGAAATACAAGGTGCAATGCAACCAGAAATATCGTATCTATTTTCTTTCCTCTAAAGAGTAAACCTAAAACCTTTAAACCTTTCTATTAAAATGCCATTATCAGTATTATCTGTGCAGGTGCAGCGACATACTGAGTGTCCCAAGGACACACTGCCATGCTCTCTATCCTTATGTTAGTCAGTGGGAGTGAGGGCCATTTCTACAAAAATCCTGCATTTCAACAAGCACTTCCACTGAATAGCAATGTTATGATGCTCTACAGTGAGATATGATCAAAGGAATCCATAAGGTACTTAAAATACACTGTATGACTAATTATTGAAACATGCAGATATAATCCTTTGACCTTCAAAAAAAGTAAGTTATTGGTAAATATAATTATGAAGGGTACATGGTTGCAACATGATAACAAACAATATTAAACATCCAAAAGGAAGGACATACCAAGAGGGTTTTCTGCAAGTGCAGAAATTGTGCACTGTTTTCCTTGCTAGCGTCCCAGGCAGCATCATGCATATCCAGTTAATCATCTCTTGTTTATACAGACACATTAAAATTACGTTCAAGTTTTCCTAACTCTTCCACATTTAAATTAGAACCATAACATTGACCGTAGGACAGAGCCAAATGCTGTCTTGTAAGGAGAGAAGACATAAATCCTGTGGATCTTGTCTCAGCTACAAGATAAAGAGGCATTAATCACACGACTTTATAACTCTAATCTCTCAAAAATACTTTTTAGCACTGTGCCCTCAAACACTTCAGAATTTAGCCCACTTGCCCCTAAAATGGTTTAGAATTCCTAAAATCTTTTCTGATGCTGCACTGTAGGGAACTTCCTCCTGACTTAAGCAGAGCCAAGATTAGACCCAAAGCAAGCTCTGTCCTCAGCCTTTGTGGACAAATGTACTGCATTTCTTCCAGTCTACAGAGACCAGAAGCTTGCAAGATCCATACCCTTTAAAGACAAGCACTGCCCTTCCCAAAGGACTTCTTGTTCCACTTTTGTAGCCCAAAGATGCTGGGAAAGTAGGAAAGAAGTACAAATGAGATGACTGCTTTATATATTCAATCTCTACCAAATGCCCTGCTCCAGGTCTCTAATCCCCTCAGGAAAGACCTCAAGTAATATTTCTGCAAGGAAACATGTCTTCATGAGAGAAGAATGAGCTTTTCACACACCCACGCTGACAGAATGCATATTTGTGTGGTTGCCCCTCTGGCAGAGTACCAATTTGGCACCGGTTTAAAAGAAAAAAAGAAGTAAAAGACTTTTTTTTTCCTCACAAAGAAATAAATTAATCAATGATATAAGAAGGTCTATGCAAAAATGCTTCAAGCAAGATGCGTGTTGCATCCCTCAGTCAGGCAGCCCCATGAATACGAGTGAAGGTGAGCCATCTGCGAAGGTGAGCCATTGCCCCAGAGTTTCACAGTATGTATGAGCATCACATCCTTAGCCACAAGGCAAGCATATCACAGGTGTATTCTAGGGCAAGAGCACTGAAGCAGAGAATAGAATAGCATCACTCTTCAACAAAGCTTCTGTGGTTACAGAACAATTATAAGAGCTTTCATAAAACTACTTTGTTTTATTAAGCAGAAAATGTCTCCTCCACAATGTTGTGGAACAGCAGTTCCCACAAATGACTGAAGTATAGCCACTGTCCTTTTTCCCCGCCCCCCTTTTTTTTTTGATAGCTTTAATTTGCTTGTTCTTTACGTTCATTGGCAGCCCTGCTAAAATGTATCTTTACAACCTATTGTCTTAGGTAAGATTATATCAACAGCTCCAGATGGACCACTTTAAAAAATAAATTCTGCTTTCCCTTATCATTGACAGGAATCACATTTACATATTCTCCTGGTGGAACTGATAATGCACCAATGATTAATGTGCCTCGATGTACTGATACCTGTAGACTGTTTGATCAATGTCTCGCAAAGAAAGTGTCTTTCATTCAGTATGCTCAGAGTCCAAAAACACCCTGTGATTAATGTAACTAAATGTTTGGGGTCAGCTGAAGCTACAGCTCTTGTTCCTGATTCAATATCAAACTAAAGATAGGTCACAGGAGAGTGGATTAGTCATGTGAAGGAAAAGTCTGAGCGTGCAACTTCAAACTATCTCCTTATGGGAAGCTACAGAAGAGTTCTAGCATTTTTTAGTTACTACAGTCATCTGCACTGTTTTTCACCTCATTGTTAAACAGAACAGCCCAACATGCTAAGCCTTTTAATGCCAGGATATTTTCAGTATAAAAATAAGTGGGTTTGATTCAGTCCTTGGCATTGAACTTTGGATTTATTCAGATTTATTTATTACAGTTAGTGAACCATGAAAATCCAAGTCTCTGAAGTTACTCCCCAAAGAAAGCACTTCTTACAGTTGGAAGATAACAAAGTGTCTGCTGAACACCAGACCTTTTCCTAGTTTTACTTCATCAGCTGGAGTAACACTGACTACTTCTGCTTGTTCTTACAAGAGCTGTTTGGTGTCTCATCAAAAACAGATGGGAGCAATAGGAAGCACGGGGACTTGCAGAGGGATGGCTTTCACTTCCACTCACACTCTTTTACGCTTCTCAAATGTGTAGGAGGTATAAGAGCCATTCAACCAACAAAGAAAAATGTCTCCTCTTGCCATCCTGACAGCCCTTTTCCCATCTTCTCATTCCAACCACATCCCTGACTAGGAAGCAAGAAAGGAGGCTAAGGAAAGAGACTTGGATGTACGCTGCCAGCTAGCTCCCTACATGGGAAACTGGGTTGCCTTAGGCTGTCTCTATAGTCATAGAAAGTCCTTGAAATTAAATGAGATTAATCCAGGCCAAAGTATAGCATGCTGGGAAGACAGAGACATCTTATAGGAGATACACATTGGAGCTGCAATGACTACTGGTCTCCAGGAGAATAAAGGTGATGTGCAGCTCCTTTAGTTCCACCTGCTACAGCACTGCATCTCCCTCTCTTAGCTCAGTACTGGCTTTCTTCTCTGTAAACACAAACAAGTAAATCCTATTTACACTGATGCTATGTCCTTTTGGTGACTCATGTCCTCCGGCTTTTAAATAAGACCTCTATAGCATCATTTGAGGACTCTTTCCCAAGACTGACTCACATATGGCTACTGAGATGACCAAAGCCTCTCTGCTATCAGGCAGGTGAAAGTCGTGCAGAGTCCCTGTGGAGAAAACACCACATGACAAAATAAAACACAATGCTGTACTAGTAAATATGCCAGGAGAGAGGAAGAAGGAAGAAATAATCACCTTTTCTAATCCAAACAGAACAATTTATCTCTTAACTAAATCATGAGTTGATACAGAGATCTAGGGCTGAACTCTACCTACCCTCTGTGCCAGTGTGCTTGGGAAGAGATACAACAGACAGCCTCTCCTCTCTCTCATGCAGGAGAACACCCGGGGAACAGAGAGCTCTGGTTCAGCTACCACTGCTCCCTCCACCAGGTCCAGCCTGTGTCTGCAGGGCAGAGCTGACCCTGGGGACAATTCCCTCCAGCCCACCCCACTTTTTGCCATGGGTACACCATCGGTGAGAGTGGAAGTGACGGCAAACATTGCTATAGCATCTCAAAAGTCCAGCAGATTAATCATCTGGCTGCACTTCACACACCAGAGACAATGCCTTGTCAATGTACAGGGCACACCCTGAACTATGTTCCGACCCACTGATCTAAAAACCTTTTCCTGTGCCATGCTGCCTCTTAGGCTATCGAGTTCCTTCTCTTGCGGCCATGCTTCACAAGGTAATTAATGACAGAAGAGATGACATCATCTCATGCGCAACATCTGGCAAAAAAGAAAGAAATGGTGAGATCCACCCTGAACATTACCGGTTTGCAACATATTTAGTGTTATAGACCACAATGATCCCAGGAGTAAGCCAATAAAAGAGCAGGTAAGGATATCTGTTACTCAGAAATTGTCTCTCCTCTGCACATATCCTCAGAAGTGCCCAAGACACTACTGTCGCCTGGGCCTCAAATTCCTGCGTTGCAAATGAGCATCTCTGCCAGCAAAACCCAGCTTGTGACTTGCTGAAATTCCCAACTGACAAGGGCTTCAGCCACTGACTCTTCTGAGCAGCTGATACATTCGCATATTGTATACAGGGAGATAACAAGCCCGGTACCAGGTTTACACTCACATGTAATCAGCTTCAGCAGCGTCATTTCTGACTTCCCTTACAGCAAACAAAGGTTTCTGGGCCATGTCTTGAACTGCAGTGACGCACAGGACATTCATTACCCTCTTTCTAATGTCTTCCTTAAAGACAGCTTAATAGGCCACTTCATAATTGCACTGTGGACTTACAGCATGATAACTGACGCTAGCTTTCCACTTAAAGAAACTATAAGAGGCTCTGAGATGGTATTTATTATTCAAGAAATACTCAAGACTAATAAACATACCCCTAACACTAAAATAGCTGCAAAAGTTAACGCATGAAAAATAACTATTACAAAAAGTATTATCAATAATTTTAGGAATAACGTACATGCATAATGAATGAATTTTGCCCAGGGGTAATAGCTTGCATCTTGGCCTGATTTAGTATGGAGAAACTCTGCATTATAAAGAAAGGCAGAATTATCACATAGTATAACTGCTAGCTTTATCACTGCTTGGTAGGATCCTAAAACTGTCATCAAAATGTTAAAATTACACTCACTTAAATGATCTCTATAATACGAAACTATGTGCATGTGGATTTATTGCCCTCAGAATAACATGAACAACTTCACCATCACCGATTTGTAAAACATTAATTATTCTGCTATAAAGATACACACCAAAATAAAACAAGATAGCACTTTAAAAAAGCATAGGCTTGAGGAAGAGACTTTACCAAATATGCTGTCTTGATTTTAAACGTGGGCGAAATTATTTATTTGTCATTTGAAAGGTTTGGGTTTTTTCTATTTAATTTCATGGGTATTTTTGTAAACGACACTGGCTTAGGTTTCTAAAGCATAAAGGATTTTTCATTTCTGAGAACTAGATTTGATTTGTTTTTTTAAATGCCACACTAAGAAGTTAAATGCGACTTCCGTGCTTTGGGAAGAAGTTCAAGTTATACAGTGCAATTGATCCCTAAAGAATGACTTAAGAGTGTATCTCTCTTATGAGAATAACTGTCTGCACATACCCAAATCAAATGCAATAATAAAATGGAGTTGTTTTATAGACAGAATAAATGTATTGAGAAAATAAGTGAATGTTACGTACACACTATTATACTTAAGTTCAGTGTAGACAATATATATAAACCATTACATTTCTAGCGAGGTTCTGCTACCGTGTTAGAGGTTTTATTGCACATCGCCAGTAAATCTGCTTTTCATCATCAAATACCATTTAATTGCATACAATGATTCTTATTAATGAATAATATAGCAATGTTTTAAATAATACGGGCTCATAATGGATTACATAAAATATGAACACCGAATTGTTCATCAAAACCTTTCTCCTTATACTTCACACTTAACAACATTATTTAATTAAAACTATTTGTTAGAAAGAATAAATGTAATTTAGCCTTATCTTTAGAGAGACTTCAGCGTAGCCTTTAAGGTCCTGATTCTGGAAGGATCTCTCTGTCCTTTCACATTTAATTTTAAGGTCTTAGTTTTTAAGATTTTCTCACTCGCAATTCATCAAACGCAAGCATCTGCAGAAGACCAGAACAGAAATAACAGGTCATATACTAAGTGCCTTCCTCCATCTTGTGTGTTAACAAATTCAAGTAATTTAGTAATGCTGACAATCCTATAATGCAATATATATAAAGTGCTGGGAAACTGGGGAAGGAGGCACACGTATCTGCATATAGTCTGCTTGTTAAGTAGCAACAAAATAATAATAAAATGAAAATAACAGTTGACAGGGAAATTCTCACATTACCAACCTCAATAAAATCCTGCAGAAAAAGTCTGTCTGATAGAGTATTACTAATTATTTATTGGTTGTTCCTATTATAACATCATGGAACCCTCAGACATATTTGCAAGGTACCTGATCCAGAGGTCAAAAAGTTGTCTCATTTTTCCAGCGCCTTCAAAGGGTTTTTACCTCTCTGCCTTACTTTTATAGGACTAGGGCTACTGTGAATTCACGAACAGATTGTAAACTACTCCCCAACTCCATCCTAGTCCAAGCAGGATCTACCTGATATCCTCTAACAGGAAATACTTCAGCTCCAAAATGAGCTCAGTTCTGTTGCAACTCATTAGAAATGCTATCCTTTTTCACAAAATGCTCAGATATATAAAATCTAACTACATTTCTCTTTTTTAAAAAAAGAAAAAAGATAAGCATCTCTGCTGCATTCATCTCAGGCAAATTAGTTTCTTCAAAAACACATGAGTATATTGGGAGCAACACTTGGAAATGATTGCTGAAGAGGAAGGTTGCATGGGGTCCATCTTCTAAGACATTGAAGAATGGAAGCAAATGGGAGCGAATGAACAAATTAATGATTAAGGAAGATTTTTTTATTTATTTATTCTGGAAGCTCTGTCCAGCTTGGCCTCCCAGGTTCGAGCAATCTTTCACTGTCAACATATGCCATGAGATTGATTCAATTAAGATTAGCGGCACTAGAGAAAAAAAGTGGCATGGTTTACTTTTGATTAGTATTGTCTTTCCTCCCATCTCACAGTGGCTGTGACCCCTACAACCAAGATAGCTTAAATATATTAGATGATGAAAGTAAATCATTTGTCCAGTGTGTATAAGCACAAGAGGAAACAAGCTTAATCGCCACTTATATTTTAGATGCTTTTATATCTTTGTAAGGATTCTCCTTTCCATTTCACACATGGAATTTAATTTACTTATGATTAACTCTTACTCGTATCTAAAATAGTGGCAATGGTACTGTGCTGGAGAAAAAGGGCAGGGTGCTGAATACAGTTTACTGCATGAAGTAGTAGTGTAATTCCCAATATAATTACCTTTGAAGGTAGATTAGTTTCTATCCCTCCTGCATCTGAAGTGCTTTAAGAGTATATAAAAGACACTTATTTCCCGTATCACACATTAACAGGTAGATTACATTTGAAAATTAGCTACATATTCAGGGTGTTCATCTCCCTGCTGTCACTAGCATGGCCTACATTTTCTGCTGGTACAAATGCGATAAACTCTCTTGAAAACAATAGAACCAGACATACTTATAGGAGGTGAGAATTTGACTGAAAGCCTGGGTTTTTTTTCCTTACATCAGAATGAAAAAAAGAAGCTAATTCTCATATTATCCATTCTAGAGAAAAACGTTGTGGCATTTTTTGTATTTTTCAGTCTTCTAGGACGCAGCAAGAGGAATTCACTTAGACAGGTATCCTAGGCTTCACAGTAACACAGACTATAGTAAGTAAAGGCTTTATTCAGTTCTACAGAATATAGCATAATTTTAGTACACAGTGTACATGTGTATGGTGCCTTTACATTTCTAAAGCTATCTCTAAATCAAAGGTTACCCCATCAAATTAAAAACAAACAAATAGAACAAAATCTCCCTCTAACTCTCATAACACCCAGACTCTGCAGACCAATATTAGCAAACAGTAGTTTTTAGGAACATTGTCTTGACCAGCAAAGGCCCGATTCTGACACAGCAGGGAAGTTTCTCTTGACTTAGGCTAAGATTTCAATCGTGACACAAAGGTTTACTTAGTAAAAGGTACTTATTTGCACTCCCAGCATTTTATAGCAACATACATAAATCACAAGTTTTTTTCCTGAGATACCTGGGGCAGGATCCTTGTCTGGATCCACGCCAAATAATACTGGTCGAGGGCTGATGGGTAAAGGACATGAACATAGCCTTTTATCTTTGCCCCAAATTCATATTCCAAACCAGTCTCAGCAGTGAGTGTAATGAAATCAGAAGTCTCAGTTCGGTCCCTAGTGGCATTAGTTCACATTATAAAATCATTACACATCATTTGACAATGTTGTGCACTGTTAGCATAGAGAAGAACTTGTTCTGTGTCTCTGGGGGAGGTGGTCCCCACAGAAAAGATCAGGTTTGTGTGTGATGAGGAGGTGCGGTGAGGAGTGCAGCTGGCTGGTTGATAATGAGCACTTTGATGTTTAGCGGTTTTAGTCCCTTAACACTCATCAAGACCAATATTTGTCAGAATACAAAGAGGGAAAAAAGTCAAATTGTTGTTTTCTAAAAGGGCAACTGAGTAACATTTACCTAGTACAAGTTTAAAGGGAAATTCAGATGTTGGAAGTACATGGAATCTATTAAAACACCTTTGTCAATTGCTATTCAAAATACCTTTGACTATTGCTGTGCTGGAACTTCAATGTAGAAACGTGGACGTTTTCCGATTTCTTTTCTTTCTTCCCTTTTAAAGGCAGATTTACAGCAAAACATCTGATCTCATACACTTGTCACCGTGATATTCTCCAAAGGCCCTGAAAGACAATGAATCTTTCCAAGTCAAGCAAAAGAGCGAATGTTTGCAGACTTGGTGTCTAACTATGCATCTGGGGGTACAGGAAAACACAGACAGAACATGCCTCAGTTCACAGCCTCCCCAGCGGACAGCGGGTTGTTTGTAGCCCACTTGCACAGCATGCAACAGCATAGCTTTAATTACTAGGAAAGAATCCTCTCTTTAATTGTAGTTGAAGAAATAAGTCTCTTTGCAGGCCATGCAGCATGTTCTTTCTCAAGTGAGATGAGCTGCAATCATAATTGGAATATAAAGCAAGGACAAAGCACTAAGCAGTTAATTAGCTCTGCAGTTTTAGTTAAAAGCTATGTTGGCTTTTCAGTCGTGGAAAAATCACCATTCCCAGGAGCACAGCTGGAACTATCTGTTCCAGCTGGAACTATCTGGACAGTTGTTAGAAAACCCAGCCCCCAGAGGTCACCTAGAGGATCATGACTGCAAAAACTAAGGACGGTTAAGTCAGGTAAAGCTGGGCGGAAGCCATTGATCGGCTATAGCACGAGTACCTTCTCACGTGTTGGTCCCATCACTACTTGACTGATGCAAGTCAAGACTAGACCGTTGACTTGCCTAAGACACGTGTTTCTGTCCTGCACCTCTGCTCCTCCTGGATTAGATGGCTCAGCACAGGATGAGATAGCAGCCAGGCCCAGTACCATGCTGGGGACAGAAGAGAAAAAGGGAAAGAAAGAGCACAGCAACCCTACTTGGACAGGTCTAACCACAGCGGAACAACCACTTTACTAAGCTACGCATTGTACAATCGTGGCTCTGGCCAACCATAAGCATTACAGCACTTCAAGTGATGTACGCTAGACTGCAAGGCCTGTTGTCACATTCGTTGACAGAATACAGGACTTTGGGTTGGAAAGTCTAAGTCTGGATCTCAATGGCAGCCATCAGCCTAGGGCCCAGAAAAGCCACAGTTTGGGCCTTAAACACCATTAGCTTCTGGATTTGGAAGCATTTTCATTAAGCAAGTTGCACTTCCTTCTACGGTACCCAGTTCTGAAGTTCTCGTTTTATTTGGGCTTTTGCCTCATTTTCATTATTTTCTCTGCAACTAATGTGCCACGGTTCATTTTTATTTTTAAGACTAATGTTTTGATACAGTCTCAGTGCTCCAACAGCCTCAGTTTTAAATCGAGAACCACTGACTGAATAAAATTAGGAGACCTGACAATACTAGACATGCTTTAGGTAACTACAAACAAGTTTATCCACTGTTCACTTCAGTGTAAATATTTTCAAACCAAAATCAGGGAAACATATTAAAGAAATTATTGTTCCAAATTGTTTCAAACCTCTAGACGTTTCTACTTTCAACTGCTTCTCTGCAGCTGTAGTCTAGGGAGAGAAAGGGTCCTGGAGATATCTGGCTTCATTCACCATTCACTCTTAAATGGTGTAACAGTTTTATGGCCTTTCCCTAATGATCACCCATTGTGTAGTGGATTGCCAATCAAGGATCACTTAATGACAAAACAGAATAATTTAACCCCTATTCAGATGACAATGCGCAGAATTGCCCACGTAAATGTCTTGACACAACAGAGTCCTACGGAAAGTTTTTCAGCTGAATGAGGTAAATAACATTAACAAGCTATTATCCCATAGCTCTTCATTGCCAGTTACAAAAGACTGACCTTTGAACTTTGAACTTTTCCTTTGACTGGTCGCAACCATTATAACATTTGTGTTAGTCATTTAAACCTGCAGGTGTAGCCCCTCACAATACCTAATAAAATGTGTAGGCTTCAAGGGAGGAGAAACTCGGGCTCACAGGAACAAAACTGCAAGAATTAGCAAGGGCATTTCAAAAGGATTAATGTCCTGTAATTCTCTCCTAGCAATGGCAGGCCCGACAAAGTACATCGCTTTGCTTCTGTGTCCCGCTGAGGCCAACTCCTGTCAGCCTCCGTGGCCGTGGCCGGAGCAGGCACCTCTGGCCAGCAGCTGGCCAGGCGTGCTCCCTCCTGCCCAGCTGAGCCCACTGCGCCGGCCCCGCTGCTGGGGCTGGCCCGAGTCTGGTGTTTCAGATACTAGCTACCAACCATCTGGTTCTAAGGTTACTTTAAATAATGTCACTTGGGTCGATAAATCCCACAGATAGTGTTAAAAAATAAAATTAACCTTGCACTGCTGTATGGAAGTACCAGCAAGAAAATAGTGCACATCTGTAGTGTGCTCATCCTATCAGGGAAAGTCAACAGCATCACTGCGTTTAGATGACTGATCATAAGCTTATGAAAAAGATGAAGTGTTGAGCATGATGGCAAGAGATGGGAATTGATGGGCAGAAGGTCTGTAAGCACCTGTTATTGCAGTGGAACTTCTTAGAAGAGACTTAGGTAGATAGAGGAAGTATTTTCAGATCAGATATGGCTCCTGAGGACCTGCAGTAGGCCAACAGGCATTTTAGGAGGCACACAGAAACAAAAATTAGTGAATGCGTTGCTTGCTTTAAACCACAGCCTGGGTGCTATTGAGCGTGCAGGGCAACTGCTCTGCACTTCCTTCCATGTCTTTGAAAGAATGGAAAGACGCCTTGCATAGCATCAGTAACGCGGGCTATGCAGTTCCAGGACAGCAAAGTGCCTGACAGTTTCCCTGCCATGTTTACAATTTTTTAAAACTGAAACCAATGAATAGTGAGTGCAAAAATAAGAAAAATGTTATTGATTTTTATTTTATTTTTTCATAGAATCACTTCTGTCATTTTATAACTCTTCTTATAAATGAAACCAATTAAACATTTGTTTAATTAACATTAAACATTAAACTTCTATTATAAAATGTTTACTTCCTAAACACATTCAAATGATTTGATTTCACTGTTTTCCACACAAAGTGAATTAAAAGGCAAATCAGTACAACACAGCCACTTATTGGAACCAGATTTTAAATTTGCACAGTACTTATAAGACTCACCTTACAAGAACAGGCACAAACTCTTTGGATTTATTTGGACAGTCCAAAATAAGCCACTTCCACTCCAGATCAAAGTTTCGAAAATACGATCAATTCAGTGAGAAAAACGTGCACAATGTATTTGTCTAGCAATAAATTCAAAGAAATTTGAACATGGTTGCAGATAGACTGCAGTTACCAAAAGAAGGTACATTGATGAGGTAAATTGTTCACTTGGAATAATTCATACAGCTCTACTTTAAATAACTGAAATTATGACTTCATTACTGGTTTGGGTTGAGAATAATATCTAATAATGTAGCAACATTTTAGATAATTAGTATGTAACAGGAGCTAATCTAATAGAAGAAAAAACTTGTAAAACAAATAAATATTATGAATGGCCACTGAGCATCACCAACCTCAAGGGGAATCTGAGAATTCTAAACCTATATTGTTTAAAAAAACCTCTTTTTTGCCATGTTTCTAACGATGCCTCACAAAAGCAAAGTGTACCCTGACCCCACCAGAAAGGGCACACAAATCTGCTCTCTTGAATAGCTACTATAGTCACATGTACATAAGTATTACGAAAAAGCCATAGGGCTTCATACCTAATAACCAACCAGATAAGTCCTGAAGACCTGGCCATGGAGACCCAAGCCAGAACTGGAGCTGAAGTTCCTCTCTTGGTACATACTCAGTAATTCAAATGAAACTGTCTCACTGCAACGTTAGAATGGATGGCCCATGGATCCAAGTGGCAATCAGCAGACCTGCCCTTTTTTAGTCACTACTTTACATAAAGGACTAGTCGGGAGTGTCCAAAAGTTTATGAATACTCAGCAGATTATCTGAACGAGATGGTCTTTATCATGAAAAACGACACAAATCCACCTTCAGGATATACACATTTCTGGCAAGTTCGGCAGAGATGGAGAAGGAAGGTGGAAAGATGGATATTTTTTTTTTTTCTCAGAAAAGCGTGGAGTGTATTCCTAGGCAGGCATGTCACTGCTTTTGTGCTTCCTCTATAAAGAGAAAACACTGTGGCACTACAGCTACCAAGGCAGCTGGGCCAGACACAGCTCCCAGACAGAACCTCCCCGCCGCTCTTTAGTTAGTGAATCTGGACCTTACTCGTGTTCTGCCCACTTTGATGAAGAAAAAAGAAAAAAAAGCTACAACACAATCGCAGTGTTGTCTGATTCAAGACCAGGCGCTTCACACCCTTTCTGGTGTAAATGTATCCATCTCCAGTAAGGAATAGAATCCCACTGCTGCTGTTTTCTTCCCATTTTTCACTAGCTTTCTTGTGTTTAACATAAAACACACCCACACAATGTACCAGAAGGAATTACATACCTCACAGAATAGGTTGCATACTTCAAATAACGTCCTGCACTGCCCCTGACACGACTAGAGAAGAGCTGGGGGAGAAGGACGAAGAAAGTTTTTAGATATCTATGCTCATTCTACAGGTGGACATCGCTTGAGTTGTCAGATTTAGAATGAATATATTGGACACATCGATATACACAGCATATACACTGAAGTACTTTCTCTTAGGGAAAAGAATCAGAAGAGCAGTTTAAGGAAACACCACACATTCAAAAAGCCCCCAGGTTCACTGCGAGACATGTCCAAACCCCCTCTCCCAACAGGGTCTCTCCATTTCCCCGGGATCCCCGGTTACGGGTGACTGGATGAGGGAGGTGTGGGCCCTGCGCACGGCAGGGTGAAGACACAAACCGCCGAGCACGGAGGATCCGACCGCATCTGATCTCGGGCCTTTTGCTGCTGACATCTGTCACCAGTTCAAAAGTTACTATAGCCACCACCTCCGTTTAAATTTACAGATACGTTTTAATTACTGGAGGGAAACGTGTTTATCTCCTCCAAGCACCTCCTGGGTTTCAAGCATTTGTTATCTCCGGTGTGAAATTTCGGCTGCCGAGAACCAACGCTTGGCACGGCGCAGCTGCGCGCCGGGCGGGGAGCGGGGCCGGGAGCGGCGCGGAACGGGGCGGAGA